>OY735206.1:20407007-20454507 GCA_963457665.1 Thysanoteuthis rhombus
GTAGTCGAGAATTTTCAATCGCCACAAAAGGTCGGTGTTCAATCCCAGGTTCAGAGAAAGATTTTGAATGCTGATTTACAATGTGTTTACTCCATGTTTTTGCCTATGGTTGAGCTATTTCCATATATATATTTGTCTAGTTTACAGGTAATCCTATAGCTCCTTTAGTTATTTCTCAAAATAACAGAATGCTAGCCTTTTACCATCTCTCTCCTACTTGAATCTGGACAATATTTTAGCAGAATAGAAAAACTACTTCGTGCAAATCATTAAACAATGTAATCCAATCTTTTAATTTCAATTTTTGAAAATCAGGATTGAAACCAAAAAAATCTAAATGCATGCCTTGTTGTCCTGATGTGCAGTTTACAAAAAATATTTTCTTCTTTCGTAAAGTTCCTGTTTTCAACTCTCACAGCAGAGTAAGTTCAAATGTTTGGGTTTTTTTTATTCTGTTTACGAAATTCGCTATTCGATTTGTTTGTCTGTTAACTCCGGTGCCAGACAAAATATGCTTCCTACTAAATGTCTCTAAAATTATCATGCAGACATACATAGATACACACGCACATGTGTGTGAATGTGTGCATGTGAATGACATTAGATTGGACTGTTTATATCCGACAATATGATGATTTGATATGATACATTAACCGTGTAAAAACATGGGTTTATATCATATAAAAGTTTCTTTAATATAATGCAATTTTCGTAACCATATATATGTATATGTATAGTGATAACGAGAGAGAGAGAGAGAGTGAGAGACGGAGAGAGAGAGAGATGGGGAGAGTGAATGAAAGAGAGAGAGAGAGAGGGGGGTGAGTGATCAATCGGGTTAGATGAAACGATTCCACTGAAATGATGATGATAATGATGATGATGATGAATGACAACATCCGTTCCCACCACACAGATCGGATAAAGAGGAAACCCAAGATAACATGGCTGTACACTCAACCGTATTGAAACCGGGCCTAGATTTCAATTTGCATCGGAAACCCTCCAAGGGAGATAAGCCAAATGACAGACGAGCAGTCTCAAATTATTCGACAGATTCCGCCGAATCTATAAAAATGCAAAATATAAAACTGTACAAATGTTTTTCAACTTTTTTTTCTTCCTGTGTAATGGGTGTTATTTTCTGATTGATTATGTCTAAAAAAAAAGAGAGAAAATATGAAAAGTCAGTTATTTTCCCCTTCAAACTTGGTTTTTGTGACTAGGACAGTGATAATTTGGAATCGACTTATTTTTAGTTGAACCATGTGCGAATTTGCACATTTTTGATCACATTAAAAAAAACAATTAGAAACAAATATCACTGTGGTTTAAAGGGAATAAACGAGGACTCAAGTTTCCACTTTCATTGAAAACCTATGATATTTGTGATGTTGTAATAAATACCCTAATTCATTATAGAAGTATGCTCATTACGGAAACTTTTTTTATGTCTAGAAACGGATTTTTCTTCTTGAAAAGTCCCTAAATACGTTTTCAGTAAAATGTTTTATTTACAATGTAAATATATGCTAGATACGTTCGTTAGTTTGTATCTGGCAGAGTGCACACTTGTTTTGTTTTCGTTTTTTTTTTTAAATTTGAACTAGTGAAGCAATTAAAAGCGAGAGAAGTAGCCAAATCATTAATCACCATTCCTCTCATTTTTTAACTCATTACCCTCCAGATGGCTCGATGCCTAAAGATGTGGGTCACTAATGACTGGCTGACCAGAACTGTTTTAGTATTTTTCCATTCATGCCATAATCGTAACATGGATTTCCATTTCCTACGTGATAAAACGAATCGGGGGTGGGGATTGAACGATGCATATGAGCCTGATGTACAGGAAAGCCTGTTCTTCCTTACATTGTCGTTTGTGAAAGAGACCCAAAGTTAGGGGACATCAACCCAGCTGGCGGGGGACTTTGGTTGTAGACGGCAACAGGCGGAGACTTGCAGGTATGCACACTAACGAGAGGAAGGTCGGGAGGGAGAATGGACACGGCGTAAATGGCAGAGGGCAGTGACAGCACTTTGCGAGTCAGGTGCGGACTTCACCTGCATAAGTTGCTGCATAGTTTGTCGCACGAGAATCAGGCTGCACAGTCACAGCAGGTGCTGCAACTCGATGATAGTCTAACCCTTTGAGTACGTTCGATTGTCTGTATCAAGACAAGGGGGTTGCTAAAGGCAACAAAAGAACATCCATTTCCATACACGTACATAAAGATGGTTGAGTTTCAATTTGCATCGGAAACCCTCCAAGGGAGATAAGCCAAATGACAGACGAGTAGTCTCAAATTATTCGATAGATTCCATAGAAGTGCAACGACAAGTTCAACATCGTGACACCCCTTTTTTTTCTTTTTCTTGACTTTTTTGGTTTCTGGGTAATGAGTGCTATTTTTGATTGATCAAATCTGAAAAAAAGATAGAGAACGTCGATTATATCCTTGAAACTTTGCTTTTGCGTCTACAACAATGATAATTTGGAATTGACCTATTTCCAACTGGACAACGGGTAAATTTGAAAATTTTAATCACATAAAGTGAGAAAAAAGATTACATACCAACAAAATAATTCTTTTATTCTTCTAAGAGGGAGCCCAGGATGACAGGGCTGTACGCTGAACCGTATTAAAATGGAAGCGAGTTTCAATTTCTTTCTGAAACCCTCCAAGGGAGATAAGTCAGCTGAAAGACGAATGGCTGCAAAATATTACACAGCATTTCCTACAGAAACACAACAGCAGACATTATGATTAGGATCGGCAGATTGCTTGGCTTTGAATTGGTTCGGAGAATTGTACCTTCAAAAGGTTAATGTTACTTCAAGCGTAGTAAATTACTTATGGTAATCCTTGGTTCTCCGGAGGTAAAATAATGTAGTTAAACGGAGCGTACAAAGGCTCAAAAAAGTATTGATCAAATATTAAACAATGCGTCGTAAATCGGGGATAATTGTAATCCCTGGTCTTAAAATGTGTAAAGTACGTTTGTTAAAGACGATATACAAAGGCTCCAAATAACATGAAAAGGCTTCAAAAAGAATAATCATACGACGTATGGATAAAACATTGAAACAATAAAGTAGAGACTGAGCTGCGAACTGAAAACCATGCAACCTGCATATGAGATAATCAGGCTCAATATCACATTGAGAGATCACAAGACAACAAAATGGAAAAACAAGAGACATAGAAACCCTTAAGAAACGTAAATGGAAATTGGCTGGCCATGGTGCAAGAATGTAAGACAACTGATGGACATCATGTCTTACAACATGGATCCTCAGAGATCGAATGCAGAACCGAGGCCGGTAGAATATGAGACGGCAGGACAAACTAGGCCAATGTTTAGTTCTTCGGTAACCTGTCAGGTTGTTTTGCGTGGATTCATCCCACTAATAACCCTTAACTGGATGTCAGCGATCACCGAATAATATCCATATCTTCAAGGCTCCCGTTTTAGTTTTGAAATTTTTGGAACTGATGTTCAGCTGTATATTTATGGACGGTATCCTTAGCAAATATTTGGTCTCTGTACTTTATGTCTCATTTTGAACTCATATAACAAAATCGCTCGAATAAGCTTTTATATCTCTGATTTGACAGCCTCAAATACACCAGAATAAATATTGAAAAGAAAAAGTTCAGGTCAGATAAATAGAGCAAAAGATCACGCTCCAAAATGTATATTACAAGAGCATACTTAAATAATTGTTCATTCCAAAAATGGGAAACAAATTTAGAACAAGAAAAATGCAATTATTTTTTTTATATTTGATTGGACTGAGGTAGATAGATTGAATATATTTCATCAAATGGAAAATTTTGTATCGGAATGTTCTACGAAGTAAAACTCAATATATATATGGCAAAGTAAAACTTCGATATATATATATATATATATATATATATATATATATATATATATATATATATATATATATATATATATATATATATATAAGCCAACTGAAAGATGGGTAGTCACGGAATCTTTGATAGATTTTCAATGAATCTTTACATACGCAACATAGAGCATACTGCTAAGGTTCTGCACACAATTTGGATTTGGATTCGTTCGGTGAATTCCATCCAATTTCAAAGATGTTTATTTCATTTCTTTTTGGGAATGACACAAAAATAATTCTTATCACCTTGTTTCCTTGGTTTCCAATGTCCTCTTGAAGAAATTTTACCTGTGTCCCATAACTACTACATCCATGTGCACTTAATTATCATGCAAATGTAATAACTATTATAGGACAGAGAAAGTGAGTCACATGTCTTAACCTGATGCTTTCAATTTTTCCACGCATTATCTCATCCATCTGTCTTTATATCAGAGGAAGTCTATTTAGAAACAGACAAGCGAGACTGTCACCAAGATAGTCAACATAACCGTATTTGGTTATGGAACGAGAATGAGCTTAAATAGGCCTTTTGGAATTTATCTGATGAGATTTTCCAGCGAATCTCATCCGTGGATTGTTTCAAATCGTAAATTTTTGTTCTTGATGTACAATTGAACGCTTCATGAATTTTCCTAATTATTTTGTTGTTGATGTGTTAATAGTGTGTATAGTTTGAGATGTTCGGAAAGGTATAATAGATAAATACAGAATAAATAAAGTAGGCCTGACTGGTTGGCTATCTATCTATATACGTGTTGCGCGTACAGGTCGCACCAATGAAGCTAAAAGGCTAAAATATTAAACATAAACTCCTTATGTCTAGTAAAAACGTTTGTTTTATTTTTTGTTTTGTTTTTTTCTTTGAAATATCCCCATAACATGTTTTTAGTGGGCTTTCAAATTACCCGGAAAGTCTGAGACTGGCAGCATTCAAGCATTTCTTTGAGAAGCAACTAATTCATTGATCCGTCTTTTTTTTCCAATTTTGGAATTGATCACCAAACGTAGAATGCTGCCAAAAGACTAATTATATTGAGTGACTAACCAGACCTGTCAATTTGTGTTTGTATCAGAAAAAGTCTGTCCGAAAACTGTCAACCAAAACTGTCACCAAGATAGTTATTATAGTTTTCTTCAAGTTTTATGTGGGTCTGACCGGCTGAGTAACTGGCTATCTACTTCTTTGCCAGGTGTAGATGTGGCACTAATGGAGGTAGAAGGCTGAAAAACTTTGACTCCATATGTCTATAGAAAACGTTTTTTTTTTTACTTTTGAAAATTTCCCTCCTGAACAGGTTTTTGTTGGGTATTCTATTTGCAATGTATGTTTATGATAAATTGATTCCCTAATTTGTGTTTGGAAGATTACGTTCTTCTTTCCATTTGAATTTGGATTCTTTTAGTGATCATTGCTCTACAAAAAAAGCGAGAGAAGTATTCTTTGATCGCCGTTTTCCAATTATTTTAATTTATCATCCACCAAACACGGCATGTTCACAAATGACGTTTGACAGTTTCTAACGAGTAACTAACCAGATCCATCCATCCTTCTTTCTATCAGAGAAAGTTCGTTTTTTTTTGTGCATTTCAACTTTTATAGTAACCGTCATTCAAGAGATAAATTTGTTCCAAAGTAATTTGATCAGAGAATGTACTCAAGATAAATCTCCAGAACAAAAGAATGTTTTGTTTTTTTTTTAAATAAGGAAAAAAGAAGATAATTTCATGACATAACAAGTACAACCATTGAATAAATAAATACATTCATACCAGGGGCGTATGGTGCTATGCATTTTGAGTGTACTCTATGCTACGGATGCACGAAAATGTAAAAACCTTTTTGGCATAATGTAAGGAAGATGGTCCTGTCCGTATAAATTAATGGAAAACATAATTTGGATAAGATACTCAATGGATTATAGTGTTTTTTCCCAGCTTTTTTGTTTTTTTTTCTCATTAATCCACTTATTTCTTTTTATTTGTTCATCGTATGTGTCTCTGTGTTTGTGTGTGTGTGTTTGTATGTGTGTGTGTGTGTGTGTGTGTGTGTGTGCTCGCACATGTGTGTCTGTGTTAATATAACGACGCTGATTGTTTGCTTGGTTGCTTCTATGTGTTTCATGGCAGGCCAAACGACTGAATCTTACAAAGCTGAAAATTAGTCTCTAAGGGTAATATCGAATAGCATCAGCTATGTTATTTATTTTATCCCTACTTTCTTTGTGTTATCCACTACTTCACGCCAAGATTTATTCTACACAGCAAATATCAATCTTTCAACAATGCCCTTATTTGTCAATACACTCAATTCAGTGGTGAATATTTATAAAATATGTTGTAAAACTCCAGATCCATATTCAGATAATAAACCAGTGTCAGTCAACGGACTCATCTATCCACTCTCATATGTTTGTGAGCGTGAGTTTGCATGTGTGTGTGTGTATTTACTGCCTTATGGTCGTACATGCATACGTGATTAAGCATGTATATCATTGCAATAGCCGCTGGGCATTTTTAGATGTGAGAGTGCTGTTGGCACAGCGGTAGCAGTGCAGACAATGGAATGAGCGACCCAAGTTCAAACTCAAAGTTGTTTATGTTATTCTCTGTGGCCTTTGGAAGGTAATCAGTCTACAAGAAAGACGACTCTGCTTCCGAACCAGAGTGTAGAGCCCTCTTCAGGCGATTTGACGCCCAATTTTACGTCCGTCCGGCAGTTCCTGCAGCCAAGCTGTTGTCATGCGGTTTGCTCTCCTTTCGTCTTGACAGGGCCAAGAGGTGGATTCTGACCGAACATCTCAGAATCTCTATAGGCCTTGCCCAGTCATTCACCCTGTAGGGGACACTCAGGTATTTATGGAGACTGAACACAGGCCATTCATTATGACCTGTTGCTATAAGTATAATCACACAAAGCCATACTTGAACGCATGTACGATATATGAGTATTGATTTAGCTTCAAGTATAAGAGATCTAAAGAAACAAGATCACCATAGATTCTGGGGCAGTTCCAGTGTGAAAGATATTATACAAATAATCAAGTGACAACAATGGAGATGGGCTAAGCACTTGGCTATGGGCAATTGATGAAGAATAGCCTATTGGTAATTTGTACCCTACCAAGCTCTAACTCGTCAATATGAATGTATCAAATCCTTTAAGCGTTTGCATTAATGATGTACAAGTATTCCCTGTTTTCTGAAAGTCAACTTTGACGAAAAAGGGCGATGAGCGTTATTTTTACTGCCAGCCTTTATAATTACAACACGCACCTAGTCTCCGGTGCTTCCTACCGTCCCAAGACTCAGCCAAACATACCATAATCACCATGTCTATGTGTGTGTGTATGTGTGTGCACGTGCATCGATCCATCAGTTCGCACGTGTGTGTGTGTGTGTGTGTGTGTGTGTATTCACGTGTAAAGACTTGTTCTTGTGTCAGTGTGTGTAAGCAGGGGTAGACCCTCCCCCGCGTCTGCCAAGGTCGATGAGGATCGATCGTTTAATTCAATATGCACTTAATCGAGTTTCGCTCTGAATAGATTCAATCAGGAGAGGCCAAGGATAAATTTGTTGCAATCAAACAAGCTTTCAAATCCGGCCAAAATGTACACGGAACAAGATAACCTTTCGACCGGACGCTTTTAATCAAACACGCCCGGACGTTTGGGAACTAAAGAGATTAATGAAACGGCTTGTTTATAGCTGGGAAGCACATAGATCCACACACGTGTACATGCATACGAACATGTGTGAACACTCATACACACAGTCTTATACACATGTTCACTCGTATATACACACATGCACACAAATATGAACCCATACGAACTCACATACATTTACATGTACACACACATACACTTGCACACACATAAACAAAGATGCTTATAAAGAAATCAAAGGCCATACGGGTAACTATGTACAAGATCTAAATTACAACCTTTTGAAACAAGAAGTCTCAGCGCATATTCAATGCAATGCTATTCCACGTATTTCATATATGCCATCTTTTTTGACGACACGGATCAAATAGATGAGCGGACTTAGATTGATAGATAGATATGAACAGAGATAAATTTAATTCATTTCAACGTACGAAATTTTTTTTTATTAGAACGCTGTACTCCCTGATAGTGAGGTAAACCCTTCTTCCTCTCTCTCTCTCTTTCTTCCTTTCTCTCTCTCTCTCTCTCTCTCTCTATATATATATATATATATATATATATATGCGTGTGTCAGTGTATGCGTGTGTGTGTGTGTGTGGCATGACATAAGCTGTATATCAAAATTAAAATCATAGCTGAAGAGGAGGTAATGTTTGACCAAAACCGCTGGGGAGCCATATTGATATAAACTTTTTGTTTTTAAATCCTTGAAACGGTTGCATGGTGAACAACTGATGATCACAACAATAGAAATTCACAGATGATACAATGAAATTAAAGTCTGAAGAAAACACCAAAAAAAAAAACCTGAAAAATGTTACATTAACAGATTTTGAGAAGATAATTGACTGAAATGACATCAGCAGTAGCAGCAGCGTTTTAGCGTCCGTTGTTCGACATAGACCTTCCCCGAGATTTCATGGACGTCTTAGAGCCCGTACTTTCTGAATTTATCCAACCCGTCACGCCACCTTATTTTATGTCGGCCACAATTTCGCATATGATCTCTTGGGATCCACGTTGTGAGTCGTGGTGTCCACCAATTGTCATCTAATGTGACTGTTGCATGGTTCTCAGTTTGAAAGTCGATCTTCTGATTAGGTTCCATGTTTCAGGTTCATAGGTGAGGATGAATTGGTTGCATACCTTTCTTTGAGAACTGGTGGGATTTTTTGTTCTTGAAAGTCGGGCTTGCTGTACCTTGGGCTTGCTATCCTTCGCTCTATTTCTTCTTCTTTTGGGGATCTTATGGATGTTCATTGTCCTTTATAGATGTAGTAGTCTGCTTTCTCCAGTTCTTCGTTTTCGATCTAGATCGTTGTGTCTATGTCCCCAATATGCAAGTTGTACACGATATTTGCTTTGTAGAATTTACTTTAGAGATCAACTATCTTGCTTGTTTCATTTAGTTCGTCAGAAATTATTCGAAGATCGTTTAGGTTCTTAGCAAAGGGGACGATGTCGTCTGAGATTACTTTGTTATCCGTCGTGTATTCTGATTGTTTCGTGCTCCCTTCTAAAGTTTCGGAAAATCATTTCAAGGAAGGCAGTGAAAAGTTTGGATGAGCTGGTATCACCTTGTTCCACTCATTTCGTTTAGTTGAAGGGGCTCAGAGTTTTTATGTAGCAAAATGGAAGAACTGCTGTATCGGTTGACACGTTGCCCTTCTCTGACATTTACGGTGTCTACACGTAGTTGTACTGTTGCATCCGTGTCTTGGAGGATTTCCACTGAATTGAATGCCATTTGGATTGAAGTCAAAAAATGCCACAGCTTGTAGAATTGTATATTCTGCTACTTTCTCTTCTAGTTGGTTTACTGAATGGAGATGGTCAATGGTTTTGTTGCTTTTTCACGTGAATGGATTTCATCTTGGTTGATTGGGATGGTGATCACTTTCGTGAGGAATTTGTAGATACAGTTGAGAAGGTTCATTGGCCTGTAGTTGTTCGGGTTTTTTTTTTTTGTATAACAGCATTATGATTGCAGTGTTCCACTATGATCTTCTCATATATCTAGTGTTTAAAGCTGTACCATATTCAAGCCATTCTAGCATAAAACCACACACAAATTATTTCTATAGCAAGGTTATTTGCAGCAGATGTCTATGGTACATTAAATATCCTTACTCTGCCGGTGAAGCTTGCATTAATTCTTGACTGTTTCTTCATTCCCGATGTACAATTAGGAATCAATTGTTTTCTTTCCCGTTTCAAAATTATTACAGTTCCAGTATGGCGGCTATTCTAAACAAAAAAAGTAACAATCTCTGTTGCACTATACTTTTCAATTCATATTACATTTGCTACAAATAAATATACACGAGATATCTATGGACATTTTGGTACCCACGCAGGTCCGATACACCTATGTCTTTTGTTAGAAAATATGCAATCATCAGAGCGAGCTATAGTTCTTTTTCTTTCTTAAGAGACCCCGTTGGCCAGGGTTGACTATGGGCGAGAAGCTCTTAGCTGCTATACCGGGCTGTTTAATATGGAAAAGGTGAACAAGTTCCACGAACCCTGTCTCGGCAATACTGGAGACTTCTAGAGGATAAATAGTTTTCTATACGTTCAGAAATCAGCATTGGTGTAAGGTATGCCCCCTCTTGCAACTGGTTACGGCGTCTGGTATTCCTAGGCGGTCACTCATTTAGATACTGACCACAAGTGATGCAGCTCAACGGTGATAGTTCGAGAACCGGCGTATCAAACTCGATTTATAATGTGTGTATTCACCTAAAAATTGTGTAACAACCAAATTTTGTGGGGACTTTTTTTTCTTCCAATTCGGAAACAACGACAGATTATCAAAATTTGCCTGAGGAATATATTTCTAAATATGTGTCTTCGTATGTAACAGTTACCAAGCAAAAACAACACATTGATATGAACATGTTTCATTAGAACAACATTGAAATGAAAATGTTACATAAAAATTTTCTTCATCAGTCCGGAGGAACGTCCTTGAAATAATTTGGTGACAGGTAATTGACGAGATCTCTTCTGTTATTGCAAGACGGGGAGATAAGCGTTCGAATGTATATGAATACATGCTAGTATAAAACCATGCATGCAGCCCATCACAATAGATAAATATATTAATAGATAGATTAATATGAACAGAGATGGACAGATTGCTTCCATTCTGTCTCTGACGCTGAGAACTATACGTCTGGAACCAGCTTGGCAGCAGGAGCCGCCAGAAAGACGTCAAACTGGGCGTCAGGCTGCCTTAAGGAGGTTCCACTCCCTGGTTTGATATCAGAATAGTCCTTCTCCTAGAATGAGAGCCCAATCTGTGTTGCTGTTTTACCCATAGCTGGATGGAGGAGGGATAGATTCATGTATTTCCCCAGGGCAATATTGCAAAGTGAGCCCCGACCCAAGTTTAAACTCGGGTCGCAGATCCCATTGTCCACGCCCCAGATAGATGAATATAGAGACGTACGATGATTTTTTTTTTTTTATACTAGTCTTTGGTAACTTTTAGAAATGCCTATCGATCTACCTACCTATCTATCTATGATTAGACATCGCATTATATTATTAAGAAAGTCTTATTTGAAATGATCTGTTATTACATGGTGTAAGTACCATCTGGGCAAGACAACATAAATATAATAAACAATCAAAGGAAACAGGTCTGTTTCAGGAATCAAACCTGCAATTGACAGGCTCCAGCGCGGCATTGCTCTTACCATTGACCTGAACAGTCGTCGGTTATGCAAAGGTCAATTATGTTATTAAGAAATGGATGTATGATCCGGCAGAACGATTATAAGTTACATTGTATTAGATTGAAACTCTATTTGAAATGATCTCCAGTTAGTACTCAGTAAATGTAGCGTTTGGCCTAGACAACGTAAGTCTTTCTTTTCGGGACCTTCAACACGTTTCTTCAGTTTTAAGGTTGCTGATTGGCTATGCACGTACATACCGCTTCAGTAGAGCTAGGGGCTGAAAATATAGACATTTACTCCTAATTATGTTTCATTTTTTTTCTTATTATTAAAAATTCCCCTCAATAGGTTTTCCCTGGTGGGGTTCAATCTATTATCTAAATGTATGCTGCATTGGTACCTTAGTTTGTGTCCGGCGGTGTTCCCGCTCATTTTTCAGAATTCGAAATGTGATCACAGTTTCACAACAGGTGACAAAAGTTGTTCACTCATTGATCACCTATTTATTCTCATCTTTAATTGATGACTAAAACACGGCGCACTGCTTGAAGACGTTTGTCAGGTGACAGTTTCTATTGAATGACTAACAAGACACCTATATATCTATCACTCTCGGCAAATATATTTTTTCTACTGATTTATCCAACATCCCAACGGCAATACCGGTTTTCATTCTATCATTATTTAAGTAACGCTTCAAAAGACAATCATTCAATTTCATGCTTTTTCAGGATATCATTTTGTTCGATTCATCATTTCCCAATTCTTAAATAAATTTGCTTCAACATCTCTCTCTCTCTCTCTCTCTCTATATATATATATATATATGTATGTATATAGATATAGATATATATACATATATATAGAAAGAGAGAGAGAAAGAGTGAGAGAGAGAGAGAGAGAGAAAGAAAGAATAGAAGTGATACGAACAACGAATCATGTCTGTTGTTATATTTACTGATCCCTCATACCATAAACGCGTTTTTGAGGTAATCTATGTAAGTAAGCCGAGCGTTTAAAAGGAATTAAATGATGTTGAGTATAAAATAACATCCACGTTAGATACATTATAATAATACCTCTTGTAAAATGGCAAACCACATACATGACATACGCTTTATAACAAAATAATTGCTGAAAGGGAGGCAGTTTTTGATTGACTCTGCTGTGGTGTGTTTGTATGTAAAACATTAAAAAACACCGAAACAAGATACATAATTCATATGAGTGACATATATTACTGTATAAGTCAATAAGTTCGTAGCTTAATGATGAAAAATCATTCACTTGACACAACAAATATCAATTTCTCTATATTCTCTATATAATTTCATTCCCTGTTAATGCCCTTATGGTAGTGAATATTAATCACATTGACAGTGTAAACTTTGTATCAAATTTCACCTAAAAAATACGTGTCCGACTACAGACTTATTGATGAACAATTTTCTGCATATATATATATATATATATATATATGTGTGTGTGTGTGTGTGTGTGTGTGTGTGTGTGTGTGTGTGTGTATATTTATCCTTCCTAAGTATTCAGAATTTATTCGATGGAGCTCTCATCCTGATAACTCTTTTGGCTCCTTAGCCATGTAGCAATAATTTATTTTCTCCATCATTTTGTTCAATGAAGGGACGGGCATGCAAAATGTTCTCATTTTTGGTTTGTGCATATTACAAAAGAAATATTGACCATGACTCATGTCATTTCAATTCACGGAAGAGTGCTATTTGCATCTGAAACTAGGGAGCTGTAAATCTTAGGAAAATAGCTATATCGGCAGAGATTTTGCCGTTTATTTTATTTCAAATATTATCTCCGGTTTTTTTTTTACATTCTTGTCAGGGATTCTGACAGTGAAAATTGTCAGGACCAGCTCCAAACTAATTGGACCTATTGTTCTGAATTCAGACCCAGCGCTTAAGGTTGCATTCTCACAAGGATCTTCAACCCTTCTCTTATTATATAATCACAACACGTTCCAACTTGCAACTGAAACCACATTGCAGGTTTTACAGAGAACAACAAAGATTTTATTGTCAAACTCAATTCCAAGTTGTTTTTTTTTACCGTAACAAAAACAATCTTCATCACGATTAGGGGAGTTGAAATGAACATTCCCCTTCCTTGATTTAAAATTACGATCAACTGATTGATAATCGTGTCTCGTACCGACTGAACTGAATTGACTGATCATACTAATATTTATGTTATAAATGTGCAAGGACCTATTTCATTATAATAAATCAATACATCAAAAAATTAACATTCCTCAACAATGCTTTGAAATCATAAGCAAAGGATTGATATTAGGTTCTTTTTCTGACTGGACCAAACCAACAAGTATTGCTCATCTACGAAAATCCATTTTACACCAGGTCTAATTTCGTGTGTTTTATCTATGCAATTCAAAAGTTGCAGGAATCATCTTTTGTCAAAAGAGAAGTGGGTTTGAAGTTTGACCCGCTTTGTTTCCTTTTGAATTCTCAAAGAGCCAGTGGTGTTTTTAAATGATTTTGATTTTGGATTTTTCGCTGTTTTTTTTTAATCAAATCATGCGTTTATTTATTATAGAGTAGCATAAAAATGATTTCCCCAAGTTTTTAAGTTCACATTTTAATTGCTTCTCATTCCCTCAAAGAGATATAAAGTCTTGAATAAACTTAGTTTATTCCTAGAAGATTATGAAAACGTTGGCTGTGAATCTGAAGCTTTCCCATAACTGTCTCCAGTTTGGTTCTGCAGCTCCCAAGGCCGACCGTAGAATTCATGATAATATTGATATGACTATGATGATGATGTTTATTACGATGCTGACAATAATGATGATGATGATGATGATAACACGGTAATGACTGTGATGATGATTAAGTTAACGATGATGGACTATGATGACTATGTTGATGATATATGGTGATAGTATTAAAAGTGACCTTTATGGTGTTAAAGCTTATTGTGCCACTATTTAATCAATGATAAAAAACAATGAATAATTGACGACTTTATCAACAGGGTTTACAAAACAAAAAAAAAATTTAATATAGTCATTTGCTAATTTAAAACACACGATTCTATTCCAAATGCCTTGTTTTCACTTTGAATAAAATTAGAATCAGTGAGTCCAACATAAACTGTCACCAAAACGGCCAATGTCAACATGAGTCACTGCAGTATTTAAGTGAATCTGGATGGTTGAACGGCTATCTATATATGTGTCGCGCGTACAGGACGCGCAAAAGGAACAAGAGAACTATGTAAATATTCACTCTTTGTTGTCAGGAAAAAAAGCTGTTGAAAATTCTCTTCTAAAAAAAAAAAGATTTCGATGGGGGATTCAGTTTACGAAGTAAGTTTGATCTGAGTTAGTCCCTCAGGCTGTGTTCAGTAGCATTCTTGCTTGTTTTCTGATAATTCGGGTGTTTTTAGTGATCACCGTCCAAACAAAAAACGTGACAAGTGATTTATCCTTTGATCATCCCCTTTTTCCCAATTTTTTTAATTGATCACCCCAACAAACATGCTAACCAAAACACGTTGATGACGTGACGTTTTCTATTGTGCAACTGACCAGATCTTTTTATTTCCTAATTCAAGTCACATGATCCGATTAGTTCTCTTTCGAATCCTTCCTTCACACTTTGAACAACGTTAGAATCGGCGAATCTATCAAAAACCGCCAATCAAAACTGTCCAGAAAAGTTTCTTCAGTTTTCACGTCGGTCCAGCTGGCTATGTATGTATTCACAACACATACAGGCTGCACCAATGGTGTTTGATGGTTGACATTCACTCATTATGTTTACCGAAAAAAAATTTTTCAGAAAATTTCCCCCTTCATCATCATCATCATCATCATCATCATCATCATCATCATCATCATCAGTCTTTCAACGTCCGTCGTTGGACATAGACCTTCCCCAGATTTGCCACACCTCTCTATCATGGACGTCGCGGAGCCAGTACTTCCTGAACTTGTCTAGCTCGTCTCTCCATCTAATATTCTGCCAGCCTCGGTTGCGCATTTGATCTTGGGGGATCTATGTCATGAGTCGTGATGTCCATCGGTTGTGCACCATTCTTGCAACATGACCAGCTCACCGCCATTTGAGATTTTTAATGGATTCTATGATGTCCCTGACTCTTGTATTTTCTCAGATGTACTGTGCTGTCTTGTGGTCTCTCCATGTGAGGCCCAGTATAATTCTTTCGGTGCACGCTGCATGGTTCTCAATTTGCCGATTTGTCACTTGGTTAGGTTCCATGTTTCAGCTCCATAAGTGACTCTTGGGAGGATGCATTGGTTAAACACCCTTCTTTTTAGGATTAATGGGGTCTTCTTATTTTTGAAGGTTGAGCTAGCTCTGCCAAAGGCTTGCCATCCTAGTGTGATTCTTCGCTTGATTTCTTCTTCTTTTGAGGGTCCCTCGTTCCCCCTTAATAGGTTTCTAATAGGAGTTCAACATTCAATGTAAGTTCATGCTGAACTGATCATTATTATGTGTCCGCTTATTTTATGAAAATTTAGACTTTTTACTGACCACTGTCAAAACCTATTCAAGCCTTTCAATTCTTTTTTATCCATCAAGCCCAACGGGGCATGCTGTTGAGGATCTATTTAAATTTAAGGAGAGGAGCAAATTAAAAGTTCCAAAGGTGAAACAAATCTGAGATCAGATTTGATGAGTCACCCAACAGAAATTGTCGTGAGATTATGTTCCTTTGGCAGATGACCGTGTGAAAGGTGATTAATTAAAAATTGGAAAGAAGGCCGATCAATGAATAACTTACTTTTCTAGCCTTTTGCAGTATCACAAACGAGTCTGAATTTTCGAAAATTAAGCACGAACGCTGCAGGGCACAAGCTGAGGGACAACTTTAGTATAAAGGTACATTTTAAATTGAACTCATATCAATGTAGAAGGGGAGGCTTTCCAAATAAAATACAAAAAACAAAAATACACTGCTCTTAAAACCAGGAAGTGAATTATATTTCGAGCCCTCAACCTCAATTGGTGCGACCTGAGTCACTCAAAAATTAAAGAAACCTATGTTGACAGCTTTGGTTGGCAGCTTTGGTTGACAGTTCTTAATTAGAAATAGTTACCGTAGGAAATCGTCAATCGAAAAATGTTATCGAAAAATCAGGCAACAATCCAATTATAGCCGAAATAAGATGAGTAAATTAGGATAGAATTCAATTTCGAATTTATAATCATGCGTTTAAATTTGATTTTCCTTTCAAACAATATTCTAAAATTTCACTCTTATTCATTTGTTCCACGCTATTAGCTGAGGAAAAATGGCCGATGATGGTATTGATGATGATGATATCAACAACAATGTTAACCATGATGATTATGTTCATGGAGGCAGCCAAGTCAAAATGGCGGCGATGATCAGTGAGTTTATGTGCCGCGAGCAGAACGAATCTTTGACAAGCCTGAATCTCACTAACGATCGCCTGTATGTTCCTAATCCAACGACGCACTCGTTGAGGCTGTTAGCAAAGAGTGACATACATTCATCAGCAGGAGAACAACCATCTATATCACCATTCTCCCCCATAGCATCGGTATCGTAACGATCATCATCATCGCTAACCTCATCTTCTCGATCGTTAATTTCATCAATATCAAAGCCATTCTTAATGTCCTCAACATAACTATTATTTTTATTATCAATAAACTAGTTTACCATTACTACCAAAAGTGACGGTGCATATGGAATACAGGGATAAATATTGGAATTTCATATATGTTGTCAAGCATATTCTTTTAAAAAAAATGACATGGTTATTTATGTATATCTTATCCATTCACACGCAGTATCTTTTTTATACTTTTGAATGCCTAGCGACTCTTGGCGTATCATTCATTGTCATGTCATAATAACCGATCTCATTTCAATACAACCCTTTAATTGCTGTTGCTTTGGGATGGGGTCCAGCTATGTTGATCTATGTCGTGAACACTATCTTCATCATTATCGTTGAATAGGCGTAGCATCCTCATCTCAGACCAAAACTGTCATCACTCCATGTGTCTAGACAAGCACATGTTTATTGCCTCACCATCTGCATGGTCAAACACCCCAGGTACAGACAACCTTTGGGCTGAGAAAGAATTTATCCTCCACTGGAGTGATCAGACAAAGGAACGCTCTCATTGGGGAGACTATTTCCTACATATCAATCAATGCACTTAGAAATAACTTTTTGAAGGATATATAGTACCAAATGGTACTTCTACCTTGTGATAACAGATCATTTCAGATGAGAGTTTCAACATAAAATAACGCGATGTATAATCATAGATAGATAGATAGATAGATAGATAGATAGATAGGCATTTCTGAAAGATCCGAAATTATCATATTAAAAGGAAATCAATGTTTATCTATGTATCAACCTATCTATGGCACAGACAATGAAATCTGCGATCTGAGGTCAAACTCGGATCAGAATTGTTCAAATACTAATTTTCATATATTTTTTCTAGCACAGTCCTAACCAGTCTGCCTCTTGACTGACGAACTGCGTATCATTTGATGACGTTATTCAGTTGGAATTAAAGGTAGTATCATTGACGTCATCATGAACTCCATCAAAATCATTAAGGCTACCATCATCAGCACCAGCAGCAGCAGCAAATCGTTATTTCATCTTTCTAATTATGAGAATATCCTGGAATAAATACGCATAAGCCTAATTCAGAACAAATATATCGCTCTGGGAGATAAAAATGAGATTTCGCTTCCAAGCTTATTGTTTTCAGATACTTTGTAAAAGAAATATGGTGTTATTTAAGAGGAAAGAACATCGGCGAGGAGTAAAATACTTAGGAATCGAAATACGAATGGCTATTGAAAGATTCCCGGGGAAGGCGAAAAACAATTGGGAAAATAAAGGAAATATTCTGCTGCACCTCTTTTTTTTAGTATAGGGTTTTTAGACAGTAATTAACAACCGACAATATCAATCAACTTTTCACTTTTGAGAATCATTCTTATTTATTTCAAATGGATTACATTTACTGAAATTGTGATGAAAGTTACAGGTCTGAGTACGATGATGATGTATCCAATACCTATACAATGGATAGTCTCACTATGTACAGTTCAATATTTGCTTTGAAAAATTGTTCCTTGGTAATAAGTATTATTTTCTGATCGATTAAATATAAAAAGGATACGAAATGTCAATTATCCCTTTCAAACTTTGCTTTTGCGACCAGGACAGTGACAATTTGAAATCTATTCATTTGCTGTTAGTGAAAAGGCAAAATTGTTCATTTTTAATCTCGTGAGGTAAGAAAGTCAATTACATATGAATGTCTCTATTCTGGTCACAGAAACAAAGCTAGAAAGGAATAACAGCCATTTTCTATATTTTTCACACGATCTTTCAGAAAGTAACACTCACGACATGATATAATCGTAGTATGTGGAATATCAAATTACTAAAGAACAGACGTTTGATTGATGGTGCCGAAATATCACAGTCTTCGTGTCTTATGGGAGATGGCCTCAGGGATTATCTGAGTCCCTGGAATCGTAAGTTCAATCCTCTAGTCAGGTGGTGTAGAAATATACACTAGCTCAGTCGAAAAACATATTCGTATCATGTCAGATTTGGATCTGCAAATGGCCGAGCATTTAACGGCACGGAGAATCATATTGGCCACCCCAGTTCAAACTCAAGCTATGACAGTTACGATTATCAGCAGCAGCAGCTACCTTTTAACGTCCTTTGTTGGACAAAACCTTCCCCCAAAACTCGCCAGACCTACCTATCATGGGCATCGTACTTTCTGAATTTGTCTAGCTTATCATGCCATTTTATTTTCTGTCACAATTTTGCATATGATCTCTAGGGATCAGTGTTTTGAGTCATGGTGTCCAACGGTTGTCTGATGTTCTTGCAGCCCATTGCTATTTGAGTTTTATGTTTTCTATGATATGTCGGATTCCTGTCACTTCACACTAATGCTTTTGGGAGGAGCATGCATCCACCCCTTCGGGGAAAGCCAGTATTCAACAACAAACCTTAATGGCTGCTAAAAGGAGGATAATTGACGGTTACGAGCTTTGGAAATCCCTAAGATAGATCATAGATGCGCTGAAAGGAGGAATGAAAACAAAATACCCCAGTAGATCAAATTTAGGTTTTCATTCGGCATTTCTAGGAAGTAATTCCTGTGACAGGCCGGAGCGTACAGCGATCAAGACGGTGAGATAAAGACCAAAAAAAAAAAGTTGTACAAAATATTCCGAAAGAATCAATTTCCCATAATGAATATGCTAATTGCTCAACGACTTCAGGGAAATGTAATCTAATTTCCCACTCCTTCGGCTTTTCTAATCTACTAATATAATGGACAGTGTGACTTTTTGTTCTCCTTCTCTCTGGACTCCCTTACTTAAAGGTAACCATTTTGCAAATAAACATATCTTGTGACAACCTGAGGAAACAATGGATTCTACCACTGAAATGAGTTCAGTGGCCTCCCCCCCACCCCAAAAAAAATCGTTTAGTGGAAATTCAAATATATCCATGAATTTATGATGGAGATTAAGTAGTATTTCAATATTTCATTTGCATGATTAGGATGCACCAAGAATGACTCTGACTCTTAGAAAGTTGAGAGAAAAGGAATCGATGTCAGGTCGGACAACAAAGAGACAAACAAATTCAAGATATGAATCGGCGGAAAACAAAAGAGTTAATAACTAGCCTGGATAGTCCTCCTCCAGCCAATTATCTCGTTTGGCTTCTCTGTGCGTCTCGGTTTGTGCGTCGGGGATCTTCGTCTGTATCTGAAAACTCGATCATTTTGTTATTTATTAGAAACCGTCGACAAAAACTGTTAACATCTACATAGGTCTCTCCTCAGTTTCCAGGTTGGACTTGCTGACATTCACTCATTATTATGTTCTGTTCTTCTGTTTTGTTAGAATTCCACCTCAAAATGGATTTTTAGTTTTCTTTCTAATAGAGGGCTCAATTAACAATGTACGTTGATGCTAAAACGGCCCTTTAGTTTGTGCTCCGCGCTTGCTTTCTTTTTAAAAATTCTGACTGTTTTTGAGATCACTGGTAAACAAAATATTCTAATTGATCACCCCCAACATTGCATGCTGCCAGAAGACACGTCGTATGATGGTTTCTCTTGAGTGACTAACCTACCCAGCTAATAATATGTAATTAAGTTGATGGATTACAAAGACAAAACAAATGTATTAATCATGATTTATATTTAACTTTATCTTAATGTTTCAGTTTTCATCACAACCCAAGGCAGACTATCAATCTACAGCAGTGAGCAAATAGCATCGAAAATAAAGAGTAAGCCCTCGGTGAGATTCGAACTCACGTACTAATCAGCCTGAGGAAAGAGCTGGCATGGTTGCCAGTTAGCTACGGACTGAGATGAGTTATAATCAAACCAAATTGAAGATTAAGATGTAAATGGATACTCCACCCTTGAAATGCATCACGGAACTTGTGCAGAAACTATGAGAGAATTCTAGGAGCTGGTCATCACTTGAGCAAAGGTCAGGGCATTTTTAATTATATCTAAACGTATTTAACTGTTCAAGATAACCTGGTGTTTGCCAACTTCTTCCAGCTACGGATCTCTCTTTCTTCCTTCCTTCACTGACATTAATGGAAAATCCGGCATTTGTGAGCATCTCCTCACATAGATTGGATCCATGGTTGGATTCGGAAATAAAACAGGAATCTTTCTACGTTAACAGACTTTGGCCTACCTTTTCTTGGATGTTCTTCATCATTTCACCTACAAATCAACCAGAGCAATGAGAAACTAGATGGCACTCAGAGAGCGTACACCTCTGCCAATACAAATCTTACTAAAAAAAAGAATGGAGATCAGTTCATCTTCACAAGGCAGGAGAGTTAAATGTTAAAAAAAATATCAATTCTCCCTCAGTCAATGACTAAGACTTCAACATGTCATTGGATTTTTTATGATGACTTTTGGAGAGGTATTGGTGGATATGTATATGTTTGTATTAATGGGCTCTTCTTATTTTTTAGGGTTGGGCTTGCTCTGCCAAAGGCTTGCCATCCTGGTGTGATTCTACGCATGATTTCATCTCCTTCTGAGGGTCCCATGGAGATTTGTTGTTCTAGGTAGATGTAGTGATCTACTTTCTCCGGTTCTGTGTCCCCGATTATGATGTTAGTGTTTTTATCTCCGATGTGGTTGTTGCACATGATCTTCGTCTTGCTGAAGTTCATGTGTAGGCCGACTTTCTTGCTCTCTTCATTTAGTTCATCTATCGTTAGTTGGAGGTCGTGTAGGTTCTCTGCGAGAAGGGCGATGTCGTCCGCAAATCTGAAGTTGCTCAGATACACGCCGTCTATTTTAATTCCTTTACTCTCCCAGTCTAATCTCCTGAAGATCATTTTGAAGCAGGCCGTGAAGAGTTTGGGTGAGCTGGTAGCACCTTGTCTTAGTCCTTTCTGGAGCTGAAAAGGGTCCGAGTCTTTAAGTAGTCTGATAAAGGAGCTACTGTGATTGTATATATGTTTCAGTACTTTAACATATACTTTATCTATACCTTGTCCAGTGATGGCCTCCATGACCTTATGGGTGTATAACCAATGAATCCTCCCAATAGTCACTTATGGAGCTAAAACATGTAACCTAACCAAGAGACAGATTGGCAAATTGAGAACCATACAACGTGCGCAGAAAGAATTATGCTGGGCCTCACATGGAGAGACCATAAGATAGCACAGTACATCCAGGAAAAGACAAAAGTCAGGGACATCATAGAATCCATTAAAAATCAGTGGGCTAGCCATGTTGCAAGAATGGCGGACAACTGATAGACATCACGACTCACAACATGGATCCCCAGAGATCACATGCAGAACCTAGGCTGGCAGAATATTAGATGGAGAGACGAGCTAGACAAATTCAGAAATTACTGGCTCTGCGACGCCCATGATAGAGAAGTGTGGTGAACGCAGGGGAAGGTCTATGTCCAACGACGGACTTTGAAAGAATGAAAATGATGATGATGATGATATGTTTGTATTGTGGTTGTGAAATGATCTGAGAGAACGTAAATGAAAATGACGATTGAAAAATGAATTTTTTTAATTATTATCTGGGCGTATTCCAATGCATTTCGATGGGGGCCAGCCATTATTTTCAGAGAAAAAACATTTTCAGTGGTCAACAGAGAGAAAGTATTTTTGCTGTTTACATGTTCGATGCTGAAGAAGAGATATGAATACATATATGTATCACAAATAGTTTTAAAAAATATTTTTATGTTTCTAATTCCTTGATCTGCCCTAGAATGTAATCATTTTTTGCTTACCACATGATCTTTCCATTGAAAACTATTGTATACATTGTGTGGGCACATTGCTACGAAACAAGAGAGATAACTCTAAAATATATTGGATCCGCCCCAACATTTAATCATATTGTTTACTTTTCCACAAGATACTATTGAAATTTTCTTGAGAACTTTTGGAGACAACGAGTGAACTCAACTACGATGGAGGTGAGTGAACATTCCTGGACCAACACTAAAATATAATCACTTATTCTGTAGCACGTTGCTAACCCATCCACAATTTTTTTAATTCATTGAGAACTTTTGAAGATACAGTGTCGAAGAACAGACAGATTGGTAAAGTAGAGGTACTGATATACTCCCTTGTGTGCCGTGGCACAATAGCGTTCTGCAACTATCTCCCAGTATGCCATATAAATTCTTCCAAATAGACAAACATGTATTTCTGGCCTTGAACGTGTCCCAAACGGCTATCATGTTTGTTCTGCTTCACCACAGAGTTGCCAGCCGAGAGGATTTATCGCTAGATTTTGTTGGATCTTTTTTAGCGACAGATGAAAGAGAGTAAGGATGGTAAGTACGTTCATCAGTGAGCTGATATAAGAGTTTAGTTCATTGACTACTGGAATATCTTCGTCCGATTCATTTCATTTTTACAGTTGGTGTTCTGCGCAGGCTCAATCTATTTCGTAGCTTGCTGTCATACAATAAAGTTTGTTAAGTATACACAGGCAGACGCGGAATCGTTTAAAATATACTCATCTCATAAACTTAAAGAAAAAACGAAAATTCAGATCATTCCTTGCTGTGCGCAGAACGATTGGACTGTTAGAGATAGACATTTACAGGCTCCTTCGCTTAAACTGATATCGTTTAACCGATCCCGTTGGCTGAGGATCCAATTAAATACTAAGTAAGATTAACCCGAAAATGAGGGATCAGATATCGTAATGACTTTATTTATTTTTAAACTCTGCATTCTTATCTTCAGCCTGCAGTGCGGCTCTTGCCGGAATTAACATTTCGATTCGGTTTAGAATTATACAGTAGACTAACGTTATTACCAGACGCTTGGGGATTTAAGAGTGTTGTTACAACGAATTCGCCGTAATACTAGGTAGATTTTATACAGAATTTATTAATAATGAGAACCAAAAAAAGCACAGATAAAAATGACTTTTTATCACCTTTTCACAGTTTAATGCACAATATATGGCTTCACAATAATATAACAATAAAAAACAGACTCGGTGAAAAATTTGCGACGTTGTATATACACTTTTCGACGGCATTTGGTAACATTTGTTTGTATAGAAAAATTTTAGTTTCCAATTGATTTGTAAGATCAATCCCTGTTAAAACGTCAAAAACAAAATAAATAACCGTTGCATCATAAATAAAAACGAATAACCGTCAGAAATACAATATAATTCACTGGAAAATGAAAAAGTTATCAATATAAGCATTAAGTGTATACATTAGTAAAAAGATCTGTTCCGTCTAGTTTCTCTGTTCATTTATTTCTTGTGCTGTCATTTTTTATTCCAAGAATTTATCTGAAAAGGGGGTTAATATGAAGTAAAAAAGAAAAGGATATTTTACCCTCTCGGCCCAATCTCTCTATCCCTCCTTTCTTATGAATGCTATGAAATTTGGTCTTGACGAAAAAACTATGGCCTTCCGATAATAGGTGACTTTCGTTGCAGTTATAAGAAACGTGCCGTTGGAATTCATGTGCCGTTGCAATGAGGGATATCACAATGTGCCGTTACAAAGTGTGCACCAACCATGAGGGTTTACTGTATGACCTTGCATGATTTTTCGATAGAAATACATGGAAAAACAATGAGAAAAATTGTAATCGATTATGAATTAGATTGCAAAAAAGATATCAATTTAGAATAAAATTGCATTGTGAATTAAACAACGACAAAAATCTTATTGGATTGACTTAAGGAGTAAATGGTTACATTCTTAGTCCTCGATTAGCGTGGCTTGTACATTTGACACACGTGTCGTCAGCCAGTCAGTCCGATTTACTTAAAAACTGAAGGCACCTACGTTGATTATGTGGACAATCTTGGTCGACAGTTCCTAGGAAGGAAATAAGTGATTGTTACTAACAAAATAGAGCTATTACATGTATGATGTAAAGAACTATGTGTATGTCAGAATCACTTGGAAACTGAAGACACTTACGTTGACTATTTGGACAGTTTTGATTGAAAGTTTCTAATAAGGAAGTAAGTGATTGTTACATTATAGAGCTCTTACATGCATAACGTAAGTAACTTTTTGTGAATATTGTTTCAATAAAAAATATGTTCAAAATTAATATAAAAGCGATTGTCAGCGACCAGGAATTACAGCGAATGTTACTGACATAATACAACATGTATTATAACAGTATAAGACTATACCACGCTTATGTAATGGGATAAATATATCTAAAATGATGTGGATTTTAATATATCTTTGCTTGTATGTACTTCATCATCATCACCATCATCATCATTCTGTTAGTGTCCGTCGTTGGACATACACTTTCCCCTAAATTCGTCCGACCTCTCTTTCATGGGCATTGCAGAACCAGTACTCATATAAATGTAATACTAAAAGTCTGATTTTGTGTATATGAAAACTCTAAATAGCCAGAACGATGCTTTGTATCTAAAAGTAAAGGTACCGAATAAAGGTTCCCTTAAAATAGGCTAATTTAGAGAATGCAAAAATCCAGGTGTTTTACTCCTGAATAATGATAGTACGTGGTCTGTGTTCATGCTGTGCCCTATTTCAATGAGCGATTTCTCAAGAGAGATAACTATTGAATTCTGATTATTTATTTATTTACAGAAAGGTTAAAAAAAATCTGGGTTCATTCTGGTCACATCAGATTGCACTGATTTTCTCTCAAAGGTTGATTCAACAGGTTATAGGGTTGTGTGGTAATCTTTCTTTCTTTCTTTAGAATCCAGTTCATATCAATTTAAGTTTCGGAATGATTTCCGCCGTCAGACAGTAATCCGTCTCTATTTCCTACAAGACTTTGTAATCACAACTGAATAAGAAAATCCCACCGATGATATATCAAATGGGGCTTATCACAGAAATATAATTACACGACTGAAGAACACACAAAAGGAAACAAAACAAAACAAAGAAGAATAAGGTCTGGTTAGTCACGTAATGGACACCGTCACATGACTAACGTCTTTTGGCAGCATGCTATGGTTGGGGGTGATAAACTTTTCAAAAACTGAGAAAAGGGTTTATCAATGAATTTTGTTGGGCAGTGATCACCGAAAAAGTTCGAATTGAAAAAAAAACAAAAACAAACGTAAACACTACCAGACATATTCTAAGGAACCAACTTCGCATAAATTACGTTGAAAATTGAGGTCCAACTTGAAAGCTATAACGTTTTTTGTAGACACAATAAGGAGTAAATGTTCACCTTTTCAGCCCCGTAACTCCATTGGTGTGGCTTGTGAGCACAATACATCGATGGATTGCTAGCCAACCAGTCAGAGTCACTTAAAAACTGAACTATGTTGTTGTTGACAGTTTGGGTTGACGATATCTAAACAAATAAAAACTGAATATTACAAAACTGCAAAAATTGATAAAGTAGAAAAATCTATATCTAATCCATATAAGAAAAAGAGGAGAAATCAGCGAGGAATGAATATTGGAAAGATGAAAAATATAAATGAAAGTGAAAAAAAAATGCCAAAGGTCTACGACAATACCACGATTAATCAAAACAAATATCAGAAACAAAATTAAATACAGTAAGTTTTGAGAAAATATCAGGAAATTGATCATCTAATAATAAATTGATGTTGAGTCTATGAAAAAGAAAAAAATGTGAGTCTCAAACGTATGACAAAATGAAATGGCGGCAGCTTACACATTTATTTCTTTTGATGTACACGATATAAGGAGACGTCATCCAAAACCGTAAAAATAAGTTTCTTCAGTTTCTAAGTTGGCTCGGCTGATTTGCTATGTATGTATGTATGTATGTATGTATGTACCACGCATACATGCAACGCCAAAAGAGTCCAGAGGGCTGAAATTTTCAATATTTACTTCTTATTATGTCTGCTCAAAACGTTTTTTTCTTTCTTTCAAATCCTTCTACTAATTAGGTTTACAGTGGTCGGTTCAATTCCAATGATCGTTTGTGCTAAATTGACCCTTTAGTTTGTAACCTAGCTTGTTTGATTGATCACCCCCCACATGGCAAGTTTTTTTTTTTTTTTTTGAAATCCAATTTTTTTTTAGCGATCATAGTCAAACTGAAGTTGAGAGGAAGATTAACTTAATCATTGAGCACCCTTTTCCTAATTTTTGATTGATCACCCCCAACATGGCCAGCATGTTTTTGAAAATCTAGACTCTTTTCAGTGATCATAGTCAAACGGAAGGTGGGAGGAGTAATTCAATCATTGATCACCCACTCCTGAATTTTTTATTTATCACCCCCAACAAGGCAAGCTGCCAAACAGATTGATCACTTGATGGTTCCTGGTGGGTGCCTAACTATAGCCGTTTTAACTATTTTCGACATGTTTTCTCAGAGAGATTTCAGTGCTGGATTTAATCATAATATTGCTGTTACTGTGGATGTTCTCAATACCCGAAACACTTTGCTAACATCATCATCTGTTAGTTTTCCTTCTAATCTATATGATAACATTTATTCCTCCTTCATGTAAGTGCTCAATTCACCCTTCAGGTAAGAACCATTTCTATGAATAATAAAGTGCGTATCTGTTTTCCAGTATCTTAGCAGTAAATCTAGCAACAATCGTGAGGTGGATACGAACACCATCGCCAAGGCCGCTGCAGTCTTTCAACGCCTCCAGCTGTACGAGAGTCAACCGAGGTGAGCCTTCATATGAATCTGAGGCTGTACGCTTAAATTGTTGTTTCTAACGCTTTTATCTTGGTGAAACATGGAAGAGCATCACTCCAATTGCTAGGATATTTTATTCATGAAGAATGCATGTATAGCAAAAGACGAAGACATGTTTCTAAGAACATGACTGAAGCTACTAAACGAGTAGATTGGAGTCTCGAACGCCTACGATTCTTAGAGTATGTACTGACATGCAGAAGCCACCTACCCCTCTAGTCATTCGTGGGTTTTGAAAAAATATTTGCAAATTGATCGTTTAATAATAAATCTAATGTTGGCCTACGAAAAAACGTCTAGCAAAATAAAATAGCGACAGATAACAGATTTATTTCATCAATATACACGATGTTAGAAACCTTTCGACAAAACAGTCATCGAAATAGTCAGCATTGTTTTCTTCAGTTTTAAGCAAGTCTGGCTATTTATATATGTATGTATCATGTGTACAAGCCACACAAATGGTGTTAGAGGGCTGGGATCTTGAAAAATACTCTTTATCACGTGTACGATTATCGATTTTTCCTTTAAAACCCCCCTAAATAAGTTTTCAGGAAAGTTTCGATTTATGATGTAAGTTTATGCTTAATTAGTCACTTTCTTTATTTTGTTTTTGTTTTTTCAATTTGGCTATTTTTAGTAACAAAAAACAGAAAAAAAGTATCTTATTCATAGATCATCCCTCTCTCCAATTTTTTTTAATTGACCCCCCCCCCCAAAATGGCATACTGCCAAATAAACATTGATCACGTGACGGTTCCTTTCCAGTGACTAACCAGACCTGTTCTGTCCATTTTCAAAATCTCTAATCATCAGTCGTTCAACATACAAATATCGGAGTTGGTTTTAATTGGGGTCAGGATCAGTATATTACTGTTTTCTGATGAAAAACGTCTGTCCATCGATCTCGACAGGGTTAAGCAATTACCAACCAAGTGATCGATATTTTCTGTTACAGATAATCCTTTGGTTGTTCGATGGAGTGGAGAAAAATTTGTTTTCAATGGGATGGAGAGCCTGCCCGTTGATCGCAATGTCTAGTGTCCACTAAACGAAACATTTTCAAATAGATATATTGCAGGGAGAGGACAGCTTTAAAGACTCTCCTAATTCACTACAAAATAAATGGTTGGCCAGACAAGGTTGACGAAATCTTCTATCAGCTGATATGATTTCTACGCTGGGATAATTGTGCAGACCCCCTTCACGTACTCGGAGCATCAAGGCGATTATTTTAATAAAGTTGGAGGAATCATTCATAGTCTGAACTGAGCGTCAATATCTTGCCGAAATTTATGATATCAATAAATGGCAAAACCATTTAAACATAACCGTGATTTTGGCTGATAGCTCACTGTCCTCTCTCAATTTTCAATAAGCAGAAAACGATTTACAAGAACGCAATTTTTTCTCTTAGGCCCCATCCCATCCAAAAAATCCAGAGAATAAGAAACATTCAGGTTTCTGAAATTTGAATTCCTAAAATTTTAATTGCAAAAAACCTTATCCGAACATATCTTCGACAAAATTACTTTTGATGATCAGAATCGTTTTTTAGGTCTTACTTTCACAGTTTGCAATACATACGAACTAGTTCAATGAGCCCTGGGCAATAAGCAGGAGATCATGTGACTTACCTATCTGATCAGAATGACTGAAAACCGTTCCGGCTTCAAATAAAAGCGTGTGCTCCGACTCGCCCGGAGTCAAACGAGTCCCAGTGTTCCTTGTTTTTAAAGGAAAAAGAAATAGCTAGACGTATTCCTTACTTGTGAAAAAGTTTTTTCTGTTATTTGAACCAAAGCTTCCATAAAACTAGAATTGAATTATTAGATGAAAGAAAAAGTTTGGCTAGTCATTCAATAGAAACCGTCACGTGATCAACGTCTTTTGGCAGTATACCATATTGGGAGTGATCAATCAAAAGGGATGATATTTGAATGAGTTACTTCTCATGCCTGTCCTTGGGCAGTTATCACTAAAAATTGTGAATTCTCAAAAAACAAGTATGAATGCTGCCTGACACAAACTAAGGGACCAATTTAGCTAAAAATTCTCGTTGCAATTCAAATCTCCCACTGGTAACCTATTTAATGGTGGGGGTCATAGTCAGGGGTGAAAGAGTTTCATCCCTCTAGCTCTATTGGTGCAACCTTTACGCGCCATACATTCATACATGGACAAACCAGACCAACTCAAAAGACGAAGAAATCTATGTTGACAGTTGTTGACTGTTCTGGTCAACAGTTCCTAATATTTTCAAATAAGTAAATATTTCCCTTCCGCAGGCTATGGCATCGGTAGGTTCTGCACTGGTAAGGCATATTGGGATTTTTCTACACGTTCTCCTGTCTTTGCAAGACTTTCAAGTTTGCGATGTATGAAAATTGACTTGGAGACAACCAGGACCTGAAGTGGCGTCACTTTTTTTACCCGCTGTTCACCAATATCTGGGGTGAGGAGGATAAACTGATTCAAATTTTTCCAAATGAAGTGAGAATTGAACGCAGAACATTCCAGTCGGAGTTTGAACTCGGTTTACCGATTTTATTTCTGCATGCCAATCGCTTGACCATTGGCAAATCGAAAGGATATACTCCCAGAAATAATAGCTGAGCCTTTTCATTTTTTTCTTTCATAATTACTGTTTTATTCTAACAATTATAAGCAGATTATTCGACAATGTTATACAACAGTGCTTACTGTGTTCGTGCGCAGAGTACGTTTTGGTGTGGGGAAGCTTTTCCTTCAGAAAACTGAGCTGTTTCGGCAAGCAGTCTAATAGTTGTTAACGTTGCACTGCTTTGATTTTGTTCTGTTTATCTCTGACTGTCTTCCACAGATGGTCAGTGTTCCCAAATTTTCTCCCAGAAAGTTTGGTATTAATATGCACCCGTATGTTCTCCACGGTGTCAAGACCGTTTATATGATGGGAAGTGCTTGGCTCATTTTTTTCCCCCGGGAGTGAATATCAGGGTCGTGAATTTAGAAAGAAGGAACACACACTGTACGCTTCGGCGAGCCGAGCCATGTTGAGGTTGTCCGAATGCATTATTTCAATGAATCATAACCACCATCTTTTATTTCAATCACGCCTGCTAGCGGATGGCAATTTGTAACATGGACTGCAAAACATCTTGTTAACGAATTTTGATGGCTTGTTTAACGTCAGAAATATTCGTCTGGAAATGAATAATTTTCCACGGGAAATTCTTTGCTGATTTGTTTGTTTAATAAGCGTAAAATATGAGATGACTGAATGTAAGGTGCAGGTTGTGAGAGTGAAGATTCTGGTGGAAACTATTACCGGAAGAATTGCCGGTTCAATCTACAGAAAAATGTAATTTTCACAAGAGGGGGAAAGAAAGAAGAATTTGCTGGAGAAAGACACGGTGAAAAGATTAAGCAGAAGGAAGGGGGTGGGACGCATGAAAAAGAGAATAAAGAAAGTGGAAGATAACGAAAGTAAGAAATAAAAAAAGAAATAAAGAAAGAAAGGAAGGGAGGAAAGGTGAAAAGATGATTTTGAAAAAAGAAAAAAAACATAAAAAACAAAAAAGGAAATGAATAAAGATGAATTTGAATAAACAAAGGAATAATGATAGAAAAAAAGGAGAGAAAGAAGGAATTTGAAGTGAAAAAGAAAGGGAGAAACGACAGAGGAAGAAATGAAGAAAGAAAGGAGGAAAGAAACGTAAAATATGATTAAGAGAAAATCTGAAGTAAAGATAGGAAGAAAGGATTAAAAATAAGAATTTGAAAAAAAAAAGGATTTGAAGAAAGAAAGACAATTTTTGAAGGAATTAGCAAGGAAGTTACGATTCCATGGTCAGTGAAAAATGTTATTATTATGCAAATCACCAGTTAGGTGCCATGTGACAAACAATCAATCATTCATAACATTCAACATTAAGTAAACAAATCCTTCACAGAAATTATTTTTAAACAACGTCGACGGTAACAATAATTTTCTTCGAATACTGATTATAATGATGTTATTTGCAGTAACGTTGAGATAACTATCAGAATTACTAACAGTCCAATTAGTATTACGGACAGGTCTGCTCAGTCACATAATATAAACCATCATGTGACCAACGTCTTTTGGCAACATGCTGTGATGGGGGTGATCAGTTAAAAAGATAAATAAGGGAATCAATGAATTGTTTATTGCGCTTTCATTTTGTTGGCCAGTGATCACTAAGATAGTCTGAATTTTAAAAAAAAACACCGAGTAAGGGGTCAATTTAACATCAACCTACATTGCAAATTGGAACCCCCAAAAATTTCATTTTGTGGGGGAGGTGATTAAACTAAAGATTTTGTAGACACGATGCAGAGTGTGTGTTGTAATTTTAATCCTTCTTGCTTCTTTGGTTTGGCATGTCCGCGTGATTCATAGCCAGCCAAGAAGCCAGTCAGCTAGACCAGCTTAAAAACTGAAAGAAATATCAACTGTAGTAATGGTAATAATGATGACAGTGGAGATAATAAAGTCAAGACTGATTCTAATAAATCTTAGCTCTGTATTTTTATGGAACATATTTCAAATAATATCATGACTGGTCCTGTTGGTCACGCAATAGAAAACGGCACATGATCAACATCCTTTTGCTGCATGCCGAGCTCAGGTGATCAATTAAACAAATTGAATAAGGGGTTATCAACAATCCAAATTAAAAACATGCATGAATATTACTAAACACAAACTAAGTGATCAAATTAGCATATACTTACATTGTAAACTGGAATCCTTAGTGGAAAACCTATTTTGAGGAGGAATTTAAAAGAAAACAGATTAAACGTTCTCTAGATATAATAAGGAGTTAATTATTCAATTTTCAGCCCTCTAGCTCCATAGGTGCGGCCTGTATTTGTGACTCACGTGCAGCGACAATTGCTACTGTTTGAATCATCCTTAAATGGTCAAAAGAAAGGTAAGATTATTTATCTTTCACATTCTTCTTAATCTTTTTCCCCTTTTCACATCCCAGTAGATACAATAACTGATCCAAGGGTAGTAAAGTCACCGTGAAGTCAGTATGAATTAGAAGAGATACATTCATATTCAAAATCTGCTCTAAAAAGGTAAGTAAGAACCATTGTGTAAATAAAGTACGTCGTAAAATTTAAGCCCGTGTGCTCTTAGATACAGAGTAGGAATAATTTACTCTGAAAAAGTTTGTAAAATTTTCAGTAATAAACGTAAGTATTTGCATTCTTTCAAATGTGTGATTTTTTCCTCCAATTTTTCAATTTTTCGATTCATTCATCATGAATTTACGTTACTTTTTTCTTACTGACTTTATTGCTCCATTCAAATGTCTGGTTCCTTTATTGTCTCTCCATTATCGCTATTTAGCGACTAAAAAACTAGATGAACACCCGGCCTATGATTGGAAGTTTTCAGGTAGATACGTACTTTATACAGTCAAACGAAAAGATTCGGCTTAGCTAACATGCTGGACTCAAAGTAAGGGTTCAGGTTATTAAGTTGGTACATCAGTAATCACAGTTTCTCACCATCAACTTTGAACCAGTTAAAAAGTTATTGTATTCATAAACTACATATTTTCCCGACTACAAGTCCATTTATTCCAAAAGCACAGAATCTCCGCAGCCTGGAACCAATGAACTCTTCGAAGACGTTTCGAGCTGCTGTATGATGGCTGAAGTCCATCTCTTGCAGGAAGGGGTCGAAATGCTTGGCAAAGGGGTATGCAGTCGGAGAGAGGTCTGGCAGAAGTACAGTTTCATAGTTCGATTTGTTCAATATCTACAGGGACATTTGCGCTGCATTCGATCGGGTATTGTCATGGAAAAGAAACTGTCCTTTCCGATTTACCAATATCGGACGTAAACGTTTCATTTCTCTGAACATTCTGTCGATTTCAAGTAAATTCTTATTTGCTGTGATAGTTTCAAAATCCAAGCGGTTGTTGTGAATAATTCGACTTGTCGACCACCAAACGGTGACTATAATCTTTTTTCGACGCAGGCTTGGTTTTGCGAAGTGTTTCGGTGCGTCAGATTTATCAAGCCAGTTCACGGAACGGCATCGAGTGTGGAATCCTTTTTTTTTTGTCGCATGACATAATTCAATCAAGAAATCAATCATTTTTGTTACGCCAAAAAGCGCAAAGCAGACTTCGTAACGGCGATCCTTTTTCGTTCAACTCTTGTGGTACCTATATGTCAGCGTTTAGTTCCTCTGCAATTTCTCGAGTTGTTTTGCCCGGATCCATCCAAATAATTACCCACAATTTGATGACGTCCACGACCCTCCTCATTTTCAAGACTCTCGTTTCTGTTCTGAAATCTTTAGAGACTGTCCCTTGGTCAAATACTCGGTTGATATTGAAAGCAGTTTCTCCTGCTTTACGCTCTATTCTGAAGTGATACAACAAAATTGCTTGAATTTGCTTTTTTACATATTTGATTTGACAATCTCAAATAAACTAGAATAGTGAAAAAAATATTCAGGTTGAATAAACAGAGCGGAATAAACACTTTAAAATAGTTCGTAATATGAGCATGGTTATATAATAATTTATTCAAAAGATAAACAGAGCGGAATAAACACTTTAAAATAGTTCGTAATATGAGCATGGTTATATAATAATTTATTCAAAAGATAAACATCAAATTTAAAAATAACAAAAACTTAGATCTTTTTGCACGATCATTGTTAATCAAGCCCTTCGCTGAAAACTTGAAAAGCTTTATAATTTTTGAAAAATGATTTGTTAAAAAGACGTTCTGAGGATCGAATAAGAAACCAATATTGCAGCTGAAGTTATTCTTGAGCTTGATGATAACAGATGGACTTCTGGCGAATTAGAGTGCGATTTCAGTACTTGTCTTTCGAAACGTACCAAATATTTTCTTCGGTCCTTTGCTTACGTATTTTGATCCCTTTCATTTTTGCTCTCACCAGACTTCTCTTTTGTTGCATACCCAAATGCCAGACGGTTCAGACTTGATTATAAAAGCAGGGATGATATGAACAATAGCAATACCACCAAGTCAACCAGTGGATATGCGATGTCAAGGGACTTGTCTCATCAGATTCAAAGATTAAAAAATATGTTTTGTGGTTGAAGCTATATTTGACAAGCACGACAGATGTCTTTGCTTTTATATTTTACAATGCCCAAGTGAATACTAGAGAGATACGCATATGTTTGATTCCTACTTGTAAAGTATCTCAGTTGCCGGGTACGTAGATAACAGAAAGCAATTGTATGTAGGTGGTTTAATTATCTTTATATATAAAATCTATCGTCCGTTGTTTTGTAACACACAACACATGCCATGTTATGTTGTGTTTGTACACCCGATACTCGTATTATATTTTGCATAGATAATCCCAAAATATCTTTGCATAAAATGGTATAATTGATATGTTGTTCATCTCGACTGGATAGATGTATAGAGAAAAAACGTTACAATTTTTGGCAATGATCACGGACTTGAAAAAAAGAAAAGAACTTTGAACGTATTGCAATGATTCAAATATCCTCTCTGAATCTTAGTTTCAATTACAATTGCAATTGCATAACATCAGTCGTAGAAAACTTTAAAAAATACTTTGAAATAGATTTTGGACTAGACTATTATCAATATCAATTTTCGTTGTGCAAAGGTAACTTTGATTCGCCATCACAGTCAATAACTGAACAACAGTAGCGTCAGAATTTGAATTTACGTTAGAAAATTCCATCAAAAAATTAATGTGGTCAGAATAAATTCTATTAATGACGTCACTGACATTTCCATCGGAAAACATCTAAAATAAACTAAAAAAATGCATCTACAAACATTTGAATTCTAGAAAATCTAGATGTAATTAATGAACCAGTTGAAATAAGACCCGGAAAAGTAAATAAAAAAAAGGATTTGTTTTATATCCTCTTATTTTTCGAAAATAGAATAAAAACATTTCTTGAAGGGGTATAGGGGAGTATTGATGCCACTTTTCAAGTCCTTCGACAAAACAGTATGGCCTGGAGCGAGGGAACACACAAACACCTGTATATTTAAAAGAGGATAGACCGCCATGAGACTAACACATAAAAACATATTTTACGTGCACATTCCATAGGGTGTTGATTAGTAAATTGGTTGTAGTGATATCGATTCTTATTTGGTACATAAGTATATTGGTATTGTGATAGACCTTACTACATCTAGTAAATCAGCATCAGCAGGAGCTGTTACAGGTCCACTGCTGGAAAAGGGCCTTTCCTGTTTCCTTTTATGACGAACGTGACTACGGTAGCCTCTGACATGTCTCACCGGCAAACGTTTCGATTTCGTCTCTCCATCTTGTGTCTGGCCTTTTCCTACTAGGTTCAATGTCTTACAGGCACCGATTGGCTAGCTTTTTGCCTCATCTGTTCGCGTTCTTCTTGCTAAGTGTCCTTCTCATCTCCATTTCATTTGCTCAATTGCTCGTATGATATACATCCCCTAGGTCCTCTCCCTTATTCACGTCAACCCCTTTCTATCGCTCAGGAATCATTCCCAATATTGATCTCTCCATAGCCCTCTGGGCGGTTCTGGGTTGGTTTTTGAATATTGTCAGTTTCTATGTTTTATATACCATAATCTAATAAATACCTACTTTAAAATATGTAGGGATGACAGGTAGGAAATTCTGCGTGACACACTTTTTTGTTTAATCATTCTAAAGACGTCCAGGCCATTACGAAAGTGATAACAACGAGGACTGAATAGAAATATAGATATTGATAGATATCCCTAACAAGCATTAATAAATTACCATAGTTCGCACATGTACCAAAACTGATTTTTAAAGAAATGTATATTTTATCTAAAATATCTTTTAAAATACCAGCTTATAATTTTGGAATTGCTGGTCTAAAATGATCAAAGAAATCCCCACCAAACACTTTTTTGATGATGTTTACGTATGCACTCATGCAAATCTCCAAGATTGTAGCCCCCCAAAAAATGTAACCAGGAGCACCCAGAGACTATAAAATGCACAGACATGAAAAATCGGACGCCCACTTGGCTGGTTGGTTGGGCAGACCGTTTGTGAGGCCACAGTGATTAGTTCAATAGGTAGATAGACATTACATCATGTTACAGCTGAATCTAGCCCAGTCATAAAAGGCAGACACTAGCTATTATTTATGCAACAGTGTCTCTATTTAACAAGGCTGTTTGCGAAAAAGAATCGTGCCGATTGGTTTGAATCTAACAAAATGTTCAAAAACATCTGTTATTCTTCTTTTTTTTTTCAACCTCAAATGTTGCAGGAAGTTTAGGTGTGGCAAGATTGAAAATGTCTGATAGACCCAAGGGAGATAATACCAAAATACTGAGCCCAATGGAGTTGGTATTTTCGTTGCAAGTTCATCGTTGTTGATCTTAGTTCCATTGAAAGAGCCGAACAATGCAACTAGCAGATGCACAGTCTATTGGGTATAAACTTGTCTTCTGTCTAGCGAGCCCTTGATTATTGCATTGATATAAATACTATCAGGTGTAGGTGTGTACATATGTATAGCACTGCTCATAACTATTTAACGGACATCTTGCATATATGGCTCAGTTTTAGTAGTTAAAAACAGTAACTGTACAAAAAAAGAAAACCCATTCTATTACAATCAGCACAACGAGCAATGCGCATAGGCATGCCAGATTTCAGGAAAAAAAACTAATTAAATTGTTGAATGAATTAAGCCGAGCATTTTTCTATCCTGGTAAAATTTTATTAAGAATAAATCAGGAAGGAGATTTGAAAAGCTAACATCGTTATTTGAAAGAGTTGCAAAACTAGTTAGTTGAATAGCATTAAACTATATATATATATATATATATATATATATATATATATATATATATATATATATATATATATATATACAGAGAGAGAGAGAGAGGGGAGAGAGAGAGAACATACGACCATTATGTATTATGTAGGTAAGTAGATGTATTTTAAGCACGGTACAACCCTAAATGTGACAAGAAAAGGATATAGCATGACAATCTTAGATCAACCTTCCAAATGGTGAGTGTGTCTGGGTTGAAATAACAGTATTAAAAACTTAATCTTTTTAGATGGATTAAACACTGGATTTTAACACCGATAATTACATAAAGTAAAGTTATGAGGGATTGATTAGAATCAGAAGCAGAAGCTGAACCGACATCAGGACAAATGTTGAATCAGAAAGTGAAAAGATGTAGGCGGTTATAGTTGAGTAGAGGACACCTGAAGAGAGAGAATGAGAGAAAGGGCATTTCCATCGACAGCAGCCCACAATAAGTATATTTACACTAATAATATCAAGGCTAGACACTAATTTTTACCTTAGCAGAGACAAATATGAAACTGGCAATCTTATGATAAGCGAGCATGGGAAATTGTCTCAAAAAGTTTTCAAGAATAAGCATGACTTGGTAGGAACGGAGACCAATTGAGAACTTTGCAAACGATCGGGATTTAATTGGATAAATCAATACTATTTGAAAAAAGAAAAAAACTGAGATTTTGTCAATGGGTGTCGTTGTTTTAGCATACCCCCAGAAGAATTTGTGAATCAGTGAAAAACTAGAAATAATCTGGACGAATAAGAATTGGAGAAATTGTCGAACTCTAGACAATTGTACTTATTTTTACTGACCCGCCTGGAACAACGCCGAGAAACCTCGCAAGCTGATTGGAAGAATCTTGCAAGGGTAACAAAATGACACCATCCAAAAGACAGCATCACTAAAATTAGCAAAAACATTGAGGATACTGTAGGAGTATTAAGAACATTTGGTGTTACCCGACGTCTTTTGAAAGTTGATAGATATACTGGTGGGAAAACTCAACGGATAACATATTGGATTTAGAACTACTTCGAGACCGTATTACTGCCAACGCCATCGTCAGGTTCCACATCGATCCACCCAAATTTGATGATTTCTTCTATAGTCAATTGTCTACCCTTCCACAAACTATCATTGAAATTAATCGAAAACTTTTGGAGATATCGTTTGAAAAGACATGAACCTTTGGCGATATCACGTGGCGCAGGCATATAACTATGATGTAGGGAGGTGACCGTAAATGGATTCGCCTAAAGATTTAATCATGTCATTCATTGCCTTTCACCCTCCCCCTCCCAATACATTTGAATTCACTGGGAACTTTAAGAGGTGACCTGTAGATAGATATGAGCGAATACATGAATCTATGAAAAAATTTTAAAAATTTTAAAAATATTTCTCAATCAAAAAAGAAATCTTAGATCTGCCTGAAAATTTAACCAAATATTGATTAACTTATTAGCCACATTGTCATAATATTTCCTCGAAATCCATCGGGTACTTTTGGAGAATTACGGATAGACTGTGAAATGATAATGAATATGTAAAAACTGAGATGATCCAAACAACACAATTTGTGGAATGAGCAAGAATGCTCAAGAATAGGCTGGGGTTTTGAGAAGACTTGCTGTCACTTGATCTCGAGTGGAAGTCACCTGATATAATACCGGGTATATAATCATAATAGAAATCTGAATAATTGAAATTATTCCTACAAGAGACTTATTTAATTCAGCAAGAATGGGTCCGGTTACCCACTCGATAAAAACCGTCTCTAGACCAATGCTTTTAGGCAGCATGCAGTGTTCGGGTGATCAATTTAAAAATGGAAAAATCAGTAGAAGCAAGCTTACTTTTCACATCTATTGTGGGGTAGTGATCACTAAATTTTCAAAAAAATAAACATGAATACTGTTTGGCACTAACTAAGGGATCAATTTAGTGTGAATTCGTCTTTCCTGCAGAAAAAAAAACTATCAGGGTGTCTAGATATAATAAGAAGTAAATGTTGGAATTTTCAGCCCTTTGGCCCATTAGCACAGTCTGTGTGCCTTATACATACGTACAAACATACATGCAAACATAGCTAGCCAGCTAGAGCAACTTGAAAGCTGAAAAAACCCTATTTTGTTTTTGGTTGACGGTTTTTAATACCCCAAAAAGTGCTGGAGTGTTGACCCTTAATACTAAGCGAAAACCGTCGAATATGAAGAGTTCAAAATTTTAAGCTCTATTATAATTTGCGAGCTATCAATTTTTCTGTTGAATAACAAACAAAAAGATTAGAAAAGCGTGATGCGAACACATGAACACAAACAGTTCTGCTGCTTATAATAAAGCAACAACTGCTAGTATTCATGGTGCCGTGTATGCATCAGTTTCGTTGCTCACCCAGAATGAATCCATGAATTTGAATTAACAATACTTTGCGTTAACCTCTCAAAATACTGTGTGAACAGACTGACTCTAAACATCCTCAGGCATATCGTTATCAAAGCAACGAGAATTCACTTGTAATTATGATATGATAGAAATCTGATCAATAAGAATCGTTTTGATAAGAGAATTATTGAAACCAGTATGAATAGCGAGGAGAACATTTGAATATTGTGAGGACTGGTTGTCTCTTGATCTCTAGTGAAAGTCACTAAATATCATTGCTGGCCATTTGATTATAAACAAACTACGTGTTAAGTTGAATGAAAAACCGGAGATACATGAGGTTGATGCCACTGGCAGGTTGAAAAAGTTTCTAAGAGGGTCTGGCTGGCTGGTTTTTAGGTTTGCTGATTATGTATGTACGTATGTATTTATGTATAAAGTGTAATGTAAACATGTATTATACCTACAAAACCCATTTTCAACCCACAATATTTTTTATTGGTTATTCAATTCACAATGTAAGTTCATGCTAAATTGTTTCCCAAGTTCGTGTTCGTCGAGATAAATAACTTATCCGTTGATCAGCCCTCTTTCAATGATTTTAATTGATCACACTCAACTGGGTATGCGGCAAAAATACATTGGTCATGTGACGGTTTCTATTGAGCGACTAATAAGATCTCTTTGCTTTCATTCTGTTCGCCTCTGCAAACGAAGTTGATAGAGGTATATGCATCCACCTGACTGATTGTCCACACAGTATTTCCAAATGTTCTCAATGAATTTCTATGAAATTCTTTAGAGGCATGAACCAAGAAAGAATCGACTAAATGAAGGGGCAGATTCAGAATTTAATTTTTTCGATTGAGAGGTATTTTCTAAATTTCAAGAACAGGTAAACAATAGTCTAAGATGTGCAAAAATCGAAACTGACGGTTATTTCCCGTGCATCGTTTATATGTATAAACTGTTAATGCAGTTTTTTTTCTTTTTATTAGTGTATGGCGTTGGCAGGAGCATGCGCTCTTCGAGTGCTGTCAACGTTATGGACTTCACAATTGTCTCATTAGGGAATTCAAAATACGCCGGGAAAATCCATTATTAGTGTTTAGTCTTTTCAAAAACCGTTCGAATAGCTTGATGATTGATAATTAACGATACAATTTCAGAATTTCTTTTTTCCCCTCGAGCAGGGCCTCACCACCTAACGAGTACAGCAGCTCCAGGGTTGCCAATTGAGATATTTTTGTTGATATTTTTTTCCAATTCGTGAGACATTTCCAGAATTGAAAAAGCGAAAAATCACTTCTAAATTGATTGACAACCCTGCTTTCGGGCCCCATCACGAGCTGCGTCAGAACTATGATTTAGAACAGAAAAACGATTAACGTATTTATTGCGCCTTTAAAACGTTCAGCGCTTATCAAAACCACGTTCCCTCTGGGAAATAATGTAATTAATCTTGAACTTCATATTTTGAAACAATTAACGATTTTAAGATAGTTTTATACGTAATGAGAACGGAGAAAAACATAAATTCATTAATGAATAATTACTGAAAATTTCATTGAATTTTTTATATTAAATTGTGTAGTTTCTACTGTCAGAAGAACACACACACACACCGGAGTTCCATACTTTGCACAAAAACGGAATATAATAGAACATTTATTTCATAACACACTAAAATATTTTGAATCAACTCTCAATTGCTGCAGTAATTAAAATTGGGGTGTGCAATCCGATTTTTCAGGATAAAAAGATGTCCGTCTGCAGAAAACAATTGAATTGTACGTATAGAGAGAGTAACAGTTGTTTATTGAGATTGTTAACTCCGTGATAACCATTCTTTTTCTATTCAAAACATAAAATTCTCAAAAAAAGTTACATCGTTTTCAGTGATTAGGTGCCTGTATAAAAATTTCCATTTTTAATGGTAGTTCCAATATTCAATATTTTAGCTGGTTGACACATGGTTATTATAATGTTAAAAAAAAATCAAAGCGACTGTTGCTTACTATTTTTCTATTCCAGAGATTCTGTCAAAATTTTACGTAAATTCTGCAAAATCTGTCAAGGTTTGATTTTTTCCCCAACTGTGAACAAAAAGATCGTTTCAGCTTCTTCAAACAAACGCTAAATCAACTGAATGAAAAAAACAATAAAAATGTTTGCATTCACATGAACATCTGCAAAACAAAGGTCATGTGCAACAAACACGTCGGTAATGAACACACAATTATCAAAATCGAAGACACAAAACTGGAGAGAATACACCACTACATCTACCAAGGACAAAAGAAGAAATCAAGCAAGAATCATTCTAGGATGGCAAGCTTCCCGTAGAGCAAGCTCAACCTTCAAGAACAAGAGAATCCCATTCGTCCAAAAAAGAACAGTATACAACCAATGTATCCTCCCGATTGAGAACCAAGCAACTTCCACATGAAAGAATCAGATTCAAGAACCAGGTGGAGAGATCAAGACAGCATAATACATTAGGGGAAAAGTCCACGACATCATGGATTTCATTAGAAAACTCAAATGGCAATAGGCTGGTCATATTGCAAGAATGGCTGAAGACCTATGGACATCACAACTCACAACATGGATCGACAAAGATACCTTGTGAAACCGAAGTCGGCTAAATACAAGATGGAGAGATGAACTAAACAAGTTCTGAAAGTATTGGCTCTGCGACGCCCATGATAGAGAATCTCTGGGAATGTCAATGTCTAACAAGGGACAACAAAATACTGATGATGATGAAGTATCCGATTGAGAAAATGACGCTGCGATAGCGGCGGCTGCGGCATGCATCGATGGCGTATAATAGTCCCGGCCTATTTAGTGCGTTACGCGAAAACGCGTCAACCGAGAGGTCCCTGAAAAACGCTCTTAGCTCTAAATTCGTCTTCGTCTAATTAGCAAACTGCCTCCGTCTTTGTGAAGAAATGGAGGTGAAGGCTTCTGCTAACAGAATCGAAATCGAACGGTATTTGCTTAGAGAAATCGGTCGGTGATAGCAGTGCCATTAAGGAGGTATATTAAAGACCTGTTGACGACAGCCTGAGACTCGAAGAATTCCAGACAATCTTCGTTATTCCACGCAGCGTTTGTTTAATCGATTGACTTTGCATCGACATCAAAGCAATCACACTTGATGCTGACTCATCTCGATTGTGCGTGCGCAAGTGTTTATGTTTTTACAAGCCCTGCGTCTCTCTATGGATTTTTCTAGAACCAAGAGTGCTGGAAAATGGAATCGGCGATGTTCACTTAGGTGAGGCGTGAATTCATAACCTCTGTCCTAAGCTAAGGGTGGGTAGTGAGTAGTGGAGTGGCGGCACTTCGGGTACCTCTTGCCTCCACGCTTATTCCATATTAGAAAAAAGACAAAGAAACTTTTGATATGTGAGGCCCATGCAGACACTACTGAACTGCAGCCAGGGTGAGGTTATCATATATTCACTAAAATATACCCGTAAAAAACGACGAGGTTATTTATGTAAGGATCAGCATTCAGAAGACTCAAGCTGAAACTACTTTTCAAATGATTCGAGCATCCTAATTTTAGATTATGCTGTTTTTTTGGTGTGTGTGGTCAGACATAGAATTTAAGAGTTTCTATGAACTATTTTTTTTTTTCAATCACGATAGGAGGTTTGATAAACCAAGGAGACCATCCCATTTGAGGGCAAACAAACACACAAATAAACAAACAGAAAAATTGGCACATAAGTTAATTATATGGTTAGATTATTCCAGTTGTGACGGTGTGTGAGTTCGTTCATATTTGCTAGCATACAGATTAATGTTTGCCAGTATATACCTATTAGCAAGGTTACCCGAGTTTACACAGTTATCGTAGGTTGTCGTGTATTCAGTTATGTTTCTATCGAAGTAGATATTTGTATACAAATGGCAGAGCTTAAAGGTTTCTATAAAGTCGTAGTTTTGGGAGAGTTCACAGAATAAAGCACAGCAGATCACATCTTGAAATATTTAAAAGGGAGACATCTACACCCACTCTATGAATACAATGTCAATTAGAAGACATCCAAGAATAATTATTAAAATTAGAGCGAACAGATGTGTCATTTATTGACTATAGAATGTGTTCAGACTGAAAGCTGTTCGGACCAAGTCACTGGTGACAACTCGGTTGCAAATATGATAAATCAGTTTGTCAGGGATTTAGGATCAATTCTTCCAATGCCTATTTTTTACTTTGTTGATTGTTGTCGGTTTAGTGTGATGGACATTGTCTTTTAGGTGTCCCAATAAGAAAGAGCCCCTCAGTGTGAGGTCTGATGAATGCTGGTGTGCTACTTATGGGGGTATTCTTGGCCCAATCCATATGTCACGATGAAGGTGGTAGGTCTTCCATCGTGCCAGAAATAAAAGACCCCCACATCATGTACAGCATCACAGATTCCCGCTGCAAGACCGAATAAACAGACCCAATTTTTTTGTCGTCAGAAAAGGATGGAGCCCAACGCTGGCTATCCACACTACTCTGTCATCAGTACCTTAGCCGAAACGGCTTTTAGTTTGAACATATGCGATAGCTCAAAATAATTATACATCTGTCCTCTTTCGTTTGAATTGTAAATCTTGGGTGTATCTTAATTGACATCCTAGCTGTAATTTGAGAAGTGTGTGTTTGCGTGTGTTTACTCGACAACTAGCCATCGTATGAAGTTGATATTGGCCAGATATGTTTATCCGTGCATTGGACATTGCAGTGTCATGTACGAAGTGGTTTGCATCAGCGATTCTCGATATGAGACTGGTGATCGATTTACAATGAGAATATAGTCTGAAATAAATAGGAAGAGAGAGAGAGAGGGGGGTAATCAGTTTTTTTTCTCTGACGAATTCTTCTGTAGAACAAGATAAAATTAAATGATAGTCATATACCGTGACTGTATTGTTGATATTTTCTGTTTGATTGCTATTACAATCAACGACGATATTTTGATTGTTGCTATTAACGACAGCATAATAGAGAAACGTTTGATTATATCAAAGTCAAACTTCCTGAAGATTTTTATGAAACCGGATGCACCTTTAGAATGGGTGCACTCTAGTTATATTGATGTACATTCGAAGTCTGTATTGTTCAGACACCCTGTATAAGTGTATTTGTGTGAGTGTGAGCTCGTGTGTCTGTGCGTGCATGTGAGTGTATGGTTGTATGCCTGTGCCTGTATGCGTGTGTCCGTCCTTGTAAGTGTATGGATGTTTATTTCCATAGAGTTAGTTTGTTCTGCAAACTTTAGCCCATGTTTGATATTCACTGTTTGTCCTGTAATTTTGGACCTCTGACAAAAGAAACAAATCTCAGGAAAATTCTGTGTTTGCGTGCGAGTGAGTTTATGTGCGTCATTAGATCGATTGTTATTTTTCGGCTTTCTAACTGATGTAACCATGCTGCATGAAAAGCAAAAAAAAAAAAAAAATGAACTATTCGGTCGATGTATATCTTTGCAGGGGGTAATCAGCTTTTCGAATACACCGGTACTGCGGATGGGTAGCTTTCATTTTTATTGATTGCTATCGGAAAAAATATTCTCAATCACTCCACGTTTTTTTCTTCTTATTTATTTTTGAGGCACTCGAGTTTAGGGAGTGTCTAATCACGAGAAAGCAAAAATGATGCCCGTTTCTTTTTTCATACAAAATTCTAGATGTGCTTCAGAACCTGTTATTTCCAAAAGCAGATAAAATAAATAAATTTGGAAGAGAACAAATGAATCATAAAAATATATTATGGAAGAATATATATATATATATATATATATATATATATATATGTATGTATATATATATATATGTATGTATATATATATATATATATATATATATATATATATATATATATATATATATATATCTGTGTGTGTGCGTGTGTGTGTGTGCATGTCTGTATCTGTGCACACGTGTGTGTATGTCTGTGCGTACATGCGTATGTGTGATGTGCATCAGAACCTTTTAGGCTCAATAGCAAAAACCAAAAACCAATAAAAACAGGTCTGGTTAGTCACTCAGAAGAAACCGTCACGTGAACACGGTCTTTCGATAACATGTCACGTTTGGAGCGATCAGTTAAGAAGGGGTGATCAATGAATAAGTCACATCTCTCACATTTTGTTGGGCAGTGGTCACTAAGGAGTCTGATTTTTTCAAGTGTGGAAACTGCAAGGTGCTAACCAAGGGACCAGTTAAGCATTAACTTGCATTGTAAAATGAACCCCCTTACATAGCAAAAACATATTGGAAGATGTTTTTTAAAAAAAGAATCTCCAATAGTTTCCAGTAGACATAATAGGGAGTAACAATCTAAATTTCCTGCCTTCTAGCTCCATGGGCGCTCTTTGTACGCGTGGTACATAACCAGCCAGACAAGTAAGCAGACCAGGTTAAAAACTGAAGAAACCTGTGTTGACAGTTTTGGTTGATAGTTTCTGATTAATATATGAATTTTAAGAAAAATGGACGAACAAGGTTATCGACGCTCTACATTGTAAAAGCCGAAGAAGGAATGAATGAATCACAAAAAATATTATAATGTAAAAATCGTTTAAGCTCAAAAACAAAACAAAACAATGCATGTATCTGTGCGTACGTGTGCGAGGTGCTTCATGATCTTTTTTAGGCTCAAAAGCAAGAAAGATCTCTTACATAAATAAGTTTGAAGAAAAATGGTTGAATGAGGTTATCGACGCCACACATCGCACAAACCAAAGAAACAATGGATGAATCACAGAAAAAAAAACGTGTTATCTAGGAAGAAAAAAAGGCTTCGTGTTTAAAAAAGAAAGACATGGGAAATATACATTATGGAAAAAAACTGAATACAAATCTTAAAAAAGAAACAAAAGGGAGAAGAAACATATTTTTTTTAATCGACTGTTGAAAACTTTCCGTCGGCAAAACTGCTGTAAAGAACTAATTGATTCCTGTCCCCAGGAAAATAAATGATTTCAGCATAAAGATGGACACACAGGTACAAAAAGAAAAAAGCATGCACAAACAGTGTTGCCAATTCAACACTTTTTGCGCTAAATGTAGCGCATTTCTTGTTTTGGTAGTTGAAAAATCAATGAATTAACGCGATTATTTTGGCCATTTTTTTTACCATCCCAAGCTTTGTCTCCATGTGTTTTTGCCATTTTATTTTCGGATCTAAAACTTTTTTGACAGTCGAACTAACGCCGAAATATTTCTCAGTTGGCAAAATTGTGCACAAATAGGAGAAAAATTGCATTCAAGTAAGATAATATACAGATGAGCCAAAATATTCTGACCAGCGAAATGTAAAAATAATGACAGCTACAACTTGCAACAACAGCGAATGCCAGGTTTAAGGTCGTATAAGCAGGTTATCCCACCCAGAGTACTTCAATTTGATTTGTTAAACATCGCAGTTAATGGCAAGGAGAAAGATTGATTGACAGTGATGAAGAACAAATTGCTTTTATCAAAAAAAAAGGTCAGATAGCATGGCCAGAAGTATGCATGCGTTCAATTATGGTAGGTACCTATCGGCAGTGGTCAGTGAAAGGAGAAATCTCCGATCGTCGAAAAGGCATTGGGCAGGCAAGATTCATAGATGCAAGAGCTGAACAGGTTGACTACTACAGAACAGATTGCTTTGTTATGAATAAGTTTGACGGCAGAATATCTATTTGTGGTTGATTTGGGTAACTGATAGCATCAG
>OY735206.1:20459507-20469507 GCA_963457665.1 Thysanoteuthis rhombus
AAACTTCTACAGTTTATTGGTTTGGGGCTCATTCTTGGGGTACCAATATTCAACCGGAGCAGAATATGGATCCGACAACGTATGGGGGTAATGACAATATCGAAATGTCAATTTACGAATGATTTCTCTGTTTTATTCTAATGTTTCATCTGACAGGCTCATTCAAATCAATATATAATGCAGAGCTCCAGTTGATTTGAGGGTATATACAGATAAACAGGATGAAAATGTTAGTAGGAGGCAATCAGCAAACTGTTAAATAGACTAGATGAATATCTCTCGCTCTTGAATTGCATTAGGCCTGTTTTAAATTTGTTTGTATGTGTATTTGAATTGGTTTCAGTATTATTATCATTATTATTATTATTATTATTATTATTATTATTATTATTATTATTATTATTATTTTTTGCAATTTCACACTGTTCTCATAGTGGTTACCGCTAGAGATTGAGTGACAGCAAGTCTCCTCAAGTCTCCAGCGCCCCCTCCACACTCTCATAGTCCACAGAAATACCGTGGTTTATAGTTTCACACCAGATGCCCAGTGGTCATCGCTGAAGGCTGGGTGACAGTAAGTTCCCTCAGGTCTTCAGTTCACATCTCATCTCTTCCTCCCCTATTACGCCAGTACTGTGGTTCAGATCTCCGCTTCCATTTTCCTTCCTCTGTTAGGCCATTGCAAACATTTAGTGTCGTAGACTTTATATTTCTATCATTTTCTCAGGATCTATGTGGTTCCAAGCAGTTATGTGGTGTGTGAAATCTCAATCCTTCCTTTTATCCCGAGCCCCTACAGCCTCTCCCTCGGCGTTTTGGGACAGTTCCTAGTGTGTCTATTATTACTGGTTCTACCCTGACTTTCATTTTCCAAATCTTCTTCAGTTCTCTTACAAAATCTTGGTATCTTTCCAATATCTTTCCGTCTCCTTCCTCTTTACTCTTTGGTCTGCAGGTACAGCCACGTCTAGTATTTGGCAGGGTTTCCTCTTCTTGTCTACGATTTACCAGGTTCAGTTTTTGGTTATTCATTGTGCTATTTCGGGCACTCTTTATGAGGTCTCCAGTATGTTTGCACATATTTTTCTAGATCTGCTTTGGCTCTCTGGACATAGTCCTATATGCTGATGAGTCCCCTGTCACAATCTTTTCTCTTCACGTATAGTCTATCCGCGTCATCTCTGGGGTGTAAGGCTTTGAGCATTGTCATAAGATTCCTTGTTCACCGGTCCATCGATTGAAGTTCTTCCTTTGTCCATCTGAGGAATGGTCCTGTGCATCTTACTACCAATACAGCCCAGGTGTTCATTCCTTTCATGAGATTCCTGCTGCTTATGCTTCTAAGGTATTGTTCTTATCATTATTGTTATGATAGTTCCAAAACATCAAAGCCTACCCTAAGTTTCAAGACGAATTTCAATCTGCAAGGAATACTACTAGATATCAAAACGAAAAATGAAATGATAATTGATAAATAAATAATAGTCAGTTATTTCCTTTCTAAAATTAAATATATTTTGGGAAAAAAACATTCGTGAATAATTTTTGTATCATTCTGATGAAGTTGTAACCGGTAGATCATGTTGAAAAATTGTCGATTTTACGGACTATTGGCTTCATTCTACGTTATCAACCATTGATATCATCTTGATTGATACTATTACCCAACTACTGATCATACACGTGTTTATAAAGAGATGGGAATCATTTAGAGAGCCTTCTGTAATATGCCCTGTTTATCCTCCCAGAAGGTGACCGATAGATAAATAAAGCAAGTCATAGGACCACAAGGTGAAGACCAACTCCTAGACCACTTCGACCGGAATGAATGTATTATCGATGCAACAAGATATGAATGATTAAATGATTATGGAGAAAGATGTATTTTCAACGAATAGACGCATATAACCGATCTCATATCCCCCGACGACACAAATGTCCATGCATGATTATTACTTTCATCGTCGAACTTTTTGAGATTCAATTCTCATAAAAACTATGTATGTGTACTCATCAAATGGAAAAAGAAGTTACAATAAAAACACATCAAAGGCTACACAGAAAAACCCTTATATATATATATATGTGTGTGTATATAAATTTGCCCGAGTTGATGATGCAGACGTTCATACATCTTTTGCATTATACGAAAGTGGACCAATAAGTCTGTAGCCTAAAACGTAGTTATTTAATGGATTTTGGCCTGTGATATTCATTGCATGAAGGTTGATCTACGTGATCAATATCCACTACTAGTTTGAGTGCACCGGCAAGGAAGTAAATTATGTTGGAAATTTATTGCGTAAAAATGCTTTTTTCCTCCATTAGGCTATGGGTTATTGATTGGACTACATATAAATATATGCATGTGTGTGTGTGTGTGTGTGTGTGTGTGTGTGTGTGTGTGTGTGCGTGTGGGCGAGACTGCTTTATCAATACTACATGATGAAAACTACACCTTTACATCTCTTTGGTATATTTTTCTTTTAAAGCATATATATATATATATATATATATATATATATATATATATATATGTGTGTGTGTGTGTGTGTGTGTGTGTGTGTATACTTTACTAGAAAATGGAGAGATTACAAGATAGCACAGGGCATAAGGAAGGAAATGGGAGTCCGAAACATCACAGAAACAATTAAAAAACTAAAATGGCAATTGGTAGGCCACGTTGCAAGAATGAAAGACAACCAATGGACATTACGACTCACAAAATGGATCCCCAGAGATCACATGTGAAACTGAGGCCGACAAAACACAAGATGGAGAGATGAACTGGACAAATTCAGGAAATACTGGCTCCGCGACGCCCGTGATAGAGAATTGTAGCGAATCCTGGGGAAGGTCTACGTCCTATGACGGACGTTAAAAGACTGATGATGATGATGATGATGATGATGATGATGATGATGATGATGATGATGATGATACTTTATTTGAAAATAATTTCAATATTAAAAGTATCCACATTTAGGTACTAGTTCAAAACGCTTAGGAGATGCATTAAAGATTATTTCTTCAATCTAGCTAAAACTCATCAAATATTTTTAGGCAAAATATACACACTGGTGTTACGTTTTAATTTTTTGATTGGAAATCACATTCTATGTTAGGATTCTTTCCAGAATACGTAATCAATAAAATATTCCGATGATGTTTTTGAATCCGAATAAGGGGAGGCAGCTAATTGCATTTTAATATGCCCCTTTTTTTTATTCATATCATCTGATTAGGTCAATTCAAATACTTCGTCTGAACGGAAATTCTTACCGTTGTTTGCCTCACACAAAATATTGTTCACGATTCTTGAACAATGGAATTAAAATGAAATACATGTTGAGTGTGTGTGCATAGTTATTCAATTTTTATTTACATATTTCAAATCAAATTCAAATTATCCCATGTAATAGTTTATTATCGAAGTATATTAGTATTTCTTTTTTTTTTTTTTTTTTGTTGCTATTTCTCATACTAGTGAGCAGAAATACTTTGATCTCAGGTGGAACGCACAGATACTTTAATCCTATGCAGGAATGCCGATTCATTTTTGCTTGCGTACATATAATCAGTATGAACATGAACAGGTTTGATGCGTTACAGAACCACACAAATCGAAAATCCTCCACCTTTCCAGAATTCAGATATGTAAATGGGTCTTTTATGTACCATAATCGGTGCGTGTGTATAGATAGGTCTTCTGTGTGTCACAATCAATACATATGTATACTGGTATTTTATGTGCTATTATCAGTGTGTGTTTATATGGGAATTTTATGCGCTATAATCATTGCATGTGTATAGATGTATCTTTTATGTGCCATAGTCAATGTGTAACTCTGAGTAAGAGACAGTTTGTCGATTCTGTCGCATATCTTGATGGACACGCACTCCTCATAGTGTGTGATGATTATCTAAACGCGTCAAAAGTCAGAGAAGCGTACAGAGATCTAATGATTTGAAGGCGCGGGAGCATGTCTGTGCTTGTTAAACTGGCAATTATCGTAAAAAGGATTGTGTATATATGTATATATATATATATATAAGGTGCATGAGTAGACATACACTTATATATATTTATGATAATTTCCAGAGGTGAATTTAGATATACACACATAAATGCAGTTAGATGTACGCACACGAATGAATGTGAATGTGAATGTATATATATATATATATATATATATATATATGTGTGTGTGTGTGTGTGTGTGTGTGTGTGTGTGTGTGTGTGTATATATTCTTACGATAATTTCTAGTGCATTGGCGACAACGTAAAGGTACAGAAAGATGTATATGTGACAATGAGATGAATGACACTATGCTATATATATATATGTGTGTATGTGTGTGTGTATGCTTTTTTTCTTTCTATCAGTACAGAGAGTTTTTCAGTCTTATGTATGTGTGTCTGTGCATCTCTGTGTGTTTGTGCATGTTTGAGTATGATATGTATATATATTCGCTCCGAGCCCGGTATCAAACTTCCTAACGGGAAATTAAGATTACACTAACACTAAATATTCCCGCCGTGCGATATTCCCGCCTTTGTCAGGGATAATGAGGGATTAAGGGAAGTCAAAATTTGTCATTGCCTGCGTCGATGGTGGTTATGGCGTTGGTGGGAGCGATGGGAGTGGTAACGGTGGTGGATTTAGTGGCAGTGGCGATTGTGATGGTGATGGTTGCGTTGATGGTTGCGATGATTGTTGCTATAGTGGTTGTGGCTACGATGATAGTGATGGTTGCGAAGATGGTTGCTAAAGTGGTGTTGACCATGGTAATGTTGATGGTCGCTATCATGGTGGTGGTGATTGTGATGGTGATGGTTGCAATGAAGTCTGGTATTGTGGTTGTGGCTATGGTAATATTGATGGTTGTTATAGTGGTGGTGGCTATGGTGGTGGTGATGGTTGCGATAATGATTGCAATGGTGCTGGTGGTTATAATGATGGTGATGGTAGTGAAATGAATACAGAGTTCTCCAAAAGGATGCAATCGTCTTTTTAACTAATTGTATTTAAAGTATTTCAAATCTAAAAAAAAAAACATTTGCAAAAGGATTACAAAAAGGTGCTAATTTATCTAAAATAGAAATTAATTACACTTTCTGTAATACAATCGGCATTTTGAAGAGAATGCGTGGCTCGAATAAAGATGAATAATGTCTTATGTGGTCTGCTAAATCGAAAAGATTGCTCATGCATGAACACCACATGGTTTCAATTATAATATTGTTTAGTTGACTTAACTTACTCTGGTATCGCAGACTGGCTTGATTATGACAATATTCTTGCGAACCAGCCGACGAGGGATGGAATGTTAATCACAACTGCAAGTCCTTTTTTGAATGGCTAATACCCTAAATTTTGTTTCTTGCAAATTTGATACTAAGATCAGAGCAAACTAATTTATTTTTAGATGTGTCCTCACATCTTTATAAGACGTTTTCGGTCGGTCTGTTGATCGGTTCCAGTTATGATAAACCACAGAAATTTGAAGGAAAGGAGGCAGAGATGTGACGCCAATACAAAGTATGATGTCATTAAAAACGTATGAAGTCGTATCCAAGGTCTGCACGAGTGCCAAAAGTGCCCTAAAACACATACAATGGCCATCGACGATTTTGATTGAATATAGAATATGCAGAATATTCCCACATCACAAAATTTTGAAGTATGAAAATTAATTGACTTAAAGATTGATTACTTGATCTTCTTCGCCTTCTCCTTTCTGGTCCTATTATCATGGACGACAGACGCATCTTTGAACTTATGGCACTTATCAATTTACCAAAAAAATCGCCAAATCACATTGTTTACTCGAGGCACATGTTTTGACACCCAGTATCGGTCCGCAGCCCCTTGGTTGGGGACCATTGACCTAAGCCAAGAAATTTCCAAGACATGATTCCCGGGCAATTTCTAGTTGAGGAATATTGTGTGAATGTTGATAGCAATAAAGAGTTAAATTCTGTGCGTGTGCGAGCGTGCGTCAGCATGTACGGGTCGGGGGCGTGTTTTCCCCTTAGACTTCTCATTTGTTTGCATGTGTTGTTATTTAATGTTTAGGCAAAACATGGTCGCTTTGATAACTAAACTCGCTTTGATGTTTTCAAATGCTTTCCATTTGTTTTTGCTTTTGATATGCTGTAGCTTTGACATCCGGGTTTCGTAGGGAATAAACAAGCCAAGAACCAATTGGTAAAATTACACGGAATGGACAACATGGCTTTGATAGATCGAACAATCGATAGACACTCTAGATTAGATAGGTAAAATATAAATATACAGCAGTGGTTGAAAGTGATGTTCCGATCTGGGAAAATTAAAACTTTGAATGAAATGCTGAAGCTCTACTATGCTACACTGATCAAGGTCGTAAGGTCTGACAATCAATGTTCGACCTGAGTCCGCCTCTTGATTTTCAACAAAACTTGACTGATTTAAAAACATAACGATGAGCTACGATAACAACAGACAACTGGCTTTAAGCTAGAAATAATCCATTCTCGAATAGGAAAAATGAAAGAATTGAATCGAATATTGGATTTTTTCCAGCCTTTCAAGGTCTGCTGTTGGATATAAGCCTTTCCAAAATCATTGTAAGATCTGTAGAACAACGGGCCTTAACTTGCCACGCTGGTGCATGACATTTGGCAAGAAGTAAGAGATGAATACAAAGGTATTAGTGCGCTAAGTTGATGGACCATACAATGGGTAGATCATAAGGATCTAGTTAAGCATTACAGTCACATTGTATACAGATATCCCCGGCCAAAACCATCAAAAATCGATTATTCTGAGAGCTAATAAATTCCCTGGAGATTCTAGGATCATATAGATCGAGAAATTTTTTTCTTGACAAGGTTAACTACAGTGAATTGACCGTGGACACAAGCTGTTTTGTATCTAATTGAGAACATAGAATTGATTCAAAAAAATCGGTTCGCAGCCTAATCTCCGTTTTTTTTATGTTGGTATAATTTATCGTTCTTTTTATTTGGTCAAATATCTTCTTACAGCTGTTGTGTTGTGTTTAAGGCCTTATAACACTTGCAGGTGTTTCATTTTGACACTAAATTCCACTTTCAGGTCTAAATCGGTATTGATGATAAGGATTCTTTTTATCGGGCATTAAGGTTTGTTGTTAGATACAGGCCTTCTTCAGATATGTGTAAGACTTAAGGAGCCTGATGGACTCTATTCCCCAACACTGTATATAATCAGGTCTTTCCCAAGGGCATTAGTGCTTTTAACAGCTCACTGATCCTATTATCCATGCTGTTAGATGTTTATGCACTTCCACTTTAAACGTGAATCAGATCGAATTCCCTTGAAGCAAAAGCCAGCAAGCAAGTCTCACAAATCAGTGCTACAGTACAGGGATCGATCCTCGTTGTAGTTTAGCGTCAGTCAAACGAATCTCCGTGGAATCCTCAAAAGAAAGAGAAATCAAGCGAAGAATCACCCTAGGGTGTCAATCACTCGGTACAGCGATGTGAAGAACAAAAGATCTGGTCATTTCTAGAAAGAATGGTCCATAACCAATCTGTTTTCTCGGGGCTGAAACGAAGAACTAAACTAAAATATTGGTTCTTAAACCAAGAACTATGCAACGTACCCAGGAGAAAATTATGCTTGAAATCACACGAAGAGCAAATGAGACAGTACACTATATTAGAGAAGTGAGAGATATCATAAAAGACAAAATATTAGAAAACTCAAATGGCAATGGGCTAGTCATACTGCCAGATAGCCACAGGATATCGGTTGGGTTGCACAGACCATGGCTACTATAGTGAGTTCAATCCGCACAGTTTGCTTCACACCAATGATTTTGTACTAAATTGAGTTGAGCTTAGTAGTTATTTAACAAGCGTTGGTTAATTTTTGCCAGAGTATGGACAGCTAGTATAGATTGTGCTCATTACCTAGTTGTCATGACCTGCAAGACCTTCTTACTTATTGCTCCGTTGTGGGGCACCTTAGCTTAGCTTTGTAATTATGATGAACTAAACCAAGAGTTCGTTACTATTGTAGAGAATTTAAACCTAACTTGGCGACACACACTTCCATTCAGTCTATGCTGAGATAATTAAACTTAATGACCTACTTCGTAGTTGAATTATTACCTGATCTGCTGTCAGGGTTGACCATGGATTAAATACCCGGACGCTTAGTACGGGAGGAGGTTTTGTACCCAACCCCCACTACCTCCTTTCGACCATACTGAAGGATACCAAAAGAAAATAAGTGTTCAATACGTTTAGAAATCAGGGGGTGCCCCCAAAGTGGTTACAGTATCTGGTATTCTTGGGCGATGACCCAATTCGATTTAATTTTGGTGATCGTATGAGAACCGATACGCTCAACGCAATTCAACCATAACTTCTAAGTGAGAGATATGTTTGTTATTATCAAATTGCCACTATATATATATATATATATATATATATATATATACATATATATATATATATATATATATATATATATATATATATATATATATATATATATATATATGGTAAGAACAGCATTACTACGTTGAAACAGCAACACTATCGGTGACAGGTTTGAATCCTGTAGCAGCCCCATTTTCTTTAATTGTCTAATCTATTTACGTTGTCTAAGTTGAGTGATACATCAACCGTGTAATGACGGGAGATCATTTCAAATGCGTTTGGATCACATCTATCCATTTCCTAATACGCAACTGTCACATTGAAGGAAGCGAATAGACAAGGAATAAACAATATGAGATTTTATGTGAAAACATATATATATATATTGAAAGATACCAGTATTCCACGAATCGGGTCCAATAAACGTGAGAGATAACTAAAAAGTAAATCAAAGGCACTAGTTAGAGATAATCAGATATTTAATGACGTGGACATTTTGTAAAAAAGGTATGTTTCCAGAGCTGTATTTCTCAGCTCAAAGAAAAAAAAATTTCTCTCCGAAATTAAAGTATCAGTGGAGAATCGAATGTCCGTTAGGGATTTCGCCTGCTCTGTCAATTCGATCCATTTTCAGTTTATCACCCCTCTCAAGTTTTTTCTTGCATGTATATGCACACACATTTTTTATGTATATTTGTTCATGCATGAGTCTGCATGTGTGCATGTTTGTTTGTTTGCACGCATATGTCATATTTGTATTCGTATGCAACAGAGTAACCAACTCATAAGGGCTTACATATGAGAGTTTATTTTACAAGTACAGAGTGTATGTGCTTGTTTTTCTGTGTCTCTCGTGTAGATGCATGCATATGTATACTATCACACTCGAAATATGAGGAACGTATATATATATATATATATATATATTTTGTGTGTGTGTGTGTCTACGTGTATGTATATGTGTGTGTGTGCTGTTTATTTACTGTCTCACGACAGTAAAATGTGACACAAGGCCGACGCGGTCATGGTTTGCTCAGCAACCAAAGCAACCGCCGCCACGAAAGCGTCAGGAGCGAGCCCAACCTGTTCCAATGAACAATGCTGTCCTGGATACCGTATTCCCTGCAGCTGGGCCGAGTAATAGAAAAGAAACCCGACGGTTCCCAATGTTCAGCCTCAGTAAGATCTCATTGGCTGGTGCATTGACACACACTCCCTCTCTCGTGCACTCGACAGGCGAGTGTCAGTACTGACTCCTCGGTCTCTGGAGTGAAACAGATACTACACTTTGATCTTGCCGAAAAAGCCAGAAAAAAATTCAATTTAATCACTGTCCGACCACAGCATTATTTGACACAAGGTCGAGGCTTAACGTGGGAAAAAAAAAGGAACCATCCGTCCAAAAATGGCTCCAGCCGACGCGACTTCGATTGCCAAGCGACCGTAGAAGCTAAAGCAACCTCCATCACGAGAGCGTCCACCAGGGGACCTGCTCCTTTAAGTGCAATGGAGCGGTGCTGCTCCAGGAAACTGACCCCCCCCCCTGCAGCTAGGCTGAGTAGTAATAGGAGAGCCTAAGGACGA
>OY735206.1:20472007-20544507 GCA_963457665.1 Thysanoteuthis rhombus
TATATATACACACATATATATGCGTTTGTGTGTATTTGTTAATGCGTATATGCATAGAGAAATCAGCCGCCCTGTTCCTGTCAATGTCGAACCCATTCTCATTCAACAAACGAATAATAAGTAATAATAAGTGTTTTTTTTTTCCTGAGCGAAATAAAATCGCAACAGCTTTAAATATTGATTTAAGCATGTCTTCCGTTTTACATTTAAAACCTTCCTCAGCAGAAATGACAGGCGAATACAAATTTTAAATGTGGAGAAAAAAAAAACCTAATGGAGAAATTGCTGTGTATTGTTGGCAACCAAAACAAATAAGAAATAGATAGCAAATTAATGCATAACTTTTCTGTTCTGTTCTCTTTCGAAAAATGGACGGATCCTTCAAATTTTTGTCCAGAATTTTTTTCTTTCCTTCATTTTGGATTTTTGACTACTATTTACTTTCATCTTAATTTTTCAGTTCTTTTTTATCCGAATATTTACTTAGGATGGCATTCTTTCTTTTCTTCGCTCTTTGTTCAGGACTCTTTATCTTTTTAAAAAATCATTCCCTCTTACCGTTACTTTCTTCAGTTTTTTTCTTTTCTTTTCTCTTCTCCAAGCTCTGTTCCTTTCGTTCTGTCCTTTTTTTTTCTTCACATTTTGCCTCTCTTTTTTTCTGATTTTCTTTTGATTTCTTTCTTTTTTTTCTTCGATTTTTCTCCTGTTCACGTTTCTTTGAGATGTTTAATTTTCACATTTTCCTCTTTTCTTCCCCTCTTTCTCTTTTTTTCCATTCTTTTTTTCTTGTTATATTTCCATTTTCCTTTCTCTATCCATTTTTTTATTCATTTCTTCATTTCTTTATGTGTTCTTTTTCTTTCTTTACTTTTTTCTTTTCTGCTCTTTCATTCTCTTTCTTCCCCCTTTCGATTATTCATTTTCTTTCATTATTCATCTATATCTTTATATTTCCTTCTTTCCTCCTGTTTTCTTTCCTTTTCTCTCTTTCTTCTTCTCCTCCTTTCATTCATTCATTTCTATCTTTCATTCATTCTCTCTTTCGTTCATCCTTTCTTCATTTCAATATATTATTTTCTCCCCAATTCCAATCTTTTCCTTCTTCTTCATTCTTCTCCAATTTCTTTCCTGTCTCTATATCCCCATTCTCCCTTCCCTTCTCTCTATTTCCCCATTCTCTTCGTCTGTCTCGTAACATCTTTCACTCTCACCTTACTGAAACAATGTTGGATAAATCTCAAAAAAATTAAAAGACTCGAATCTGCAGTTGGCTTATAATTTCAAACATCAGGGTGTTTCTTATTTGTTTCATTCATTGTTTGCTTCTCTTATTTTCTACTCGTCTTTCTGAAACTCGTTTATTCAAAACATAAGTGTCTGTGACGTATTTTTTGAAGAAAAATTGTTTACAAATATCCGTCTAAACGTATTATCTTCAAGTTCACAGTAACGGACAGTAATATATATACATATATATATATATATATATATATATATATATATATATATATATACACTCTCTCTCTCTTCCTCATATATATATATATATATATATATATATATATGTGTGTGTGTGTGTGTGTGTGTGTGTACATATATATGTGAGAAAGAGAGAGATTGCATTTCTCTCTGCCATTTTCCTTTCAAGCATGACCTCATTATAAAACCTTTTCACTCTTCTCTTTGCAAATCTGACGTCTTCGTATTTTTTCTTCGTTTTTGGTTTAGGTTTCTTCATTCTGTAGAAGTGAATAAAATCTTTTTTTTTTTCCTCTAGTCTTATTTTCAACTTTCATTTTATTGGAACATTTTTATTTCTCAAATCGTTTACTCAATCATGTATGTCAATGCATGCCTCTTTCTACTCGGTGGTAAATCTATGATTCCTTCTTTGAAGAAAATTCAGTTTGTCATTATATTCAAGCATGTACATGTGTATATATATATATATACACACACACACACATATATATATACATTGTCTGAAGGCAGATATAAGTGTGATTCATTGTAGACGTACTTTCATTGCTTACTGATGTTTCTTTCCAATATTTTTCTCATGGCTTATTTAATCTAGAACGCATGTGCTTTATTTTGAGTTTGTTTAGGCAAACCAAAAATAAAATTACATATTGAACACAAAACGGAACTACCCTCAATCATAAATACACTCACCCATAGCTGTAAACCTAAATACATATTTATGCAAAATATAGATGATATATACATCGGAAAAAATATTTCTCAACGGATATATATATATATATATATATATATATATATATATATATATATATATATATATATATATATATATATATGTATATATATATGTGTGTGTGTATGCATGTTTTTAATGTACCAATGCATGTATGTACATGCACATTTATACTTGAATAATAATGATGATAATGATAATAATGATAATAATACACACACACATATATATATATGTATATACTGAGGAGAGAAAAGCATAAAATCATCATTGGTAACGATCAATCCAATACATATTTGCTTTTAATTGCTTTTCCCCACGCATTCATACGTAAACCCCTCCACACACACACACACAAACACACACAAACACACACACACACACATATATATATATATATATATATATATATATATATATATATATATATATATATATATATATATATTTATTTATTTATAGGAACAAAGGCACTCAACATATACAATATATATGCGTTGTATGTGCGTATAGATTTACAAATGACGTATATTCCTGCATATGTGTATGGACACAAACAACATATATAGATATATTAGATATGTGTGTGTATATATGTGTATTTATTTATATACGTGCACGAATATCTTATATATATATATATATATATATATATATATATATATATATATATATATATATAAATATATATATATATATATATATATATATGTATGTATGTATATATGTATGTATGTATGAATTTATATATGTGTTTGTATGTGTAAGTATATAATCGAGAGATAAGAATAGACGAAACTCAGACATACGAAACCAATACTTAGTAAATAAACATATATACTGAATCGTGTATGCATATATATATATATATATATATATATATATATATATATATATATATATATATATGTGTGTGTGTGGGGGGATGTATGTGTGCATAATTCCATCCTGACGATGTAGACCCTGACATGAACACACACACAGATATACGATACACTCTATAAATTGATAATAAATTGAAATTCCAACACATTCTTCTCCTAAAACATTTTAATTCATTCAGTTACTCACTAGAAACAACAAGTGAGTGACCTATGTTTTTTGGCAATGAGTTTTGGCGATTAATCAAAAAATGAAAAGGAAAAGAGGACAATCAATGAATGAGTTATTTATTTATTTTTTTTTGCATTTTGTTGAGCACCAAAAATTTGAATATAAAAAAAACAAGGATTAACCTAGTGTCACAGTAACTAAGAATCGTTTCAGCAGAAATATTTGACCCGTCTCATTCCATCCCTCATAACTATTTTGGAGAGAATTCCTGAACAAAAAAAAAGACTTTTCCCAGACTTGATAATGACTTAAAATCAGCCCCCTAGCTCCACTTGCATCATGTATGCGTTATTCTTATGTGCATAGCGAGCCTGCCAGACCAGCTTACAAACTGAAGAAACCTATGTTGTCAGTTTTGGTTCACGGTTTCAAACTTAGATAAATACACACGTCCACAGACACATACACACACACATAAACACGCTCATACTCTTACGTGATGATACAAGTGTCTACATTTATTTTGAATAAGATTCATTGACAACGGAGTTTCTCACCCTGATGATATTCAACACTTGGGTAGGCCGTGAGCAACTTCATAGAAAAAATGCAGAGAATTTTGTAGTTTTGATGGGCGATATAAGATTTTGAGCATTAAGGTCTGTAATAGACAATGAAAAAACGAAACACTCTCAATGATTAATTCACCAAGCAGCACTGTGAAATTGTACATTATGTAAATATGTTTGCACTCGCTGCGTCTCACCAGACACTGGGAGAGCATTTATCATTTCTAAAAATGGTATGTGTGTGACAAACATTTGATGTTACCACTTTACAGTACTTCCATTGCAGAAAAGTGAAAGCTATTAATTTGTATCGTTTTTCAAGAGCTTAACAATTTGGGGGTTTCTTTTGAATATTTACTGTACATGTGAAAGTGGGTGGTGATGCTGCATCTTACGAACCACTGATCTCCACGATGTAAGCTGCAGTCAGAAGAAGATACGTGTTGGGACTTTTTTATGAATTTATCTAAACAATAACTGGACACTTTGAAGAAACTTCAAGCTTCTATACCCCATATACGCTTTCATCCATAATTCATAATGGAAAGATTGTTTAGTATAAACAGTGGCAGCGATTGGCACCTTCAATCCCTACAACTGCAGTGGGGTTGAGCTCTGGGGTGCAATACATCTGAGGAATCCTCGATATTATTTTTCCAAATCTAAAAAATAACTTTTAAAAAAATTGATCTTTTGCAGGGTGTGCAGTCGGACCCAGCGGTGCCACTGGTATTAATTCAAATCTAATCAAATATAGACCAAGAATTAAATCAATTTGAAATGAGAAATCCACTTAAGTATTCACAATAAGTGTTCAAATTGACACCCGTCTACATTTTTGTACTTGTTTTACACGAAACATTCATAAATCTGTCGGTAGAGTAATATCCGTTCTCTCTGCGTTGATTCCTGTTGTGAATATATCCGTTAGAGTCTGAATCTTCACATGGAAGCCATTTTGCTAGGTTTTGTCAACTTGTTTGTAATGGTATATCAATCAGAAAAAAAAATGCAGCCTTATTTCGTCAGCAGACTTACACCATGAAGGTAACGTCTTCTATCTTCGTTTGCAACCCCCTAAAAAAAAAAACAATATATATGCATAAGGATAATATCAGTATGTCTATACGTGGTGATGTAAAATTCTTGACCCATGTGAGGATTACAATGGAAACATGGTTTACAATAAGAACGAAATTTAATTAAATATACACCAATGACTAAATTGATTTGAAATCAGTGTTCCACTTCATTAATCGATGTGCATCTACTTCTGAACACAATTGTACTCGGTTGACGCAAGACCTTCACACATTTGTCAATAAAGTGATATTTATTTTCATGGCGTCAATTTCTGTTGCGATGTTATCTTTTAGCGCCTGTATTGTTCTACGTCTGATGGTGTAAGCCTGTTATTCTAAACGAGAGACATTATCGCCCCCAAGGGATGGATATTGAGCTGAGGAAGGTGATAGTTTATCACGTACAAATGGATTTTTCTTGAAAATAATAAGACGTAAGGCAAAGCTACTCCAACGTTTGGAAAAAATTGTTTTAATTATCAACTTCTGTTTCGGTTATCATGTTATTTCACTATAGGTCGTCCTGAAAAATTGAACAAGCGAGACCATCAAAGATGGCAAAGGGTTCTACCCTTTTTCATACGCGCTTGTGTTTGTTTATATGTTCGTGCAATCCAGCGCTTTTGGCCATACTGTTTTGTCAACGGCCTTGAAAATTAGCATCGATATTCTAGTAAACCTCTTCTGTCTTTTAAGACCTTTTCTGAACTTTTGGAGGCCTTATCTGCAATGGTTTATCAATAACATCATGATTTTTTTCTACTTCATTTCAAACGTTTCCGAGTGGAAAACGCCTGTGATGTCCTGAATGGAATTTATTCTGATCATATTTATTCTTAGATGGACTTTTTTTTAACATCACTTCAATCTTGAACGCTACAGTTGTTCAATTATTGACTGTGATGGCAAGTTTATATTGAAATGTACTTATAGCCAAGATAAGGCCTAACATAAAAGACAGCAATATTCCTCTTGGAAGATGTACAGACAAGCCACTTGATAGGAATATCTAAAAGCATTGAGATAATGTGGGGCAGCTATTCTAAAAGATGGCGAACGTTGAGGTGAGGGGGCTATAGATTAAAGTATATGTAAAAGTGGGCGATTGGGAAAAGGATTCAGAAACTCTGTTTTAAACCATTGATTGAAAGAGTCCCCATAAAAATGTAATAGTGTCATATCACACAAATGTCCTTGTGCCTTACTAAGCTCAGTGTAATAGATATGAATAGAAATGAAGAATGGAGCAAAAAGCCAAGTCTCTAGGGAGAGAAGAATTAATTGTAACATGAAGATTTCTGCAGAGCGCAGAGCATTAGATTTCAATTAGAAACCACCAACCAAAACTGTCAACATTGGTTTCTTCGGCTATTTTTCTAAGCTGGTTCAACTGTCTAGCTATCTATGTATCACGCGTACATATCGCACCAATGGAGCTACAAGGCTGAATATTCGAACATTTACCCCAATTATGTCAAGACATTTTCTTGCTCCATGAAATGTCTCTCTAAAAAAATGTTTTTCGTGAAAGTCCCTTAGTTTGAATCCGATAGCATTCACACTTTTTTTTAAAATGCAGGCTTATCGCTGCCCAACAAAAAAAGTGAGAGAAGTAACTCATTCATTGATTATCCAATTTCCTATTTTTTAAATTAACCACCCCAACACCGTATGCTGACAAAAAACGTTCGTCACATGATGGTTTCTATTGAGTGACTAACTAGATCTGTTTTCCGTTCCTTTTTACCCTAAAAGTTTAAAACTCTACGAGCATCTGCGCTTCATTACAATTCATCTTGGGTATCCATTTACAAGATGTCCACAAAAGTATTACAAAAAACAAAAGAATCAAAGCTCGTAAGGGTGTAACGTTGAGTGTAACTTATATATGGAAGTTAGATTAGTTTTTTTGGTCATGGAACGCTTAAAAAAATTCCTCTATATATATTGTTGGTAATTCGATTTTCGCTTTATGTCATTTTGGTTTTAGGAATGTTTCACATGAACACTCTACGCTCACATAACAAAGGAAAATGTGCTTTTGTTCATAATAAAACTTCTGTTGAGAATTCAAATCTCATTGAGCCTTTGACATATATTGTCAGATGTTTTACTAAGCTCAACGAAGTAAGTATCAAATTGAAAGAAGAATGAGAAGACAAATTAGCAGTCACTCAATTAAATTTGTCACGTAATCAAAGTCTTTTGGCAGCATGCAATGTTGCAGGTAATCAATGAAAAAATCTTAAAGATCGATCAATGAATCAGTTGGTTCTTCATTATTTTGTTGGGCATTGATTACTAAAAATATCTGAATTTCCAACAAAAAAGGGAATTGTGAATGTTACAAGATACAAACTAGTGATCTATTCATCATGAACACACATTGCAAATTGAACCCCGACTGAAACCTAATTAGAGGGAATTTTCAAGAAACACCAAAACCATTTTTTCCAGACGCAATATGAAGTGAGTGTTTAAAATTACAGCTATGCACCTCTGTTGATGCAGTCCATACGCATGATACATACCCAGCCAGTCAGCGAGCCCAGCTTGAAGAAAAACCCCGAAGAAACTTACGTTGACAGTGTTGGTGACAGTTTTGGTTGACAGTTTCCAACGGAGGGAAACGCCAAGTACCGGATCTTAGAAAAAAAATAATAGAAATATGAAGAATTTGGCATTACTTTCCAATCTCCAATTTTCCTTTTAACGCACTCCATTTCCGTGATATGACTTGAGGTTTTATCGAAACATTCACTTAAAATGGAGGCCTTGGCCGGGTTGATATGTCCGTTTGCCAAACTAATATGGAAGCCTTGGCGCGCTATTATCTGGTTCTCATTTTTCAGGTTTCGGACATTGTTAACAGCCAAACTACCTTCAAGCCAAGGCTCGCCATTCTTTTTCCAAAACATCTGTTTTCCTTTCTTAATACAAAATGCCATTATGTGTTATCTTAATGGTTTGCTTTGCGTGTTCGCCTCTTCTTCGCATCAAGATATATAATTAATAGAGATAGATAGATAGATAGAGTGGTAGAGTTCGAGCTTCTCTCTCATAGTTAGCTAACTAGCGAGATAAATTAAGGTTTTAGGGCCTGCCTTAACTTTATGGTTTGCAATATATATATATATATATATATATATATATATATATATATATATATATATATATATATATATATAAAATACAAGTGGTATAGATATGGTTAGCAATATAACACAGTATAGTAATATAAAGCAACGTCTGGTATGTGATGGATTTATTTCATAGAGTGCTGGATACATTCAACTTTATACTATGAAAGTCAAGTTGTTTTACAGTTGAGCCTGATGAGGCCCAGAGAGGACAGAACATGAACTACTTTGTGTAGCGAATCCACATTCTATTTAAATGTATATATATATATATATATATATATATATATATATATATATATATATATATATAAATATATATAAAAGAGTGAAAGAGTGAGAGGGAGAAAGAGAGAGAGATAAAGGCAAGGCAAGATACGAGGCTTCTTTTAGTTTGGCTTGAAGGTTAGCTACGCAATCTACTTTATAGTGAGTTCAATCTTCTCCACACACCCTACATTTTGACATAGCCCTGTAGTAATTTAGCAAATATATATGGTGATGTAATGGTTAACAAGCTTTCTGGGTACATCATTACAGCTATTGGAGTGATTTTTATCATCATTCAGTGTCCTACAGTTCAGGTCATGTGTCAAACTAAGCCTGACTCAGTTATTAGATGAGTTAGATAATAAACTTGCGGGTATGCTGGATTGCGATATTTATCAAACTAACTCCGTGGACAATTTAACTCGATGTGGCTTCTTCTGTTGCTCAACAGGAACAAAGTATGAATGTATGAACCAGCAAAAAGAATGAGTCAAAATCATCTGCATCCTGTTTTATAAGTGTTGCAGCTATTTTTAACAAAAATGTGTGCTGCCGTTACTGGCCACCATCGAAAAGATGGCCCATGACTGATCCCTACTGTAATACACCTGAAGAACCTAGAATGGATCAGAAACTTAGTAGGAAAACGATTAAAAAAAACAAGATGGGGCTCATTTGTTGGAAAAATCTTTTGAAATTTGCATATAATTATCATCCTCTGTGAGTCCCTGAATTATCAGTTTTTTGCCAAACTAAATTCAGTTTTACAACGCCAACAATATGCAATACATAGATATCTCATTTATCACTCTAATTTGTAAGTGTAGTGAGTTCGATTCTCATGGATGTTCCATGTTTTGCCTTGTACCTGACTTAGCTATACATAATAGATAACAGAAGTTGCATCGGTGTAATACAATGATTAGCATGCTAAACTAGCAATATAACTGTAATGAGTTCAATCCTTACTGAATTGCAACATCGTGCCAGACTTGGCTACTCTCTGAAGATAACTAAGATATTACTTGGTCTGCCATATTATTTTACGTTTGATAAACACCGGTAGACATTAGACTTTCAATATATGCTTTCCCGTGATCATTCATGAAATAGACTGTGTTCTTGTGGTATTTAGGGACCAATTCAATTTTCACTACATTGGAAGCAATTCGCAGAATATTATCCGTGCGTTGTTAGATATAGCTACCTAAATTAGTATTATTGTTATAAAGAATAAATGATAAAATATCCATTTCATGGCTATCTAAGTTTTAAACACTGTAGGCATCTTTCTTATAGACATATTTTTGTGTTAGTATGTGTTATCGACGACAAATACAGAAACAACTCGCTTACTTTTACCCTGTTTAGCACTGAATCACTGTAGAGCTTTTACTCAAACATTATTCGAGATGAATTAAGTAATGTTAATTTAAAGTAATCATCATAATCATCATCATCATCATCATCATTAATCTTTTATCGCCTGTCGTTCTCCTGATAGTTACTTATTGAGCTGAAACATGGAACCTAACCAAGAGACAGACCTAAAAACTGAGAAGTATGCAACGTGTGCATAAGAGAATCATGTTCAAACTTACATGGAGAGATCACAAGACAGTACAGTATATAAGGAAGAAGACGGGTGTCCGTGACATCATAAACTATTAAAAAACTCAAATGGCAATTGGCAGGCCATGTTGCAAGAATGAAAGACAACCGATGGACATCACGTCTAACAACATGGATCCCCAGAGATCACATAAGAAACCAAGGCCGACAGAACACAAGATGGAGAGATGAACTGGACAGATTCAGGAAATACTGGCTCTGCGACACCCATGATAGAGAATTGTGGTCCATCAATTATCTTTCATTCATGGCCTGTCCATCGCCATTTAAGTTTTTTTTTATAGATTCTATTATGTCTCAGACTCCTGTTTTCTTCCTGATATACTTCACTGTCATGTGATCTCAACGTGAGGTTGAGCTAGATTCTCTCATGCGTGCATTGCATGCTTCTCAGTTTGTGGGTCTGTCTCTTGGCAAGGTTCCATGTTTCAGCTCCATAAGTGACTATTGGGAGAATACATTGGTTGTATACTCTTCTTTTTAGAATCACTGGGAACTCTAACACATAAAACAAAGAAAATTATGTGTTAAAAACGATGTCGTAAGTGTGCTACTCTGAACTACGTATTTATCATCTATTGGGAAAGCAAGGAATAATCTATTATCTAGTTATTGCAGTGCTTGTTCCACAGAACTGAGATTCTCCTTTGTCGGAGTCTGCGTTACAAGAGATCAAGCTCAAGGGACCTCGAATGTAGATTGGTAAAAAATCTCTAATACAGCATATTGGCGGCAAGGATCTTATAATGCTACGCTGGCGACGAAGAATCTATGAAACAAAGCAGGGTTCCTTCAACTGATTTTCCAGGCAAGTAAGCAAGCTCTCTGAGCCTGGAAGATTAGCGTAACAGTATTCATATTCTTGTGTCGTTGTGGTATCTATGGTATAATCGAGTAGGCTACTGTTCTTACTACACCCTTGAGGATTTAAGAATGTCGTTATAACGAATTTGCCAGTAGAACGGGGGGATTTTATACAAAGTGCATTAATAGTTAGAAACCAAAAAGTACAGAAAGCACAAAAATATTTTTATCACCCGTTCGCAGTCTAATACCCCATAAATAGGTTAGAGGTCTGCCAATAAAATTAATGAACATCGACACATTTTCGCACAGTTTATAATGAAATAAATGCACTTTTTTTACGCACAATAAATTCCTGCCTTTACAGCACCCTAGGGAATTTAAGTGTGCTGTCATAAGAAATTTGCTGTTATAATAGGTTGATTTTATACGAAGTCTATTAATGATGAGAAACCAAATAGCACAGAAAAATTGCTATTTATTACCCTTTAACAGTCAACTACCCTATGTATGGGTTAAAAGTCTAAACATAAAATGAATGAACCAGAAAGTAATTATGCTTACCATAAAAATAAATACCGATGAAAAAAGATTGAATGAAAAATGTTTCACTAACCCTACTTGAATGTTCATAGCGAATGGTTTTACTTAATTTACAGCAAACTGAGCACTTAACTTTGATAAAAAATGTATATCGAATTGATGTCACTGTTACCATTATGAACGATTTAGACACACGACCCTCAAAGAACAGTCTGCCAAATATTAGATTGTCTTTACCTGAAGGCAATATGGTTCGAGAACATGTTGCTGTAACAAATAATACCAAAAAGTATGAAGCTGATGTTGAATGAATAAGTTTTGTAGAGGAATTCAAATAAATTCAACTCGAATTCTGGACGAGCTTCAGAGTCTACAATCGACCTTTTTTTCTCAGTGTAAGAACAAATTCAAAAAAGTAATTAACTCGCTAATGGGAGAAAAAAAAATCAGTTTTATATCATATTTCTTCCAATTCTATTTAGGGATCAATTTCATAGATCTCTTCCCTAAACCTATCCACTATGAGAGTGTAATGGGTAGCACATCTGTCTCACAAGCAGATGGTCCAGGGTTCGATTTACAGTATAGGCAAAGAGTGTGGGGAAACTCTTCAATAGGGTTCTCAGTGGCTAGAGCAGAGGTTAATTACACAACGATCATAATTGAAAGAGTTGGAGGAAGTAGACCACTACATCTACCTTGGACAATGAACCTCCATGAAATCTCCAAAAAGAATCACAGAAGCTTGGTAAGCTTTCGGGTGAGTGAGCCCAACTTTTGAGAACAATAAAAACCCACTAGTCCTAGAAAGAAGGGTATACAATAAATGCATTCCCCTGATAGTCACCTATGGAGCTGAAGCATGGAACCAACCCAAAAGATTGACTCTCAACTTAAAATACGTGCACATGAGAGAATCATGCTCAAATTCACGTGGAGAGATCATAAGACAACACATTATATTAGAAAACAGACGGGAATTCGCGATATAGAAATCATAAGATGGGACTGGCCATGTTGCAAAAAAGTCATGCAAATGCTGGAGAAGTTATCCCCAGAGATCATATGCAAAATTTTGGCTGACAGAATGTAAGATGGCATGACAAACTAGACAAATTCAGAATGTACTGTCTGATGCCTCTGATGCTAAAAGGTTAATGATGAAGGAAGTGGTCTTGTTCTCTTTAAGGATCATTAAGCGGGTGCATGCATCAGAAATCGGGACTCCCAGTGGAAGTATTCTCTTAAAGTTGGGTTTCTCAAACTGGGTTTTGCGAAACTCTTGAATTCTGTGTAGTACACCTTCTTAAATAAACTGAATTAAATATTATGCGGTATTGATGCAAAAAATCGATATTTGTCCTTTGTACCAAACTTCAGTTGTTGGCTTTCGATGAGAAAGCCATTTTTTAATGCAGAATAAAGACTTACTTTATTAATATGAATATCTATAGCCATGTATTCAAAAAAATAGTATCAAGAAAGTATACTATAACATACGTATCTAGTGTGTATGTTGTCTTTGGGACTTCAAGACTTTGGTGCTTCAAGACTTTGGTGCTTTCATGTTCAATGTTTAATATCCTGGGCGAAGCCGGTCCTATAAATACATGTCTTTCAGGTTCCAAAAGAATTCACTAATTCCAATGTGTTACCTGGAGTGCAAAAATTACGAGAAGCTGTGTCTGAAAAGACTGGGCGGTTTAGCTTTTACCTTCAATAATGTCGTCGGGAAATACAATGAGTAAGATTAGCATTTAAAACACATTCAAGATTTCAACTTGTTTACTTTTATTTTTCGGTATTTCGAACTTTCAGCCTTTTGATTTTGATCATTTTGGATCATAGGATTCGATTTTATCGCATCAAGGATAGTATGTTTCGGAGCCGAAAGGCAGGCATAAGTTATGGAGTATTTATTCTCGATATTTACTAAGGTTAGTTCAGTACGACGTGGAGCCAAATGAGTAGAAATGGTAAAGAAAGATTGTATTACGTTAATCTTCCAACTAAGGAGAGTCCACCAGCCAAGGAAATCAACACTTGAAATTCAGGCTTCTTTTCATTTGGCCCAGACACCGGCCTCTGGCACTCTTGGAAAGGTGTAACTCTTTTAAAAGCTGGAAGATTTTTTCTTAATTATCCACTAGTTTTGAATCATCGAAATTCTTTATTGATTTTCATTCGGATGACTATAACATTTAGGGAAAAATAGAAGAGGGTATGGTTGAAACGAATGCAGACAGGAACAAAAAAGGCTAGACTTTAACTAACTAGATAGCACTGAGAGAGTGCATACCTCTATCAACAACTTTGTCATTGGAAACTGAACGAAAATCAGTCCATATACGATGCATCAGATGTATCTGTGGAAAATTCCTTGACCAACCTTAAAATTCAGCCAACTCTATATGGTGTGTACATAAAGTTACGCTGCAGGAGAGGTAAATGCAAAAATTCCTGAATTTACCCCCAACATATTTATATCCCAATCCGCGTATATTCACAAAATATCATTGAAATCATTTGAGGACATTTGGAGATGTTGTGTAAATCAACGAAATGATAGAAAAAGGAATGAACGGGAAGAAATATGGAAGTAAAAAAAAAGCAAAATGGGAATAACAAAAAAAAAAGCGAATTGGCTGATTTAAAACTAAGTAAAACTTGAGATAAAATCCTAGAAAAAATCAGCTTCCTTAATCGAGTAGCGTCGATAGATATCAGTTCGATGCCATCTACCTGGTGCATACCCACACCTGCAGGTTTTCGTTTCTGAATAAATGATTATCAAGATGATAATCTTTTAACGGGTGCGTATCTTTTATCTACGGAAACAGGCTCCATCAATGGATAAATCGGTTAAGACAAAATAGTTATTTCCTTTTTCTTGAGGTTTGGTGAAACTACAAGAGAAAACAACTAAGTATTCAATTCCAGCATTTTTGAAAGTATCCATGCATCTCTATTAGATGCTTATTGGTCACTCGTTTCCACTTACATTAAACAACGGAAATAGGAAGAAAAGGAAAAGATAGATGTGATGTCATTAAAAGTGTGATGTCACTGATGTAATGTTCAGCATTTTTGTATTTTAAAAAAGCTATTCAGAATTTTTATCTGAAATAACACCCGGAATATTTCCATAAATCAATATTCTACAGGCATAAAAATCAATCGTCTCAAAGACATACTGCTTGCTCTTCTCCCTTCTCCACCCCTTGCTATTACAACAACAGTTAGTGAACAAATCGTTGAACTTATGGCTCTTGTTCTTATACAGTGAAATCTAGTGTCAATTTCGAGGCTGTATGAGAATTCTTCTCACATTCTTTGTTTACATAGCTATTTACTAACCGTTACTCAGTCTGTAACATAATCGAGTATCAGGGATGACGGAACTCAGTATCCCAAATTGATCCGGTAAACTATCTTGTTAAAAATCCTATCATGGTATGAAATTTATTGATATTTGCTAAGCTTGATTTAGTCAGACACAGAACTAAAATTGTGGGTCACCCAGTGGGAATCAAACTCATTACACAGTAGCAATAATCTGCTAGATGAGCTCGTTATTGATTACCCCACGGCTCTCCCCTATATGTGTCAGTGTGTATGTGTATATGTATATATATGTGTGTGTTTGTGTGTGTATGTGTGCATGTATGTGTGTGTGTGCGTGTGTGTGCGTGTATGAATAGTAAAATCTAGATTTGCTACACAAACTAGCTCATATATTATAGATATATTATTATATTTTCTTATACTGCCAGACTGATCTGTGCCATATATATATATTTACATATATATATATATATATATATATATATATATATATATATACCTCACATATAAAAGTTCGTGCACAACACCTGTTTTTTCAGTTTGTTGAGGGGCGTATCGTATTCATTGATTGTCGCTTTTCTCCAATTTTTAGATTGATCACCCCCACTACGGTATCTTTCCAATAGCATTGGTCACGTGACGGTTCCCATTAAGTGACTCACCAGACCTGTTCCCGAGGTAATATCAAACGGCTGGATATTTTCCGGACAAACCCTGTATACACTCAATAGCTATAATAATATTCTGACCTTATTTTACTTCGATATTTATTCTAACCTACGGAAACATATGAGACCTATATGTGCATAATCCATCAGTATTATCTCTGCACAATATCCTTAGAGAAAACTCTGTTGGCAAAATGGAGATTTTGGCCCGAGCCAAATGCCCAGAAATTATGCCCTCGAGATGATTTCTTTTAAACTCCGTCTGCCCACGTACATAAATACGAATATATACATATATATATATATATATATATATATATATATATATATATATATATATATATATATATATATATATATATATATATATATATATATATGTTGCATTATGTCTTTGAATGGTGTTGTTGCTCTTGTACGTGTGTGTGAGTGTACATGTATAAGATTATAAAGGAAGAGAAATGTATATACATATATATATATATATATATATATATATATATATATATCCAGAGAGAGAGAGAGAGATTGAGAATGCTAATGACTCAAGCCATACTTAGTTTATTTCCTATAGAGTGATTTCCGTGACTGACATGATGCCAGAATTTGCATGGTGAAAATAATCTATCGTAGGCATACGTACGTACAGCTTTACTTGAATATCAGGAAGTAAAACGTTCAAGTAAAAACATTTCGTAAGCCGGGATGGCGTAAAGCCAAAGAACTGATTTCAATTGATTCACACGGGAACAAATTAAAACGTTTTCATCCTGAAATATAGCGATGATGGTAGGTTAGGCTTAGTTATCGGATGTTAGAGCGGCAAAAGTTGTAGGAGAGTGCGAGAGAAAGAGGGTGTACGCAGCAAAACAAATGATGGACACTATTCATACCTTTCTTTTTTTTTCTCGTGAAAAAAAGTTTGGATGATACTTTTAAAAGCAATTGATGTGTGTGTGCGTGCTTCTGTGTGAATGTATATAAATGTATACATGTATATGTATGTTTAAATATGCATATATATATATATATATATATATATATATATATATATATATATATATATATACATATATGTATGTATATATATATGTATATGTGCATATCTATTTGTATGTATATATATATATGTATGTATATATACATGTATGTATAATTATATAGATATGTATTTATATAGATGTATATGTATGTATATATATATATATATATGCATGTATGTATACATATATATTTGTATATGTTTATGCATTATACAGATATATGAATATATTTATAGGTACATATACATATACATATGAGTCGATACATGCATATATATGTATATATGAATATATATATCTATATCCATATATATATGTGTGTGTGTGTGTGTGTGTGTGTGTAAATATACATCCGTAAATATATATATGTATATATATATATGTGTGTGTGTGAGAGAGAGAGAGAGAGAGTGTGTGTGTGAGTAAAGAAATTGATATATTTGATCCAACAGAGTGATTAGCAATTGTTTTATATCACGAAGAAACATTTACACAGTTAATGCATCTCTCAGTCTAGACAACGTATATAAATAGACAATTATTCTAACGCAGGTTCGTTTCCTGCAACGACACCATTTTCTTCAAAGTTTATTTTATTTGCGTTGTCTAACCCTGAGTGATACATTCACCGTACAACGAGGGGAGATCATTTCAGATCGATGTTTCTAAATAATCTAATGCAATTTTTATTTTCATTCAGTCAGATCATATATATTCATTCTTTGATACATAACTGTTACGTTTAGAGAAACAAATGTACCAAGAATAAATGAGATGAGACTTTGGGGTGGAAACAGTTTTTTTTTTTTTCACCTTTCCATTACCGCTAGCTTAACGGTAAGAGTATTGCTACGTTGAAGTGGCAACCATACTGGTTACGGGGTCCATTCCTGCAGCAACCTGATGAATGTTTCTATTAGATATTTTGCAATTTCTAATCAGATGTACATATATGTATCAATCTATCCATCTATCTATGAATCTATCTATCTATGAATCTATTTATCCATCTATATATGTATATATATATATATATATATATATATATATATATATATATATACGTACGTATATGCATATACATATACGTAAACGTACAATTATATATATATATATATATATATATGCATATATATATATATATGTATATATATATATATATATATATATATATATATATATATATATATATATATATATATATATATATATATATATATATGTATTATCAAGGAATGAATATATAATTCAACAGAGATGATTATAAATTGTGTTACATTATTTGAAACTCTATTTCGAATGATTCCCCGTTATTTCACGGTTAATTTGGCGTAGTCATCGTTAGCAGAATAAACAGCTAAAGAGAATGGGGCTCCTGTAGAATTAGAAGCTGTGATGTATAGGTTAGTCGACCCAATGAAGTGTTTCTATTCAGCTCAATGGTAAGAGTAATGCAGTATATATATATATATATATATGTATATATATATATGTTAGTGTGTGTGTGTGTGTGTGTGTGTCTGTTATGTCTATAGACGTACATATACGTATAAATATAGCGTACGTGTATGATTGCATTCCGCATCGTGGAATGCATTAACTAACACACTCTTATTAACTGTATGAGTTATATCTAAAAGATAAGTATGTACCTTTTTAATGCAGATAGACGGATAGATCTTCAAATAAATGAGTGTGTAAAATTGTCTATACACACATCCAGACGCATATACATGCATACATGTGTGTGTGTGCATGTCTGTGTTTTTGATATTGATTTGAATACAGTCTGCGCTTTCTGCTCAATTTCAAAATTATTCATTGAAACGTAAGAGGATTTGAGGAATATGGCTTGCTTGTCTACTTTTTATAGCCCAATACTTGCTTGAATAGATAATCTTTTGATGCCCTATTATTGAACATGCAAATAGAACCATCTGTATGTATATGCATCACTTTGCATGTATATTGTTAGTGTCTATGTATATGCATACAGATATAATCATGGATAATTATGAATACACATATACGATTACATTTGCTTTATATATCAAATAAAAACTCCATGATCATAACAGGCAATAGGGAAGTGATTAGTGTTAAATTGGTCAGCATGTAAAAAGTTTACGAACTCCTTTATAATTAGGCTTCCATGTCCATATAATTACTGTTGCTTAATTCTTATTTTGTCTCGGCCTTTGCTGCGCTACGATGGATATATGTCAGTCTTAAAATCCAATTCGATTCTTACAAAGTGTTCCGAAAAAAAAATATCTTGGCTTCAGTCAGACCTAAATGCAAGGAGTGGTCAGCCTGTTTCATCAATAAAACAAATGTCAGCGGTTTTGAAAGATCACTGATCGATCGTTTCCACCACTTTCTCAAAATTCTGTGTTAGGAGATATTTTATCAAAGTTACCATAGTAAATAATAGTGAGTCAACCAAGGAGGATCGAATTCACATACGATAAGCATTTATTAACCAACACCCTGTGAGGAGCGCTCAGACAGACATACAGTAATCTTTGATGAGTTTTTCTAGCCAGCATATAAAATGCAACCGCCATTAACATTTTATTGATCTTATCCTAATCTTGTTGAGCATATATGCTACAAAATATTGTTAGAAGTATGGGAAAACATGGAAGAAGCAGTTATCGATATTCTCTTCAAATTTATAAGCAATCATGTCAAAGCAATCAAATTATCTACAAAATATTAAGATCGAATTTCACTCGATTTACTCCGTTATTATAAAAGTCAATAAAAGTTTAATGGAAGTTGTACCCTTTACCCAGGCCAAAATGTATCATAGGCCACGATATATTTAGTAAACATACGCCTGCAAACAAGCATGCACACTTTACTGGATTCATTCAGTGATTAATGTAAAGTATGAAAGTATTATGAATTATTACTAGACATAGGTCACGTACAAGGATTTATAAAACGTCCAATAGCAAACAGAATCAACAACTCTTTATCTTCGTTTTGACTTGCATCATGATTAGCTTCGAAGATATTTTCCTGGTCACTTTTATCTTTAGCTACAATTAGTACCTGAACGAACTGCAATCCCTTTGGACAAAAGTTCAGCTGAAAAAGGAGACCGAAATTCTGAGTTCTGGCATTGCACAGCAGGGATTCGTTTTCGTAGACGACGGAATTAAGCTTACAAGGGAAAGTGCATCCAAACAACAGCTAGAAATAGTAAATGATTCATACTATTGTGGCATTGTTCTGTAGTTTTTTGTACCGGAGGCCTTGACTGTTTCGAAGGAATCATGAAATCAGAGGATTACCAATGCATTAGAGAACAAATTGTGCTACCAAGTGTAAGAAAACTAGATTTAGTGCGAAGATCGTTGTACAAATCGAAGACTGGTTTTGGAGAAAGGAATGCAGTATTTCAAACTGGCCAGCAATGAATCCTGATGTCAATCCCATTGAGACCCTTTCTGGTTGGAGAGAGAGGAAATTAAAGACCTTGAACGAATCACAAAGAAATACTTGGAAGAACTACCTGCTGATAGGTGTGAGAAGATTATAAATGACAAGAAATGTTTGGAGTCAGTCATAGTTGCCAAAGGGTGTGCAACCAAACATAATGGAAAGGTGCCTATTTCAATTCAGGTAATATTTTCTATGAATTCTTAGGAATTACTTCATAGGAGTTAATTTTTTTTTTGTTCAGTTAATTTTGACATCTTAACAACATATTCTGTTAATACAAATTTGGCACTTTCCCGTGTTTTTCCGAAGATATTGTAAAAGTTATACAAAGAAGTTCGTGATGGGAAATAATCATTATCTGATATCTATAATACACATATACGTATATATGCACATATACATAAACACGTCTGATACCCAGACTTGCAGACCTACACACACTGGTGGCAACATGTATTAATTTTTCAAATTTAATGTATTATGCAAAGAGCCTCTCTTGAGCAGGATGTGTTCTTCTTATGAATTTTAGCCAGGAGGCGAGGTTGTCTTAGAAAAAAAGATGACAGATTTGTCACAGTCTTTGGCCTTATTTTTTACATCTTAGCGTGTGGAAATGTCAATATTTGCCTATTATTTAGATTTTGTCTTCATTTTCTGTTTCACCGTCGAGGAATTTGCAAATCAATTTACATTCAGTCAGTGTCAATAATGAGTTTTTTGTCTTGTGTTTCTTTCTGTTATTTCATTTTGTATTCGATAAAGAGAGTTGAAGAGTTCTCGCCAGGAGGCGCTCTTCTGCGTGAACTATGGAAATAAATCAATTGCATTTGACTAACAAAACACTATTGGGAGTGATAGATAAAGAAATTGATAGATAGATAGACGGATAGATGAATAGGCTGAAATACATATTAATGGACTGGCTAATAGATAGATAGATAGATAGATAGATATGAATACACTGAGAGATAGATATAAAAAGATAGATAATTATGACTTATATATATATATATATATATATATATATATATATATATATATATATAAGGGGAGGCGGAGAGATAGATAAATATATAGATAGATCGATTGATAAGTAGGCTGAGATATATAAATATGAATGGGCTGAAAGATAAATATAGATATATCCATAGATAGTAAGATAGATATCAATAGACTGAGAGATAAATATTAAGAAATAAATAAATGTATATATAAACATATATACATACAGACGCACACACACGCACACACACACACACACACACACACACACACATATATATATATATATATATATATATATATAGAGAGAGAGAGAGAGAGAGAGGGGAAGGGAGAGAGGAGTGGAGATATAGATAGATATGGATAGATATATTTGGTTTTTGTTTCGGTTTTACATTAATTTGAATAAATACCAGCCTATTCTATTTCCGTTATCTTTATAAATTGATTTTACGTCACATCAGTAACCCTGTGTCGGTTGATTATTTTTTTTTTCAAGTCTCTTGTCTCACTCTTGGTTGCATTTATTAAATTTCCTCAATTGTCTGTGACATGCTTTCTCGGTGTTCCCTAAGGCGATTAAGCATCTAAAATTGAAGAAATGTCTGTCTGTATTAGTCTCTAAATGCGTGCACCGGGATAACTTGACAACTGGTCATCATACGAGGCTGACATTCGCCAGCTATTCTAGTCAGTATACAAGGCAGTACCGAGCCAAGTTCGATGTTTTGGGAATCAGTGGTTCTCGAGGAATCTAATAATAAATGCGATTGTATAATAATAATAAAAGATTATGATCTTCTTTCATAGTTTCTATAAATTATCCTCCTTGGTTTATGCTCTTTGAAATTATCAAAGTTTTGATATTTCTATATCTAAATTTGCAACGCTGATGAGAAGTAACCGAGATACTTCGATGCTGCAGTTTCGTACACCGGATATAAAATTAATTTACATGACAATTATGACCGAGTGCATCCAACGCAATAAAATACGACTCGTTCCAATCATACACTTTTGGAAAAGACACAGTCTTCGTAAAAATAAATAAAAGTCTTTTGAATTGGTAAATGATTTGTTGAAGGGTAAATGAAGTTTTTTCCAGGTTGAATGCAACCAGACGGATGAATGAAGAGTGAATTAAACTTCTTATACCAACTAAACATGAATTAAAGAATTGTTAAAAGCTTTTTCAGCGCGCTTTCCGTTTCTTGTGTGTTCAAAAACTGTAATAAAATGAACTCTTAAAATCTGTTTCGAAACTGGATAAGAACTATCACATGACCAGCGCCTTTTGGCAGCGTGCTCTGTGGGAGGTGATCAATTAAAGAATTGAGAAAAAACAGTTGATCAATGAATAAGGTAAATCTTTGCTTCTGATGGATGACTAAAAAGTCCGACTTTTAAAAATAAAACAAGCGTGAACACACATAGATCGATCGCAAGACTCGCATGAAGACCGGAGAAAACTGTGTTGACAGTTTTGGTTGACAGCTTCGAACATTAGGTCGTGGGTGAACGAAATTGCCAACGAATGCTACAATGAATGGCATTTATATTTAGCTTCTAGTTGATTTACCGAATGGAGATGGTCGATGGTCGAGTAGCTTCTCCTGAAGCCAGTAGGTTACCATGGTTTGTTTTTATCTGACGTTTTGATGATTTAGCTGGTTTGTCCTTAAAAGAATGATATAAAAGAGAGATTTAAAAAAAAAAATAAGAAAAACAGAAGTCCAAGATATCGCGGAATTCGTTAGGCATACTCAAATGGCAATGAGCTGGTCATATAGCAAGAATGTCAGACAACCGCTGGACATCACAACTCACAACGTGAATCCCAAGAGGTCATATGCGAAACTGCAATCGGTAATAAATAAGATGGCATGACAAATTGGACTAATTCAGGAAGTATTGGCTCCGTAATGCCCCCGATAGAGAGGTCTGGCTTATGTTTGGGAAGTTCTATGTCAAATGACGGACGCTATAAGGCTGCTGCTGCTGAATGAAACGGTGATAACGGCACAAGGATTCATGACTCTAACACACCCCTGTAATGTATAGAGAAAAGTGGACAGGGAATAAAAACAGGATCAGGTGGAATGGCTGCCCAGATATGAACTGGCGTTATAACGGAAGAAAATAGAGATGTGATTGGTCGAGGACATTCGAAGAGCAAGATACGACACGGAAATGAAACGCCTAGTTTTTTTGTTGGGGAAAAGATTAGTTGGTATGTCATGGTGGGAAAACCTTCAAGGAAGTCATGTAAAAAAATCTACCCAAGGATAAAGATGGTCAAAATAAATTCTATTTATGACATCACTGGTGTTTTTCACTGAAAAAATAACATCTAAAATAGAGTGAAAAAATACAGATCCTGGAGAATCTAGATGATATTGATGTATTCGTTAAGGCCACCAAACGGTCAAAAAAAGCTTTTTTTCTGGAAGTCAACATTGATTCTTTTTAGAATGGGTGTAGTACAACACTGACACCAATTTTCAGGTCTCTAGATATGACTGTATGGCTGGGAGCGCTGTAATTCCTAAACCCACTCGCAATGAAAAAGGATAGAAACCTTCACCGCTCTTTTGTGGCTACGCATGTTCGATGAGAATGATTTGCGATTGAACCCTGAACTTTAAACGCAGATTTTTGAAGCACGCATATCCCCCTCACAGGATGCGTCGAAAGCCTGTCTCCAGATTATTACTGGTCGGCATCCAACTCTTTGGACATTTCACATAGGATTTTTCCCATTGATAGCACCAACCTCCTAAGACTTCTTTCGTCAGTTATTCTCTTCCTACGGTGGCCAGAGAAATTCTTGAAAGTTGCAGGCTTAGCAAGTTTTCCTTATAACGCTTTTGCTGTTGAGGCCAAATCGCGTCGGATACGCCGGGTCTCACACGATCACCAACGTTAGGCGACGTCAGGCCTGGTCAGAACCTAGACGGTGACCTTCGGGGAATAAGTGCCGTAGGCAGCTGAAGGAGGCCCATCCTGCAGCCATAAACACTCTCGAAGCCTTCAGTATGGTCGGGAGAAGTGGAGCACAACTTTTCCTCCATACTAAACGCTAAGGCACAAAAGGTAAGAGTCTTGAAGCTTGAAATAGTTCCATACAGACATAATAACGTTGTTCATTGCTGAAACAACGATACTTAGGTGCTTTGTTATCAACATTGTGAAGAGGGTAAAACAAGTGGCTTATTTAAGGACGAAAGTCATCGGCTGAATGAAATCATGTGAGCATTGACAATTTATCCAAGTGAATCTAATTTCTAATTCATTTCAGGTCGATGAATTTTTTTAATGATCTGAAGGTGACCGATAGTATTGTTGTGGCAATCTTTCACTGTCTTTCTTCTGCGTCTTATTGTCTGGTTTAATTGTTTTTGTATCATCATTGGTTGTTCTGTAACAGACAACGTTGTCCAATGACCAAATCTGTTCTCAATAGATTCTTTTTCTAAGGACGATATCCCTCATGATGTACGAGTGTCACTAATGACGGCCATAATTTCATAAGGTACGGTACTATCCGCGTTTTCGGCATCTGCGTTGATCTTTCAACATATCCCTAACAGATAAGCGGTTAATGCTGTATATTTGTAAATTCTGTGATGTCCAGGATTATAATTGATTTGGTATCAGGACGACTGAACCTGAACAATTTCCCCCGTATGGCAACTGCCTAATGGATAACTGCCTTTGCAGATGAATAACTCTTAAGAAATGCCCCCTGGACTATTGCCCCATGGGTGTAATCATTTACATGGTCATTTCCACAAACTAACTGAGGCTTCACAATTGCCATGTAGTAGTCAGTGGGCAACACTTCTGGGGTAGAATCAGTTGACTACAATGCATCAATTGAAAAACGTCTGTGAAAAATTATGTATCGAAATAATAATCGATGACAAAACGCACAAAGACAGAGAAGATCATTAGTAAAACCACCCCTCTTCAATCGCTGCAACGGAAACAGGGTATCCTTCTGTAATTCACCAAATGCTTGTCTGTCTGTATGTGACCGAATAACTCTGGGACCACACAACATAAGCCATGGAATTTTCTTTATGGAACATTAGATACACAGACATATTTTAGCGAGTCAGTTTTCGGAAATTCTAACAGAAATAATATTATAGGGTCTGCATACGTATTCAATTCGATGATAACGATCTGATTTCTATTCATCAATCTTGTCATAATTCGCCAATATTTTATAAAATCCCACCAAATATCTAGATTAGGCTTGATCCATGAGTTCAAAATGGGGTTGATCTCCAAATAAGTCATATTTCAATGAATACATAGTACATATCTCTTGTCAAGAATACCCTTTGTAGGCCTTCCACAGAAACTAGCTGGAAAATATTCCCGCCAGCAGGGCGGTGTTTTAGATAATGTACAGGAATCAAGATTATGCAAGAAAAAATGGCCAGTGGAATCTCATCACAAGTTAATCTGTTCCTAGCGGTGAGGTCTCACAGTGTCATTCCTGTCCTCTCTTATATCAATATTAATGAGACTGTCACCGTACGGATCAATCGCTTCGGGGATCTATTGTATCTCATACAATCATTGTCTACTTTGGCTGCAACTGAAATTTAGAAAAGGTTGGCCTATATACCATTATGGACAAAGTTTTCATTTTGTTTTATTTGCAACATGAAATAAAGGGAATTCTGGTTTCAATATCTGCCCTCTTGACAATAGTATCGTACAAGTAAAGACAAAGTTCGTGAAAGCAGTTGGACATGTAAATTGTCCTGGAAGCAATTGTCAAGCATTACTTATCTAGGGTAGGGGGTATCAAGGGGTCGGTTGTTCTATGGGGGCAATGGTTTCGAGGAAGTTGTCCGGATACCAAAGCCATTATAATCCTTGGCATCAGAGAATTTACCGATACTCTAAACCCATTTCTTAATAATAGATATGCACACGAGCTCATATGCCTACAGGTAAACAGTGTGTACAAGAAATAAAAATTGAACATTTAAAAGGGAAATAACTCTTCAAAACAAAATTGCTCAGCTTGAAAATAAAGTCGGCTAATAAGCTTAATAAAGCTTTCTTTTGAAAGGTCATTTCCCTTTTAAATGTTTCGTTTTTATATCCTATATATATGTATATATATATATATATGTGTGTGTGTGTGTGTGTGTGTGTGTGTAGTGTGTGCGTGGGTTTAGAATCTGTGACAATTTATTCCAACATTATTTCCTCCCTTGTAAGTACACTCATTCACACGCTTGTCAATTAATCACATGATGATACATTATACAAAGAAAATTTCAGATCGAAATTCAGCTAATAACTGATATATATATATACATATATATATATATATATATATATATATATATAAGTTATTAGCTGAATTTCGAGACATGATCAGTAGCAATAATATCGCTAACAATAAAGTCGTACACAAAAATACACCTAGAACAATTAAATTCTGCACACCTTGCAACATAAGAAACAGTCTATGTTGCAACCACCTCAAATACACCAACACATTCACAAGCACTACCACAAAAGAGAGTTACCACATATATCACAATAGCAACTGCCGCAGTAATAACATCATATACCTTCTAGAGTGCAATAGATGTAAGTTAGAGTACATAGGCAAGTCCGAGTGGCAATTTAATATTAGACTCAACAATTATAGACATAGGATTAAGTCAAAAAATAGTCGTAGCCCACTTCCCGTAGAACTACACTTTCGCACACCTGACCACAATTTTGCCACTGACGCTAGCTTCACCATCATAGAAAAAATAGAAAAAACTACTCCAATTGACATAACTAAAGTTTTAGAGAAACACGAAGACATGTGGATCAACAAACTTAAAACCCTATATCCTAATGGATTAAACACTAAACTGAACAACCCTCACCACACAGAACCCTAATATGCACAACTCCTATCATTAATATCCTCACACCCACATCTAAGACACATTTAATAATGGAAGCTTCAAAGTCACCCAGACCCATAGGAAAAACTTCACCTTAGCCTGTTATAACCCCTGTCCAAATCATAGCCAAAACATTTTCAATAACTTTTAGGGTTGATACCTATGTAGCTCCTTGACCTCACCACCCCTCCTTCTACACTACCCCAAACATACCAAAAAATCCAATTCCACATCACTACCCCCTACCTTGACACACTCTGCCCTCCCCAAGACCAACTGCTGCTGCTTTACCAAAGACCTGATACCTACTGGACATTCTTCCATTCAGCAGGAGGCCTCCAGCAGCCCTGACAACAAAACTCATCCACAATGCATAGCTCCTGGCAGTGGACTCTGGTTTCACATGGTACATTTTAATACACACTCACAGCACACACCACTGATGATGGGAAAAATCCCGAAACATGTATGGACCATTGGCTTATAAGGATTAATAAACCTTACCACCAAACACTTCACTCCCGAGTCTGTCTCACTCTCTAAAGTACACATTATATATATATATATATATATATAGCACTTTTGTCTACATCACTTTAGTAAATATCAATTAACATACTTCTCCGTCTACAGACATTTTCTTCGAATAGCACTTTCGTCTAAAAGCATTTTAGTCTGAGAGCACTTACCGAGGGTGTATCAAGTTATTTCTCTTTGGGGATGGAAGACTTCAATTTGCAGATAAATTGAGAATTTGCAAAATGAGGGAAGGCATTTGCTGATGAAGCACTAATACATAATAGTCAACTAACAGCCATAAAAAAGGCAAATTCAAATTTTAAAATCAATCGGTTTTTTGTTTTTTTGTTTTGTTTTGTTTTCCCTCCAACCCACTAAGCTTCAACATAATTTTTAGTTGTATTTACACAACTCACTCTTCAGGGAATCTTGTTGCTGTATCAACGAATGAATTAAGGAAATTGTAAGCCTATGGTGGCCGTGTCACCACGATATGATATTGATTTTATGTTAGGAATGATTATTAATCTCAGTGGATTTGTTAGATTGGGCCCCAATGAATTCTCCGATAGAATCTAGATTGAATATTCGTGGGTCACCACATTGATTGCATTTGTTCGCATACTGTCAAATGACAATGAAAGTTAAAACAGAAATTTCAAGTAGTGTATGCATCTTCAATGAAACCGTAATTTTTTAAATTTTTAATCACGAAGCATGATCAATAAAATACACTGTTCGTGAAAAAGGATAATCGTAATGTGACTTACGCAGCCATAAATGTCCATAAATGTCTGTTTTGAACACAAGAAGTAATTAGTCAAAGAGAATATTTTCCAAAAAGAACAAATATTAATTGCGACTCAAATCAGAAAATCAACAATTGAGAAGAGAGAGGGGAGAAAGAGGAAGAATCAGATATCATTAGTCGTTTGTTTGGTCAGAAACGAAATCTGGACCTTGATTCCTGGATGTACACATCCATTTGGCGCCACAAAGTTTAGGGGAATAAAGGGAGAGTGACGGAAGGATGGCGAAGGGAGTCTACACTACTTTTTGAGACGTAGGGTCTACTGGAAGTCAGTGCTTCTTTGGAAGCTGGAAAAGTTAGTGACATCAGCGTAGTAATATCAAGCTTGGTCATTTTCTACACTACTTATATTTAGTAGATGTTGTTCATAATTTTATGTAATGTTAATTTGTATTCAGTAAAAGCTCCGAGGAGAATCAAACTCAGACGTAAATCATACAATAAACAGTCGAAATAATTATAATCATCATACAATTATCTAGTTCAGAGACGAGGAAGAAGGAGAGTATTGTAAACCTACTAAGTATGAAATAAATGTCGATTACCAGTCTGAAAATTGATTTTTCAAAGATAACAGTAATTTATAACTGATTTGATTTTTCTTTAACTACTGAAATCTTTGCAATTTGTGATCATCGTAAAACAACACGTAATGTCTCGTGTTCAAGTCCGCAGGTGCCAATATATCTGAATGCATAATCAGGATGGGGGGTATCAAGTTGGCTCCAGAGTGTAATTTCTTTTTCTTTCAACTCTGCCTAATTTAAAAAAAATAATGATTTGTTTTTCTTTATTCTGCAAAAATTCTTCATCTTATTATTAGAAAAAGAAATTCAACCTTACTTTGCCCTCGTTGTAAGGGACGGGATCCCCTCCACCCTAGATCTGCACCTGATTCTGTGAGATATTTTTTCTAAAAAAACAACAAAAAAAAGAAAGAAATTTATCTTTATTTCGTTTTATTTTCATGGAGTTTTTAACTCTTTCAATTAGTTTCAAATAAATAATTAATATGACGATTGTCATCTTTGCCGACACGATTGTAAATATGTAAAAAAAAAAACATGACCGAAATATGTGTTCCGGGTTATTAGGGTTAAAATGTCCAATTTAAAATTCTCTAAAAACAGAGATAGATGAACACGCTTGTTGATATTATTTTTATTATTAGATAAACAAAATTTGATAGCAATTAAGACGAAAGTAAAATTGTCAAAAAGACGGGCGACAACTTGAAGTACCAAATCGACATTTTCCTTTGAACAATTAAGAAGCGTCAGTTATTTTTTTTTTTTTAGATTCGAGTGTTAAAACACCACTTTGCTTGTTTTTTGTTTTGTTTTGTGTTGTTTTTTGTTTCATAGCTGTTTGTTGACTATTGTGTCCTCGACACATTTTGCAAAGTCCTCATCCAACCTCTTCTATTTTTGCCGGCAAATTTCTTCCATTATTCAGCATAATCTTCACAAATGTCTTCCTTGAAGAAAATTGCCACTTTATCAGCTGATTAAAGGCCTGCATCCCCAATAAAAACCCTTGTGGTTACATCAGAGGCCTGCAACACCTCAATAGGAACATTAATGTAGATAGCAGTCCTGGTAAGAGCTTTTAGGCGAAAGTGTCCGTAGACTAGAGTGATTTAGACAAAACAAGTATTTGCTAAAGTGATGCACTATATATATGTGTATATACTTTGTTGGTGCCATGATAATATAACTGTTTTGTTTTTAAAATCCCCGAAAGAGTAACAAGTACACATTGTACCATAATAACAAAGTATAAGCAAAACGAAGTGTGAGCAAAACAGAGAAACAACACTGGAGAAATATAAATTGCTTTGACAGATATTGGGAACTAAGTGACTGAAGAGACACAAAAAAAATGTTTGAAGCTTGAAAGCTTTCTATACTATATACATATAAGTAAAAAAAAAAGTAGCAGTATTTCGATTAATGTATTTGCTCAGATGAAATCAATCTTAAAACTTGGCGTTACCTATCCCATATATATATATATATATATATATATATATATATATATATATATATATATATATATATATATATATATATATATATTGCCGGGGAGAGAGAAATTGTTAAAAAATCTGCCCGGAAAGCACCCAGCCATTTATCATTACCAAAAAATTCCCCGCCTAGGACAATAGTGCATTTGCTCTTTCTAAAGTACCCCATAAGTACTTACACACTCATCAAAATCCTTTCCATTTTTCAAAACAATTTGCAGTCCTCTTTTGAGACTGCCGTCGGCGACCAGTTTACGTTCTTTTTAATCTCTTTAATCTCGTCAATGGTCTGAATCCTTTGATGGGAAAGTAAGAAATCACAATATGCTAAATCTGGCTGGCTTGTTGTTTTGTACAAGACCAGGCAAAAGTTAGTGAATGAGGGAATGGTTAGATTTTCGAATGCAAAGAGACCTACTCAGGACAATCCCCATCCCTTTATGACCACCCGTCTTACAAAACTAAGCTTATTAACATAAAAAGCAAGAGGAAGGAAAAAAGGATCAGGTGCTTTTTGTTCTCTATGTCTCCTTGTATGATTACAGTCAGATCTACGTGAAGATATTCGTTTTTGCTTAATTAATGAAGTTAAGGCACGTCAAACCTGATCAATATTTAGATGGGTGACTGCTTCAGGTCATGAGGTAACGTAACCAGCTTGAGGCTTTAAACCAGACTAAGCAGAACATTTTTCCATTTAGAATGAGCTTTCAAAGGTCCATTTTGGGACAAAGGCCTTCCAGAAGTAAGTGTAAAACATAGTTCGTGATGAACTTTATCCAATCAACGTGACGGGCAGGGAGAGATCGATCCATGCTTTTTTCCAAAGGAATTAATGAAGTGATCGTGAACTGTCTCAGCCTGAAATTGAACCCGGCTCGCCGATCCCATTTCCCGTGCCATTCTTACTTCAGCAAATAAATAGACCGAGCTTTATTACTCTACTTCTTTGTATCTTTCCAAGCATTCAATACAAAATGTCCGGCGTTTCTCTGTTAAACAAGCCCGTCATAAACCATTCGGATCTAACCCTGCTCCTTACCCCAGGTCGTTTCCAAACTCAATACCCAAACCCAAATATCCAAATATCCTAATCTAGTCGGTTGTATAATTTCGTGGCTCGGGTCAGCCTAGAAGCTGAACACTAGCACTCAAAGTGGCAATCGGGAATATTGGCAAAACTCCCTAAGATGACTCATCCCCGACGACTTTACATTGGCATGGACGGGCTTTAATAATGTGCGATCAGTGAGAATCTTGCGGAATATAGCCAGCCTCTGACGTGATCTACTATTGATCAGGGGGATAGAAGAGACGATGATAGTTTGGTGTTGGTGGTAGGGTCGACTCTATGGAAGATGGTGTAAAATGAACGTGAAGATGGTTGCAGAAGATGGCGGACGCTAGCGTAGTGATAAGGTATGTGGTGGCACGCCTCCTGCTGACCAATATCATTCCAACAATGAAAATGGGATGAAAAGAAGTCCTTGGAGAATAGCCACTTGGATAAAAGATCTAATCTACTTCAAGTGGAGAGCGTGGAAAATGCCTCGGGCAATCTTTCTACTTTGTTTTTTGTTTGTTTGTTTTTTTTTGTTTTTGTTATCTTTTACTTATCTTTTTTTCTTTGTGTTTTTTTTTTTTGTCAAATATTTTTCTGTTTGTTTTGTTCTGCTTTTCTTTCCATTTTTATGAAGTTCTATTTTTCTTCGCAAAAAAACACACTTTTTGAAGATTGTAGTTCCAAAACGCGATAAGCGCCATTTAGAAAATAGATGTGTTAACTATATTACAAATGAAGTTATCGATTTCAATTGTTTTATCTTATTACAGTCTTTTCATATAAAAGCTGTCTGAAGTTTTTCAATAAGATTAAAAGTTCAAACTAAGAATTCAATTTTTAATTTGATTAAATAGTATTCTTCAACTGGTGCATTGTGTTTTGGTACTACATTCTTCGATTTTCATTGGTTCGTTCTGTTTTAAGTAATTCTGACTTGCTATGGATGTGTCACGTGTATGGCTGCACCAATTGAGATAGAAGACTGAAGATCCAAAAATCTTATCTAGAGACAGAATGTACCTGGTTTCATCTCCTTTCGAAAACTTTGAAAACTTGATGACCCCCTTCTGTTGAGGAAACGTTCTAGCACACCCTTATTTTCTGTATTCAGTGTTTAGACTGTGATTAATGGATTAGAATAATAGACATCTTTTCACCTTTGTGTTCATTTTTAATGGATTGCGTTTTTTCGGATTCTAATTTATGGTACCAAATTTGCGATGTCATGTTCAGTGGAAATCTTAGGGGTCCTCCGACCCCAGTTCCCTAACGTATTGATCTTGCTTTTCTTTCCAAGCCTTTAAAACTGTTGAATGGGTTTGGAATGGAACTTGGACACAACATATCCTCTATACTTAGCAGTGTTGCCAGATACGGCTGTTTTTTATAGCTAAAACTGTAAGATCTCCAGCTAAATTTATATTTGCCTGAATTGTGTCAGACGGAGAGTATTAATCACTTAGTACGATATGGTTTGACTAAATCCCTAATAGAGGAGAAAGGAGGGAGGAGCAGAACATAAACATACTGGAAGTACTCAGAAGTACATCAAAAACACAACCCAGGTACAAAAAATGGTGGGCCAGCAGGTAAACAACCGAAACGTTGTGAACAAATGCTCAAGTAAACGAGGAAAAAAATTTAAACATAAGAATATGAACAAAACATTCACCAGGAAAGCGACCTGAAAAATGTTAAACTTGGGCGATAAATCAGCATAACATACGATTTTATTAAAGGACAAATTTCTAAAGTATTTTTCATTCCAAATGTCGAAAAAGAAAACATTTTTCATATGATTCCATACTTCTATCATTTCAATGATTTATTTTAATCATATATCGATGCTTTCAATTAATCTTACACATCTAACAGATGAATCCTTTGAGATAACTATGTTAACTTTTTTGAGAAATACGCCCAGGAACTGCTTGAACTGAGTTAAATCGATAAAGATGAAAAAAGAAATTATATATTTCTCCAGATCAAAAGCCTAAATTATAATCAATCGAACAAAACTAAAAGAAATGCCGAGGGGGAAAATATTTCACTTAATTTTCCTGTTATTTAATTCCCAAAGTAAGACTTCCACTAAGAGCAATTCTGATGCCCTTTTCTAGAATCAAATCTAATTAATATCTCGAGGTATTCATCGGTTAAATGTGTAAAAAATCGATGAAAACACCAACGTATAGATGTGATAAATCATTGGAATGGTAAGACTCATATGAAAAAAATTCTTGTACTTAGAATGAAAGCTTTGTTTTTTTAAATCCGCCCTTCAAAAAATAAGTATAGGAAATTTTATTGAAATTGAGTAGTACTGGGTTGATATTCCGGCTTTGTACACAATATTCGATTAGAGACTATTTTCAGGAAAACATGCATCCAATTAATACAAAAAAGCTTCCCCCCGAGCAACGCACTGAGTAAAAATATTCAACCAGAATAAACTAAAATTAGCTATAGTTGTATTGAAAATTTTATAAACTTATTACAAAACATGAAATTGGGTAATTAGAATTAATACTAAGGAAGAAAGCATGAATAAACCAAATTGCAATTATTCAAACAAAAACTGGTCCAAAACAAATGTCTCAAATCGATTAATGGATACCAAACCGGAATATCGAACCAAAAGGAACCCTTAGAAGTGACACACACACACACACACACACATATATATATATATATATATATATATATATGAATATCGAAAACACCCCTGAAAGTTTGATAAGCCAACCATATATCATCTTTCGCAGACGAAAAATATGAAAAATAGTGCATTACTGTCGACATATTATTGAAGACTGAGTAATACCAAACTTGAACTACAGTAAAATGGATACACATTTTATTCACAAAACCACCTTGGAAAACAATCCAACTACCATAATTATCTGATACATACGGGAAGAGACCAAGCCCAACATAATCAAATTACCAACTAAGATCATATGAAATGGAATTCTAACATTGGGAAACAAATTGAAATGAGAATAAAATACTCTCAGGGAGGAAACATACCACACAAAAGTACTGACAGACTAACCACATACTGTTAACGAAAACACCCACACCATACCCTCCTGATTTGAAATTTATAACCACCAACAGACATATATCCCATCCCAACTAAATAAAACAAAGACTATAACAAGCAATGGTCAACCACGAAACAAAAACAAAAGTAAAATGAAAGGAAAATCCTACCACTTAGAATGGTTGATATTTCCTCGCTCCAAATATCCCAAATATGAATCTAAAATAAGCCAAATTATTCACCTGAAGGAGCCAAAACAGGTTAGAAATATAAACGTGTTTGATTTGAGAATCGTTACTCCATTATACATACATAGTTCAGAAAGCTCTACAGCCTTGAGCACTGAACACATGAACAATATATATATATATATATATATATATATATATATATATATATCAAAGAAATACGGTTTTGCCTGGGGGAAACATAACTTCAAATTTGGCAACATGGAGAAACATATATTTCTTCCGGTATAATACAGCAAATGGCTCGCATAGCTCAACCCGGAAAAATTGATAATCACTTCCAATTTTATCAGAAAATTACCTGATTAAGCAGTAAGATATAGTCTGAATATATCTACTTTTCACCCGACTACAGCTTTGTAGTAATAACATAAAAGATGAAGATTAAAGTCACATTTCATTTATCAGTAATTTTGTGTATTCCCAAGATTTTAGAGAGTATCTGGATGTTTTCAAGTATTTCTGAACTAAAATCAGAACGTAAACTTGAAAATACGATTGGATGAGCTTGAACTTTACATGAGAAAAGAACTAGCTCATCCATAGTCAAACTTTCAGGCTCTTTTGTAGATTTTTCCTTTTACTGGGGAGGTATGAATTTAAAATGCATGGATATATTTTACTCAATAGCCAAATCATTTCCTCTTGGAACTTTGCAGCGAGTCAGCATGTCTGTTGGGTCGTCTCTTGACTGGTTTGAAATGTTTTGAAAAATCATTCAGTTGTGAGACATTTGTAACTAGTTGATACACGTGAACAAAAAGTCGGAAACATTTGAATTCAGATGAAACGATTTAACAAAAGAATACAGTTTTTGCTGTGCATTATCATCATCATCAACAGCTGCAGCAGCCTTTTAGCGTCGATCTTTCGATATGGACCCTCCCCGAGATTCACCAGATCTCTATATCATGGGCTTCATGGAGCCAGAACTTTCTGGATTTGTCTAGTTTGTCAAGCCATATCACTTCCTGCCGGCCACAGTTTCGCTTATAATCTCTGGGGTCCATGTTGTGAGTTGTGATGTCCAGCAGTTGCCTGCAATTCTTGCTACGTGACCAGCTGATAGCCACTTGAGTTTTCTAATAGATTCCATGATATTTCTGATTCCTGTTTTACTGAGCAATCTGGTGATCTCTCCATATGATGTTGATCATGACTCTCTCATGTACACGTTGCATGATTCTAAGTTTGCAGGTATATTATTTGGTTAAGTTCCATGTTTCAGTTCCATAGGTGACTATCAGGAGGATGTACTTGTTGTAAACCCTTCTTTTCAGGACTAGCTGTATGTTCTTGTCTTTGAAGGTCAAGTTTGCCCCAACGAAGGTTTACCAGCCTAAAGAGATTCTTCGCTAGATTTCTCCATTCTTTGAAAATTCCATTGAAATTTGCTGTCCCGAGTAGATGTAATGTGTTTCCAGCAAAAGAAAGCTGTTTTTTGTCTAAATCTAAAGTTGACTTTTTTACCTTAATGAGAATAACCAGAACAATCCGCACCAGAGGTGTGAAAATTAACATTCCTTTACTATGATCTGAAATCAAGGCAAACTGATTGGAGACACAACTATCATGGCTAGATTGACAATCCTTACATGCCGACTAGAATGTATTCTAGAAATTCCTAAAGGCTTATTTCATTCGAATAAATGAATACGTTCATATAATTAATATTTCCCAAACGTGATTTCAACTCACGTTTAAGTAATGGCCACCCGGCTCTCTTACCGATTTAGTAAAACTCTCACGTCTTGCATATCTATGAACCTTATTTTACAGACTTGCAAGTCATTCAAATAAATACATTTATGCTATAACAAAAACAGGAACTTCATTGAGTCGTCCGCTACAATGTCTAAACACGATCGTCGCTAGATCATGCGACCCTGAGTTGAAAGTACTTATAGGTAAGAATCATCAGAAACACCTTTCTATCGAGTCTAAAGTAAATCTGACTTAGAATAGCTGAGAAACATTATGGGGACCGACCCATCGACAGACCGACGGACGGACAGAGCCTTTTATTGAGAAGAGAGGATGCCTTTAATTTTGTATTTATAGACATATTTGATATATTTACAATTCAAAAGTCGCAGTAATCATCTTCAGGTTGGAATGGAAGTAGGAGTGGAGTTTTGCCCTGCAGCAATCAGGTTTTCCAACTGGGGTATTAAAAAATCTGTTTTGTCTCTTGTTTCTCAGTTGATAATTCCAATCCGTAAGAGGTAAACAAACAACTTGTAAATAAAGAACAAGTCTGGTTAGTTACTCGATAGAAACTGCCTCGTAACCAGGGTCCTTTGGAAGCAGATGATGTGTTAAGGGTAATCAAAATGAAAAAATTGGAAAAAATACATGATCAATGAATAAGTTACTTTTCTTGCCTTCAGTTGAGCAGTGATCACTAAATAAGTCTGAATTTTCAACAAAAGAACTTGAATAGGCCTATTTAATATATATTTTATAAACAAATTGAATCCTATATTCCCTCGACTAAGGGTAAATTTTAGAAAAGCAAAAAAAAAAAAGCATTTCCTAGCTTCCTCTAGTCAGCCAGCTAGACAATCGTAAAAACTGAAGAAATCTATTTTGGCAGTTTTGGTTGACAGTATCTAATAATTTGTAAGTAAATAAGTACTCTATAATCTATGTAACATTCTACAGACTTTGGCGTTTAATGCTTTCTTTCTCTTTTTTTTTCTTAAAAGTCCTTCCTTCTTCATTCCTCCCTTTAGTTATTGGCTATTTTCCCGTTATATATTTCTATTTTGATCTCGTTGTTCTTCATAATTTCACGCTTGGTCACTCAATCAAAATCAAAATGCCTTGTCTAACACCAATTGATTGGTTCTAGGACAACTGATCCTTGGATAATGGCCACCGGATAATCACCCCCAAATAATAGCATAGCAACTGTAAAGCCAACGTTTATGGAAATTAAGTTGTAAATGATCACACTCATAGATATATTGTTCGAGAGGCAATTGCCAACAATCATTATTCTGGGGGTAGCTATCGTATGAGGAAAATTGTCCCAGAGGCAGTTGACCTGATATCCAGTTGATTAGTACTGCTTTAATCCTTATGTCATCAGTTGTAACTGGAGATTAAGTGACAAGTTTCCGTAAACTATCCAGTTCTTTTTTCGGTATATTTAACTTCATAAGTTTTGAGATCTGTATTTCATCGATTTTTCTCCCAATTCCTAATTCTTTCTGTCTTTTGACAAAATTTCAATCTGTTTTCAGAGCTTTGAGGAATACGGCTTTGTGCCTGAATTAACAATTGTCACCAGTGAGATCAAGCGGAGTAGTTGTAGAGAATATTTCATAATGAACAAGTTTAAATCATAATGAACTAAAAATTGTACTGATTTGAAGGTGTCGTCAGACCACGACTGAATTAAAAATTAAGTTTGGATAGAATAAGGGTCTAAGATTAGGATTGAGTATTAGGATAAGGGTTATTCATTCCAGTATATTACTGATTTCAATTTCTCCTAGAATGTATTTACAGTTTTTCTATCATTGATTCTCTTCTTTATCATTTCTATACAGTCTTCAGCATCGAATGAGCCAAGGTGTTAAACCTTAGAATTGACAACTGCAATCACCATTCTTTTATTATGCTAAGTCATTCTTTTCGTTTTCAAAAGTAACTTTAAATTTTTATTTCAATTTTATTACCACCCATGATAGTTGAGAATAAATGAATACAAGACGTTAAAAGATTTGATTACTGTCGCTTACATAAAAAGCGAATGAACAGGAAAGAATGGTCCTAACACACCAAACGACTCAACTCATTCCTTGCCTAGCTAGCTAGACAGATGATACTGTTCTCAGCATCCATATAAGATAAGCAGGTGATGTACAGAGAGAAGCTCTCAAATCCCATCTCTGTTGATCATTGAAAACTACACTGGCTTGATCCGCGCATATGCCGGTTCCTTCAATTTTATAACTCTCCTGCGATGTTACTTATCAATTAAATTGTGATTTCTGTTTCTGGGTAGTGCTATTTTCTGATTAATCACCATCATCAGTCTTTCAGCGTCTGTCGTGATTCACCACACTTCTCTATCGTGAGTGCTGCCAAGCCAGTACTTTCTAAATTTTTCTTGTCTGTCACTTCAACTTGTATTCTGCAGGCATGTGATCTCTGGGGATCCATGCTGTGAGTCATTATGTCTATTGGTTGTCTACGATTCTTGCAACATGAACAACCCATTGTCTCAGAGTCCAGTTTTCTTCTTGATATACAGTGCTGTCTTGTGATCTCTCCATGTGAGTTTGGGCATGATTCTTTCATGTGCACGTTGCATGCTTCTCATTCTGCGACTCAGCCTTTTGATTAAGTTCCATGGTGACAATCAGTAGGTGACAATCGAGAGGATGAACTGATTGTTAATGTGTAAAAATTCTAGGAAATGTCAATCGTTACCTTCAAACTTGGTTTGTGGAGCCAGGATAATGATATATGATATTTTTTTTCTTACTTTATGTGATTGAAATGTGCGAATTTGTCCGTTTTCCAATCGCAACTAAGTTTCAAATTATCAGTGCCCTGGTCAGAAAAGCAAACATTTTCTATCTATCAATCTGGAAATAGTACACATTACCTATTTTTATTGAACTTTGTGCAGTGTTATACATAGAAAGGCTCCCTAATTCCCCCCTGCTGGACGCTGAAATCCACACCGGCCTGATTTATGCCTCTGTCCGGCAAGATAATCTATGTGGGATCCTTGCATTTTATCATTCATCTGTGATACCCCAAATCAATTATATGGACTTCATATCACAGAGGATTATGTAGGCTCCTCTTATACTTGATATAGCCCAAACGGTCATGGAATAATAATGGCTCTTCTCAAAATTACTGACATAGATTAGAATATATTTTGCTGCCCATCTCTGAGTAGCCAGATCCGTCTTTGAGGTACGATCCTTGTAACATAAAACCGTTTTTGTGCCGTTCCTTACTCCCGTTCTTAGGTAGTGGTTTCTCCCTTTTTTCTCTTTTTTTTTTTTTTTTGATTCCACTAGTTTTATCTTTCTCGGGCAAGTTTTTGATATATTGTTTTCCTATCTTTAAAAAGATAGATCTTTGAATACGATTTATTTTGAAACTGATCACTCTGCAACGCCAACATTTTCCTTCTGAGAAAAAGTTTTTTTTCTTTTTCATTCTTGTTTTCCTACTTACAGTCATGCGTCGACTTACATCAACATTAACAGAATTGATTCAAGTCAACCTAGGCGTAAGTCGACCATTATAGGGTGAAGTGAAATATACGCAATGCACAACATAAAATACCGTGAAATATTTACCAAAAGCTCCATATTGTACATACGTCTTCCATGCATTTCCGAAAGAGGGAGGAACAAATGCCATTCATTATATTTCTTTCACCAAGTTCCAAGATCAACCCAGCAAGGTGTCTAATCTTTTTTCTTCTCCATCTCACATCCCCCGCCTGGAGAACTAGGAACAAATATAACCTATATACTGCGTACTATTTGTTGAGCTAAGACTAATATATCAGAATTTTTTACCATTTGTAGTTCATCCATAAAACTGCAATGACTGAAGTTCCCTTCATCCACAGTTGATAGGTTTTAAGCTTTTGTTCAGACGTATCTTCGATTGGACGTAAGTCGACGTATGTAGTTGTTGTTTGATCTTCCCTCAATTAAGTGCATATATGGTGAAAAAGATTTAAGAACTGTTGACTTTTGATTTGCTTAGATCGACTTTGTATCTTCCTTGGTAATTTGTGGGTGTTGATTTCTGAGCTGTTATCATTTCAAAACATTTCATGCCTACCCTGTGGCAGGACCTGTATTAGATGAATCATCAAGGCCGAATGCCAACACTGTGTTATCAATGACTTGCTGAAATCTCGCTGATTTTTAGCGAGTTCCTGTGGAAGGCCTCGATGGCGCCGTTGGCCCGGAATAGGGATCGAAGGCCGAATGCCAACACCGTGCTATCTATGACTCGCTAAAAACCGCAGAGAGCCTAAATGGCGTCGTTGGCCTCAAATAGAGATTATAGATTTGAACTATGTAATCATTGAATCATACCTTATTTCATCACCATCATCGATCACGTTCAGTTTAAATATCCGGGTGGATTTAACAAACAGATAAGGGATAATTGTAATAACCCGATCTTGCATAAAAAAATCATCGTAGCCCGTACATGTATCAGAAATAACATACAAAAAATATCGAAAATTATCTATAAGATTATCTAAAACTATCTTTTAAAATAGATCATCGTAGCCCGTACATGTATCAGAAATAACATACAAAAAATATCGAAAATTATCTGTAAGATTATCTAAAACTATCTTTTAAAATAGATCTTTTTTCAGGATTGAGGCCCTCAAATGTGACTGGGGGTAACTGGAAATGCATAAAGCACAAGGACACTCAAAGAGAGAAAAATCAGTGGCCTACATAGCTGGTTGGTCGGTTGGCCGTTTGTGGATTAGGAAAAGATAGATAGGTAAGTAGATTTTGCAAAAGATACATAGATTACAGATAGATAGATAGATAGATAGATAGGTAGATAGACAGTTAGATAGATAGATAGAAATACTGCTCTGATTTGTATCTATGTCTCTCTTGCTGACGTGTGGGGGTTGATTTCTTAGCTCTTATCATTTCAAGACATTTTATGTCTAGCCTGAGGCACGATCTGTATTAGATGAATCATCAAGGCCGAATGCCAACACCTATTATCAATAATTCCATTGGCTCTGCTATAAATCGTCTGCGCTGAAAAAAAAAACATGGCGATAGTCTGCTTCACAATTTAGTTCCCTATCTCGAAACCGTAAATGAAAACTGTCAACATCAACGCAGGTTCCTCCTGTTTCTGAGTTGGTCAGGCTGAATGGCTCGTTGGATATATATGTGTCGCGCAAACAGGTTGCATGAATGGAGGTAGAGGGCTGAAGATGTAAACATTTACTCCTCGTTATGTCAAGAAAAAAATGGTTTAGTTTTTTCTTCAATCCCATACCTCAATATGGTGGGTGGTAAATTTACATTGAATTGAGGTTTATACTTGTTTTCCGAAGGTCCGGACATTTTCAATGATCACCAACCAAAAAAAAAAGGCAAGATTCTGTCATTGATTATCCCTTTCTACAATTCTTTTAATTGATTTCCCCCAAATTGACATGCTGCTAAAATACAATGGTCACGTGACAGTTTCTGTCCAGTGATTAACTTGAAAGTTTGTTTTATTTGTTTCGTTTTTTTTTTAGATTCGTTAGTTGCCAATTTAGATGCTTCGTTTTTTGTGGTTATTTTTGAAGGGATTTGGGTCCTATGTTTGCTTGAATCTAAAAATCAAAAGTATTTTTAAAAAAGAGTTATAGTTTCCAGATTGATCAAAATGAGCCTTCCTTTCTCTGATGTATTGTGCCATTGTTTTTTTCTTCACAGATATCTTCTTTTAATGCTCTCTTCTCACTCTTCGTCTCAATCTCTATCGTTATATTCCTCTATCCTCCAATCTCTCTTTCTTTAAATACCACTGTATCTTTCCTTAACTCTCAATAACATCACATCTCCATCTCTATCTCAATCAATACCTTCTATTTATCTAAATTTCTCTCTCTCTATCTATCTGTCTATCTATCTATGCTTTTAAACTTTTTCTCCTGAGAGAAAGATAAAAAGTATGTATGTAGAGAAAGAAAAAAGTATATATATATATATATATATATATATATATATATATATATATTCTCTCTGCATGCGTAGAGGTTCGATTCTCACCAGGAACTTTTTCTTTATTCCAATCTGCACTTTTTACCTATATACTCACTGTCTGAGTATAGTTGCAATAAACAGCAACAATTATCACCATCATTCATCATCATCAGTCTTTTAGCGTCCGTCGTTGGACATTATCTTAGACCTTCCTCAGGATTTGCCACACTTCTCTATCATGGGCGTCACGGAGCCAGTACTTCCTGAACTTGTCTAGCTCGTCTCTCCATCTAACATTTTGCCGGCCTCGGTTGCGCATATGGTCTCGGGGAATCCATGTTGTGAGTCGTGATGTCCATCGATTGTCTGCCATTCTTGCAACATGGCCAGCCCACCGCCATTTGAGATTTTTTATGGATTCTATGATGTCTCTAACTCTTGTCTTTTCCCGGATGTGCTGTGCTGTTTTGTGGTCTCTCCATGTGAGGCCCAGCATTATTCTTTCATGTGCACGTTGCATGGTTTTCAGCTTACGGGTCTGTTTATCAAGCGAAGAATCACAACAATTAAGATGAGTGTAAATAGTACCCGGAATCAACAATAGTGATACATCGTCAATTTTTCTCTTGAAATCACGTGGTGCCGATTTGAGGTGGGGTTCTTTCCGATTAAGAACGCTTGTACCATTCAGGACATTGTGTATGGTTCGGATACCCCCAGACCTGGTGTCTCCAAAAGTTCTATCCTCATTCGTAAGAGGATTTCACACAAACTTCATTGTTCAAGTCAGAGGTTAAGAGGTGAAAACCGTCTACACATACGTTCACTGTGGCATGTGTAGCTAAAGAAAACCCAATGTAGCTCGATTTATTCTTATTTTCTATATAAAAGGTCAAGGCAAAATAATACCACATATTATCTCACTGACACACAATTTCAAAAGTTCCTTTTCCTAATGGACATCTCTCTCTCTCTCTCTCTCTCGATATATATATATATATATATATGTGTGTGTGTGTGTGTGAGAGCGTGTGTGTGTGTGTGTGTGTGTGTAGTGAATGACGGAAGATGGTTATCTTGCCTCCTTTCCCTTTTGAAAGGAAGAGAAAAAGAGAGGGTTGTTTGCACGCACAATACATGATGTAGAGCTTGTGCTATGCTCAAACCATCCTTTGAGTGTGAAAAAGGACAAATGACAAGCTGAAGCCAGATGAATGGAAACCACATCCAATGCAGGTTTTAGTGAGCTGAAACTCTCCGGAAATAGCAAAGCATAGCGACTGGGAAATCAGACAGCTTGCCATTGAATCAACCTGACAGGTACTACACCTTAGCCAAGGGTGAGTTGGAACTATGCAAGGGTTGTTCAGCTCTCCAGGATATATATATATATATATATATATATATATATATATATATATATATATATATATATATATATATATATTTGGGGTGAAATAGAGAGAGAGAGAGAGAGAGAGAGAGAGAGAGAGAGAGAGAGAGCTCGAAAGTGTATACATTAAGGCAACACGTCCATGTATACAGAAGCGTTGCCATAATATATATACTCACACACACACACATTTTTATCTATAATATCCTGGTCTGTTCCGCTTACTTTTTCCTTCTCCTTTTACTTCTAATTTTAATGTTGTTGTTTTTTCTCATTTAATTTTTTTTATTTGTTTTCCTCTTCATTTTTTTCATTCTCTGTATTTTCTTTTCGTGTTTTCCACTCTGATTCTTCCTCTTTTTCCTTTCCATTTTCTCTTTCTTTCTTCCCTTCCTTCCTTCCTTCCTTGTTCTTTATCTTTCCTTTTTTTTGTCCTCTTTCTTTCACCTCCGTTCCTTCCTTTTTGTCTTCTTTCTTATTCCTCCCTTCCTACCTTTTTGTCCTCTTACTTTTTCCTCCCTTCCTTCAGTTTTCTGCCATCTTTCTTCCTCTCGTTCTATATTCCTTCCTTTTTGTTCTCTTTCCTCCTCCCTCTGTACTTTTCTGTCCCTTTTTTCCTTCCTTACTTTTTTATTCTGTTTCTTTCTTCCTTCCTTCCCTCTTTCCTTTTCCACCCTTACTTTCCGTCCCTTTTCTCTTTCCTTCCTTCTTTTTTTGTTCTCTTTCTTTCTTCTTCCTTCCGATCTTTCCCCTATCTTTCTTCTCTCTTCCTTCACTTTCTGTTCTCTTTCCTTCTCCTCCCTTATTTTTCATCTCTTTCTTTTTTCCTTCCCTTCTTTTTTTTTTTGTTCTCTTTTCTTCCTCTCCTATGCCCGAATTTAATTACTCTCTTATCTCTAACGTCATTTGCGAGCTGTCTTCATCAGTAATCGTATCCTTACCCTATCAGCCTGTTCATTAATCCTGCTGCAAGATAGAATCCTCTGACGTCCGGAACTTGCTTTTTAGACGCCAAAAGTGCTATCTCCCGATTCAGAGCAGGGGAAAAAGTAGAATTTCAGTTTCCAACGTATTTTCTTTCATCTTTCCTATTGGCCTCAGGCTAAAATTAAATTCAACTTCTTTTCCTCACTGTTTTCATTGCTTTCCTATCATTGTTTTACAATATTTAAACAGTTTTTTTCTTTTTTTTTTAAATCATTCTCACTTATTCAATCTCTGAAATATTTGCCAATTAAGTTCAGTTTTTGAGTAACCCACGGATGACTGTAAAATACACTCTTCGTGAAAGATGTTGAGTACAAAAACGTATCTGATACAGTGCAAAAGCCAAATTTCGTAACTTTTGAAGCTGTATAAGTACGTATCTAAAAATATACTTTTTTTACGCTCACGACGTATATATATATACTTACATATATGTATACATACATACATACATACATATATATATATATATATATATATATATATATATATATATATATATATATATATATATATATACATATATACGTATACTTACATATATGTATAGATATGTATATACATATATATACTTACATATATGTATATATATATACATATATACTTACATATATATATACATATATATATACTTACATATATATATACATATATATATACTTACATATATAGATACATATATATACTTACATATATAGATACATATATATACTTACATATATAGATACATATATATGTACTTACATATATATATATATACACATATATATATATATATATATACTTACATATATATATATACATATATATATACTTACATATATATATAAATACATATATATATATATACTTACATATATATATATATATACATATATATATATATATATACACTTACATATATATATATATATATATATATATATTATCAGCAATGCATTCTTCAACTATCAATGCGTTGTTTAACAACATCTTCATTCGCAAGTATTTCAGTGTGTAACAGAGATAAGGAAAAAGTGAAAATCATTGAAAAAATAGAAGAATTATGAAAACAAAGGAAAAGAAATCCCACTAGCGCTGCTTCTGCACCAATCTTAACGTGCACTGGAGGGACTTTATTACAAATGCTCGTGTCCTCAGGAGGGCTGAATTGCCAGTATTGGAGGTATGTTGCAAACGAGGCGCGATGTGAAGCAGACCTTTGGGAAAAGAGTTATCTGTATTTCAAAGTGTGAATACTTCATTTCTTCGTGTATGACACGAAAAATGTTGAACTCAAATCTGAGCGAATATACGGAAGGCAAGTCCTGCAATACTCTATACCCTGAAATACAATGTGCGAGAAAAAATGTATACGTTACCAAAATTAAGCTCATTCGATGAAAAAAATATATAAATATATGTTCACAAATTTGGAAGGTCGAAGCAGAAAAACACATGGAATAGCCAAATTGTAATACCCGTGTTTGCTGGTGTTGCCAACTTGAAGAATTTTCCGTTTTAGTTTGAAAAGGACTCAAATGGTCAAAAATGGTCAAAATACTCCTGCACTGCCAAAATAAAGAACTCGAGTAGCGCTTAAGATGCAACACTGTCCGCGTTATATGAGGGGCTATAAATTTATCCATATATTTTCGAAAAATACGGTAATAGGAATTTCTACTGTGTGCGTTTATGTTATTAAGGTAATTCTGTCATTGTTCTTCCTACAAAGTTTTGAATTCTCATGTTACAAGATATTTTTCAATAAGTTTGAATTAGTCAAGCACAAGACCCGAATGTAGCACCAAATAAGGATTAAGTCACTACAATAAATGATTGGTCTACCAAACGAGCTTGCTAATCTTTGTATCACGATAGTAAATAACTATTAAAAGTTGCCTAAGCTCAGCTTAGTATCGCACCCGGCCAACGCAGTGGCAATCAATTCACAATAATAAACAATGGCAACTATTCGACCTCTCTTTTTTATTTTCGATGTCGTCATGACGTTTTAGTCGTTTCATTTCTAAGTCCCTCTTCACGTGTAAAATGTAATAAGAGTCAGTCAATTCATGATTATTAAAGGAGAGCTCGGATTATCCAAGAAAAATGGTTTGGTTAATGACTCTTCTCAAAGTTATAGACAATAAACGAATGAGTCTGCCAAACAGGCTTACTTAACTAAGCATCACGACAAGGCCCTTTCGATAATAGGCTAATAAACTGAACTTAGTCGGCACGAGACTAAGATAGTGTGGCGCCCAGGGTAAATTTTAAGGGTATGGATCAACCGACAGATCGACCTTTGTAAATAGTATAATTAACATGATTTGTCTTTTTCCCTAATTAAAAGTGTGCAGTTTAAAATGTTTTTTTTTTCAAAGTAATTTAGCGCAGTCTAACACAAAGCCATTTAAGTGGAGTACGCAGTGAAGATAATCTCACTATAAGAAATAATGAGCGTACGAAACGAGATCGCTAACCTTTCTGTCATGTCAGGCAACCTCCTACAGTTTTTTTTTTCTTTTTTTACTGAACCTAGCTTAGCCAGCAGCGTTGTCAACGTGATGGAGCACCAAGTTAGAATAAATTCACAATAAATGATGGGTCAGCAAAACAAACAACCTTCAATGGTAATTTACTAAGCTTAGCTTAGTATGCACAAGGCCATGTTAGTTGAGTACCAACAGTGGATCAAACTCACCAGTAGTGATAATTTGCAAGACCTACAAGCTAGCTATTATTCTGTGGAAGGTGCTTAACTAGCCCAGAACCTTCCAAACTGTGTTGTGTTATGCCATGACACTTTAATATGTCACCAATTATCGTTAAGAGTGTAGCAAGATTGAGTACGATTTTGTATATTGCTCAAATAATACTTTTCCAGAGTTTGTTGAACTACTCGGATGACATATATTTGTCTTGGCTAAAAAATAAAAACACAAGTTATGTGTCAATTTATTCTTTATTTCTAAAAAGTGTTTTGCTAATAATAGTTTGAAACATCCTGGTCTATCATTGTTATAGAAGTAGAGCACCCGATTAAAATCAACTTTTACAATAATTATGACTATATTTGTGTGCAGGTACATTATCCTAATGGGATACCTTATCTCTTTCTGATAACTATTGGTCAAGCAGATAGAGTATACTTCGATTATTTTCTTTCTCCTTGCAAGCTTGCAGATCTGCCATCAAAGATGATCGGAAGAAATTAAAGCGGTACTTTGATTCTTTAGAAGACAGACCCCCTCCGAGATATCCTGACCAAGCATTTGTTTTTTTTTAAGTGCCATATTCTTTAAATTAATTCTTTGGAATAACTTTTTTTAACCGATGCAAAATTGACTGGAAACATAATTGAGTCTTTTTTTTCTTTTTTTTTTTTGGAGAAGGAGAGCTTTTTAATAAAGTTTTTTTCTTTCTATCAGTTTCACAAATGTGATTTCAAACATAAAATGTCTTGTGTATTTATGAACAAGATAATGAGAGATTATACATATATATATATATATATATATATATATATATATATATATATATATATATATATATATATATATATATATATATGAAAATAGTAAAATGTGGATTCGCTACACAATCTAGCTCATGTTTCTGCCCTCTTCAGCCTCATCAGGCTAATCTTCGGGCAGAAATATGCGCTTGTTTGTGTAGCGAATCCACATTCTACTATTTATTTCCAGCTCAACTCTAAAACAACTTAACTTCAAGAATATCGAGCACTCTATGAAATGAATCCATTACATATCAGAAGTGGCTTTATATAATTTATATATATTCTGAATTATGTTATACTGCTAGCCTGATTTGTACCACATATACTATGTGTATAAATATATATATATACACACACACACATATATATATATATATATATGAATGATATTTTATATATATATATATATATATATGTAAATATATACACATAATGTACGTATATATATTCATATGATATAATATATATATATAATATATATATACATATATATACATACATATACATGTATATACATACATATACATATATATACATACATATACATACATATACATATATATACATACATATATATACATACATATATATATATATATATATATATACATATATATATACATATATATATACATATATATATATATGTGTGTGTGTGTACATATATGTATACATATATATATATATGAAATATTATTCATATATAAATAAGTAAGGTTCTATAATGAGTTCTTAATCTTTCCTTAGTCGACATAATGCCACAGTAGTTGTGCAACCAATATGATTCTAAGTCGCCACTGAAGTAATGGTTTGCAAGATTAGGTTGATAGCGGCTATTTTATGAGAGATGTCCCAGTTATTTATTGATATCATAGAAGTGTAGTACCCAGTGGAGATAAACCCATCATAAAAGAATCATCCATTGGTGGGCTTGAACACTATCCTTATGATATTGCACGCCGCTGTTTGTTGAGAGGATATGATATTCTTCAATCATCTTCTTTCTCTTTGAAAGTGTGTCAATTGGTTGTGTGTTTTTCAAGAGTTCTGCCATCGGATGATCAGGAAGGGCACCATTCCGAAATCAAAAACGTTCTTTGATTCTTTAGAAAACAGTGTTTTCCCGTGGGAGGTCCTCACAGATTCCATTATGCACGTTCCTTGGAATAACTTTTTTTCATCAAAATAAAATTGACCGAGCTCATGATAAAGTGTTTTTTGTTTGTTTGTTTTTTTTGTTTGTTTTTTTTGGGGTTTTTTTCTAGGGCGAGAGAGTGAGAGAGAGAGAGAGAGAGAGAGAGAGAGAGAGAGAGAGAAAGTGCATCTCAATAAAGCTTTTTTTTTTCACTTATTTATTTCAATCAGATTCCCAAATGCAGCGTTGAGCGTAAAATGCTTAGAAAAATAGTGTATTTATGTACAAGAGAGTAAGAAATATCATACATATATTCACGTGCCAATACCGAGAAGAGAAATTGATTTTTACGGGGTTTTTCCCCCTTTCTCTTGGAATAGTAATTGCATACGGGAAAATACTGGAAATGGACAGAATGCGAGTAGAGAGTAAAAAGCTAAAGAATAGAAAAGCCAGAGAAAAAGAGAAAGACAGAAAATATCGGGAAAACGTTACGAAAATAGAAACGAAGAGACAGAGGCCATGGCTTTTTTTTTTCATCAGAGAAAAAGGTGAGAAAAACCGTTGAAAATGAAGGGAAGAAGGAAAACCAAATTACCAAAAAGAAGATTCCAGAATGACGAAAAGAAATAGAGAAAACTGATATCATGGTGGCATGAAAATCTTTCTGAGATTATGTGACATCTCAACCCTCTTGTAAAATAGCTACCATAGCTAAAATGAATTGAAATCGAACGGAGAGGATAAATCATAATACATTTACTTATGGACATTTTTCCCTTACATTAAATTCGATCATTTTATATTCTTCTCTTTCGGTCACAGGTTTTCCACTTTTTTTTTATTTTTCATGTTCTTCATTTTTTTTTTTTTTTGCTCTTACGCCATTTTCTAACAAAGCTTTCGATTTTGTGTATAAAAAAAAACAGGTGTTGTAAGTCCCCCGCATGTATATTTTTTGGAATCGCCTGAGTGCTTGGTTGATGGTATGATGAAGTCTCCGTATCTAGCGTTGCCAGAAAATGGATTGTTCCGGTTGGTATATTAATGGCCATAATTTGTTCTTCTCTGATCAATGGGGCACGAGATGGAATTCTTTGTTTAATGAAGAAAGGGACTAAGAACATTTCCATGTTTTAAAAAAGATATGAAACAAGCTGTACTGAAAAGGTTGATAAAATAAAAGCGTTGCGCTCATTTTGGTTTGTTTTTTTCCCTCTTGTTGGGTTTGTTTTGTTTGGTTTTTTTTTTGTATATTTATTCATTTATTAAATGAAAATGCCACAATAGGCGTCCTTGTATACAATTTACATTAAAAGTACGTATTCAACATTGAAAGCAACATCAATCCAAATGATAAAAATGTGTGAGACTTTAAAAAAAAATTACAAGCGTATCAACACAAAGGGAAAATTACCATTTGTTGATCTAACGGGTTTTTTTGGGGGGTGGGGGGTTTGCTCAGCACCATCGGAGGAAATGAAGTCCACCGAAAAAAAAGATTCTTTACGGATATTACTTATTACGCCTGAAGAATGCCACAGTGCAAATCGGCCGGAACGTTGTGTTAACATCAAAGATGGGAGGAAGAGATTGGATTGTTCGAATATACGTCTAAACCTTTTTATGTTTTTCGAGTGGGGGTGTGATTTAGTCATTTTGTAATGAACATTATCCCGTCTGCAGCTTCAGTCTTCTTTTCTTCTATCTTCCTTATTTTGCCAAAAAAAAACTAATCATTTTTCTCTCAAATATGATCCTTCATTATTTTACCAACAAAATATATGTATTCACTCATGTCTATCCATACGCAGGAGTTGGTATTATATCAGGCAGCTGCAACCTGTTGGAATGGAGTAACCTCTTCAATTTGCGTTTTAGTTTCATTGGTCTCCATTGTACGTTTTCAATTGAGGAAACTATGTATAAGATGTGGAATCAAGGTGTGGCTGGGCGAAAGATTTATACGACATCGTGAAGATATCTTTGTTTATAAACTTGAATTTCCGTTATAAACACCGTTTGAACTCGGTTGACTCTGTTCACTATTGCTGTGAAAATTTTAATTTATTTCCCAATTGCACTTTAATGTACTCCTCTACTTTTGTTTTTTCAAGTGTTCAGTACTTGCCATCTACTGTTTTTTTCTGATATTTTTTCTTGGGGTTATTTTCCCATCAACTTACGTTTTGCTGGGTGAAATATCATTAGCATTAAATTGTCCCAAGCTTCTAGTTTTCATATGTCTGACGTTAATGCGATTGTGGAGATTTCTGAGCTTATAGCTGAATACATTTTTGTATGATCAACATGAATCGAGATGAAAGTTTCAAGTTCACGAAGGAGATCATTAACATGGATGGTAAATAGGATTGGAACCCTGAGGGACTCCACTTACGACAAGTTTGGATTCTAATAGATCACCATTAACACGGACTTGCTGTATTCTGTTCATTAGGAATGGCTTAATCCTGAGAAGCTCTTCTCTGAATACTAAAACTCTCGACTTGCTTCATCAGTTTCCTATGTGGCACAGACAGGTGCTAAAATTGCAAGATTCTCAATGAATTTCAATGAAATTTCCTGGAAGGATTGGCCTTGGACTATGGGAGAACTTGTTTAATTTTGAGGTTGATTCAGAATTTTTTTTCTCTTAAGATTGGAAGATTTTTTTCAATTTTTTTCAAATATTCATGTACCAGTTTACAATTATCTGCACGATTCTTCAACACTTGCTATAATACTAGTTCTAATTATTGCCGTTCCGCTCATACTTCGACTGACAATACCTTTTTTTTTTCTCACCATCAATATGACAATATTTCTGCTTTGATTTTCTGTGGCAATTTCTTCACTTTTACTTCAAAGCATACCTTTATCTGTTCATGTAAAAAAAATAATATTGTCTCGTTGTCAAACTCCTAAGCTAGAGTTTCTTTCTACCGTGACAAGAACTCCAAGGGGTAAATTGATACGTAAAATTAAAATTCTCCTACCGTGATTGTGAACTCCCAGCCAACTGATCGCTGTCTTACTGACAGAGTTAAATTGACAAGTCTCGGAAATAAACGAACATTTATCATACAAATACGCTTGAAACTTATTCATTATTCATAATGAATACATTTACGTAAATATATATATATCTTCATAATTTTTCATTTATTGAATTATGGTATGGATTAATTGATTATTGAATATACAATAAAAAAGTTGCATAATCATCTCTAGTTGGACTTGTTGTTGAAGTGGGGATTGGCCCTGCAGCAACCGTTGTTGTGGTTGTTGTTGTTTTTGTTGCTTTTATCATTGCTGTGATTATTTTCTATATATTTTTTTTTGGGCATTTTCACATCAGTTGCCTAGTGGTCCCAACTTGAGAGTGAGTGACAGCAGGCCTCCTATCCTCTTCTTCACACTCAGTCCACAGCAGAGCCGCGAATTACAGTTTCACACCAGTTGCTTAGTGATTATTGCTGAATGACAGCAAGTCTTTCCAAGTCTCCAGCCCTCTTTTCCTATCGTCCCCATCAATCACAACAGTGCTGTGGTTTGTATCTTCTCCACCATGCCTTTTTCTTGGTTGTTTGGGAAACTTCGATCTCATATTTCCAGTACTCACCTCAGTATTCGTGCAGTCCCCAGTATTGCTGTAGTCTGTATAGTCTTAATTATTCCTCATGTCCCCATTTCCCTCAATCTTGTTTTGATTTTCTTTGGTACAGTTCCAAGTGCTCTTACTATTGTTGGTACTACCCCAACTTCCATGTTCCACACATTCTACAGTCCCCTTGCCAAGACCTGATATTTTCCTGGCTCTTCACTCTCTTTTGTATTTACTCTGTGATCTATAAGCACGACTACGTCTGTTATTTGGTAGGTTCTCTTTCTCCCTCTCGTGTTTGTTTACATACTCTTCCTTGGTTAGTTGGCTACTTTCACTGGTTCTGCGGTTTACGGTCCCATCCCTTTCTCCAAATTGGTGGTATTTGCTGTTTGTTTGGGTTCTGTCAATTTTCACCTCGTGTAGTTTGACCAAATGCATTTGTTTTTGGCTGCCATGATGACCACTCAGTTTTGCATTGTCTACCCGTGTCATCTATGAGACGTAAGACTTGAGTCATAAGCTTTCTTGTTCGCATGGCCATTCGATTCCTTCTGCTGTTGCAAGCCTTCCTTTGTGCATTACCATTAGTGCACATTTTCAATTCCAAACTCCATTCTAATATCGTCGCTGTATCCTTTTGCTTCGTTGAACAATGTTTCGAACACTTCATTGTTCTATGCTAATATTCTATGTACAAAGTGCGTTTCTTAACTACCGGTTTTTCTTCCGAATGCCTTTTAAAAATATTCTGACTGATCTCAAGAAGTTCATCTTCTGGATTATTATTAGTACTATTAGTTGTAGCTATAGTAGTTTTGTTTTAGTTGTTATGATTATTATTATTATTAGTAGTAGTAGTAGTAGTAGTAGTAGTGGTGATAGTGGTAGCAGTTGATTGATCGTTATCACTAGTATTGATGGTAGTAGTGGTGTTGGTACGAGTATTGTTAGTAATAATGGCATTGTTGTTGTCAGTAGTAGTAGCAGTGTTTATTGTATTATTGTTGTTGCTGTTGTTTGTAGTATTATAATTGTTGGTATTGGCATTATCATTGTTATTAGTAGAATCATTGTTGCTATCGATAGTCTTATTATTGTTGGTTATGGGATTATTATTGATGTTATTAGTAGCATCATTGTTTTTATAAATAGTTTTTTTTTGTTGTTGCTGGTGTTATTATCATTATTGTCGTCGTTGTCGTCCCATTATCCGCATCGTTAACTGATAGACCTCTCACAGTTCCCTGGAATAATCCAAACACTTAAAATGTGTCTATAAACCATCGGTTGAAGAATCGACGCAAAACCTTTTTATAAAAAAAATTAAAAAAACATCTATTGTCAACATTTTTATCGCTTATCTCCTTCTGCTAATGTTTCGCTAATTGCACCTCCCTTCCCAAAGTCCGACTTTATTTGCTTGCAATTCAAAGGATTCCTAAAAAAACGGCACTAAAAAATATGAGCATTCCCAAGCTTAATGATCAAAGGTCGGGGTATTGGGCCGTTCAGGAGACTGGGGTGTAGGAGACATGGCTCGCTTTTAGAAAAAATTAAATTGCTGAAAGCTATTTTCGCTCCTCGCTTCTCTTTTCAGTCTTCAAAATATGTTCATAGGAACGCTCTACTTTCGGATAGTGGAGGAGACCTGTACATCATTTTTTCTTCATGTAACCACTGTAGAGGGTTGGAGTTCAAATCCATTTCAAATTCGGGATTTCGGAAGCTGATTTTCAAAATATGGAAATTTAGTGCAATGTTCTACTTGAGCTTGTGACATATCAAAGTAATTGGCTGAAAATGATAAAAGCATGAAGCATGAATTATGCAGACCATTTAAAACAAATAGGAGATTGTTTACTTTGAATTTACATGAATTCCCGTTGAAAAATAAAGTTAAAATGACGAAGAATAAAATTGATCATTTTATGATGATGATTTTAACTGTATAATTATTTAGTGTTACAAATATGAAAAAAAATATCTTATCATTTTTTAATAATTGCAACCCTAATTTCAACCTCTAAATCGAAGAGTAATCCTAAATACTAACCTTAAATTATATCGTTTGTAGTTAAATTGAATGAAATCAGTTTTTCTGCTTTCATTTGTTCCGTAATCAGTTAGTAGCAGCAGCTTGAATAATTGTGTCTAATCTAAGTACCTCCATTTTTTGTGGACCTTATACTCGTGCGTAGCTGAATATAAAGAGTTCAAGCTATTACAATGTAAAGAAACATCAGATCAAATCCATCCACTCATTTTACTCGTAATGCTTTCGCACATCATTTCCAGTAAGCACCTTTAGTACCGATTTCCTTCTTTGACTGAAGAAGAACTTTTTCTACCTCTCAATCTCTCCAACCCCCCCTTGTGTCCTAACTGGCAAAGGAGACGATTCGTGCCACAATTTTTGAGATTACGTTGTTGAGGTGTTGTATTGGCAGAGTGCTTTCATTTGACAGCCTTCCACAATGGCAATTCATTAGATCGAACTACCACATCTATGGTTTGACTTCAAGGCTTGTTATTAAGTTCTTTATGATGTTAGAGCAATTTCGTTGAAGATCAATCAGTAATCCTGATCAGAAATGATTCTCTTGAACGTTTTGCCATTAGTGACAGTCAAAAGGGACGTCAATTGAAGCGATTATTGATTCTTCCTTTTCCCCCCAAGCTATCCTTGAACGGCAGTTTTTTTAAGCTTGATCTTCTTGAAAATCAAATTAAAATTAATCGGCCTCCTAATAAAGTCATTTTTAAAGAAAGATTTTTTAATTCATATTTTTTTTTGAAATCAGATTCAAAAATAATGTTGGATATAAAAATGCTGATGCAATCAATAGAGGGTTTCTAAAAAGTTACTTATTTAGTCATACGCTGATTCTGATAAAAGAAATTTACTCCAACTCTGTTTACACCCTGGTAATGACAATGACAACAACAATGACTCTCACCAAAATTGCAACCTTCCTAAGCTATTGATGAGGCCAGAATTTGGTATGCCACCTCATTTCAAAACCACTTGAAATTTTATGAAGGAATGATAACCCACACCCCTTTCCCCATCAGACCCATTTTTTTCAGTTCATCTCAAGAATTTCCAAAAATCATATATAGAATCATCAAGATATTCATGCCATTTATCGAGAAAAATACCAAACGGACACTTTTTATCAAGTTCTCTTCCTGGACAAAACTTAAAGATCTTTTTTAGTTAAAGGGAAATTGTTGTTTTGGTTTTTTTACAAAAGTTTATATATTTTCAGAACTAAAAAGTAAAGTCATTTGAGCTTCAATTATAGTAGAGTATGACCCGGAAACAGCTGTTCTTGTCTTCCTTTTTCTAATTTTTCATTCTTAACACTCCCTTCAACTTTTATTATCGCCCAGATGCAATCTAAACAGCTAAAATGCAGACTACATACCTTTTCCAAAGTCATTAGTGTGATCCCACCATCCCTGTAGTTAACTGCCCATTTATCCACACCTCTTCGATTCAATCGGAACAGCTAAAACATTCTATTAATTATTGGCAGAAGAATCTTCAATAAAAAGAGAACCATAAGTTCAACGATGCGTCTACCCTTCAAAAGTCCATGTCTGTGATTTCCAACTCAAAAGGAATTTTTAAATGAAGAAGTTACAGCATTAATAGTTGTGGTGGTAGTAGTAGGAGGAAAAGAGTGGTGACGATGTCTAACAAGAAAATCTGGCTATCAAAAATGTATCGATAAGTGGGCTTTAAATGGGTGTATCTATGACATTTTTAGCTCTAAAGACAGACAGGAAAGCGTTTTATAGAGATGTGTGCATATATCTAAAAATTACCGCTCAGTCACTCACACTGCCTCAATACAATCTGAACTGCTATAACATTTTATTAACTATCGGTAGAAAAATTGATACAGAACCTTAAACAAAAAACAAACTACTGTCAACATTTTTATCACCTCATTTCCTTCTGATGATGTTTCACTAATTGTCGCATGTTCGGTTTTTATTTGTCCCCATTTCAAAGGATCTCAACCAAACGGCACTAAAAATTCACAACAATCGTGCTTTGAAAGCGAACAACACCAAATGATGAGTTCTCGAATGCTTTACATGAACAATTTTTTGTTTCATCCTTATTTTCACAAATAGAGGTCCTTTTTTTATATTTTACTACTGCACTGGCTTTACCTTGTTTTTCATTTTACTCCTGTGCTTAATATTCCTTGGATCTTAGAAGTTCTAACGAAGCATTCTGGTTCTTTTTTTCCTCGCTGTTTTTCTTTTTCATTTAACTCACTGACTGTTTATAGCTAATGAGGTATGACAAAGTGATTTATGTGTGAACACGTGTGCATGTTTCAAATCGGTCACTTGTAGAGTAAGTATTTGTTGCAATCACTGAAGACTTTCATTGCGCGGGTCAGAATGTGTGAAACTGTCTAATGATGACTCTATGTTATGTTAAACAGGTCTTCTCAAAGCAAGGGGTCGTGACCTCCGAATATATCTGAATATCTTTCTTACCAAAGAATGATTACGTTACTTGATTTTTTTTCAAATTCTCAATAAAATGTACGCCTTTTGGTGCTAATTGTAAAATGGCAAAATCCTATTTACTAATGAGGTTTTGTTATGTTTAAATGATTCATTTTCAAAAAGAAATATCTTTCATTATACACACCATAAAACCTATCGTAGATTATATATATATATATACAACTTGCATAAAAGAATCACCGTAGACCACGTGTGCACCAGAACAACCTATCTAAAAAGATATCTGGGAAAAATAGATTTATTCAAAATTATCTTATAAATACCAGCACAAGATTTGAGCATTGTCGGTCCAAAATGACCAAGGGAACCCCCAAAAGCTACTTTTAAAGAAAAGGTAAATAAACCCTATCTAAAATGTGCCTGGTGATATACTCGTGCAAATTTGATGCCCAAAAAATGTGATCAGGAGCGCTCGAAGACAGATGAATGAAGAGAGAGAATCAGTAGCCCATTTTACTTGGTTGGTTGCTTGCTTTCTTGGTTTTGGCGAGCCTTTTGTGGGGTTACAGTGGTTTGGTTTGGCCTAACATGCCATCATCACCATTTTGAGCATCTTGTATTGCTCAGAATGTTTTAGTATAACTTGGTGGATATCTTCTGTAATGTGAGCAAATAAAGCTGGAGTTTGGAAAGGGATGGTAATTAGCCAAGATGAAGAGATAGGAATGTAACGAGGAGATGCAATTGGCCGAGCTGTTATCGGCATGGAAAATAGGATGTACTTTTCGAGTTTAAAACTAAGACTGAGACAGTTTCCATCCACTCCACACAAATGCCCCTGAGAAAGTCATACATCCATTTTTTTAGATTGTATCGATTTTGGTGTAAATAGATGTTGAAAGAAGTGTTTAGGATGGAAAAGACAAGAGATAATAAAAAAAGAAATTGATATAATCAAGAAAAAGAAAAGATAATCAGAATTGTTAGATAATATTGAAGAAGAACCCCAAGAGGGGGGATAGCAGTTTGTATTAAATGGAACCACAATGAAAAACATCTTCCGAAAAATAGCAGCTGGAAAGCACCAGGACATGATGGAACTTAAGGATATTGGTTTGAAAATTCATTTCATTATATGGCAGAGTTATCCACCAACTCCAGAGCTGCATGGATGAAAATGGGGTCCCAGACCGGATGACCAAAAGGACAGACAAAGGTAATTAAGCAAGCAACTATAGACTAGTCACGTGCCCATCAGCAATGTGGGAAATTCTGATCGGAGAGAGAGAATATACATTTACACGGAGAGAAGAGGAAAAAAGTTGACCACCTCATGTACATGGAAGACGATCAGCTTAGAACAGGGAAAAGGTGAAAGAATATAGCAATGACGTTTGAATGGAGTTTGGAATAGAAAAATGTATATGCAGGGCAGGAGCCTATGAAGGCAGGAAGAATCGAATGACTGGACGAATAAAAAATAGAGCACTGACCACACAGGAACGATATAATATATCTTTGAGTTCTTGGATGTGACGCAATAAACGGGGAAAAATGGAAAAAAATAGAAAAAAAAATACCTTAGGAGGATAATAGGATACTAGAGACCAAGCTGAAATAGCAGATGCACAAGGCCCCACACCCTAAAGATGATATCAAGAGATTATTTATGAAGAGGACAAAAGGCGAAAGAAGACCCAACATAGAACACCGTCAAAAAAGCCAAAACAGGATTTTAAAACATCTGTGCAAGTAACCAGTTATTATACACAGTACCCAAAGCAGTGCATCAAACATTTTTAAAAAAGTCGCAAAGCAGATAACAAGGAAAGAAAAACCAACCTACTAAGAAAAAACTCTTTGGGTCATTTAAAAGCCAGATATAAAATATCGCAGATGAGAGGTCTTTGAGAAACGGATATTGCTCATCATAGCAACCCAAGACAAATGCATCATAAAAACTCTGTTAAACAGCAAATGCAGCCAATGCGGAGAAGCAGATAACACTGTAAACCACGCAACCTGTGAATGCGGTAAACTATCCCAGGCAGAGTACAAGAACAGGGACGACAGGGTAGCAACATTTATACTCTAGGAACTTGGCAAGCGATTGGGTTTGACTACGCAGATAAATGGCACCAGCAGGAGACAGTTCTGAAAAATAGAATCAATAAGTTATCTAAACCGACCACCCCATCCAAGCGACTGGACCTGGATGTGGCAGTGCCCGAAGACGACAGAGTGACTATAGAAGGGAGTAAAAAGAGGTTAAATAATAGGACTTGTTGAGGGAGTTGAAAAAGTGTGAAACATGGAAACATGAAGGTAATGGCAGTACCAATAAAAGTGGGCGCACTCGGAGACATTGGAAATAAGATTGGAACAGCTGCCAATAAGAGGGAGGATTGAGTCTGCAGGCCCTAGGGTCTCCACAAATACTGGGGTGAGTCATGGAAATATGAGATCTATGACATCTGATCATCAGCAATGACCTAACAGTCTGGGAGGAGGGACGGAGACCTCTCTTCGTAGAGCCATCAGCGACACCCACGAGGCAACAGGCGTGAAGCTGCAAATCACAGCACTTCTACTGACAGTGAGATTGAGGAGCGGACAGAAGACTTGAAGAGATTCGCTGTAACTCTTCAGAGAGAACCATTCGGCAACAGGCCCAATAATAATAATAATAATAATAATAATAATAATAATAACGATAATAATAATAATAATAATAATGATAATAATAATGTTAATGATAATGCTCAAACTGACCAGCCTGACCGAACGAAAAGACTATGGTAGTTATGGATGAGGGTTAGAGGAGCTATCGAATAACAGACCTGTGGATCACAGAGTGAAAATGCAAGGGAAGCTTGGAAAATACTGGGACTTGAGAACAAAGCAGAAAAAATATGGAACAGGAGGTGCATGCAAAACTGTGCAACGGAAGAGAAGACTGGAGGAGCTTGAAATAAGAGGAAGGATTGAGACTACGCGGACCAAATCACTACTAGGGTCTGTACGAATACTGAAGAGGATACGGGAAGTATGAGATCACGGGCCTCCAGACATCAGCAATAACCAAACGGCTAAGATGAGAAAAGCATGTTTGAATAAAGTTGGGGAAGATTGAGACGGTTTAAATCACATCACTGCTCTACTATGCTTTATGGTACTTTTTTTCGTTTTTACGAAAACAGACGAGAAGCAAAAATAGAGTTCTGCATTTGTTTTGGATCGAGTTGTCTTAACACTTTAGCCTTTGGTACCTTTAATCACTCCAAACTTTGATGCCTAATTTCATCGTGCCATCTTCATTTCGGGGATATGGGAACACTCAAAATCTTTTTGTATCGTTTGGAAGAAATCCTTTTTGAGATATTAAGATGAGTTAGGTAAATCTCTTCGCATAGATATGAAGAGACTTGGATGGATAGATTCATAAGAAGAGACTGGGGTGGATTGATAGATATAAAAGACTTAGATGGATGGATAAGTACGAAGGGATTAGGATAGATACAAAGAGACTAGGATAAATATGAACAGACTAGGCTAGATAAATTGTTTTGCTGCCTGAGTGATCAAACGATTAAATGTGTCTTGATAAACGGGTATCTTTTGCTATTTATAAGGATAAAAAGGGATTATTTGATGCTGTATCGACCCTGTCAATGAATAAAAAGTGATCCTTAGTTGCTCCGATCTGAATTGAAGCTGAGCAAGGTAAGGGCCCTGGTGCTTCATACTGGGGCCTGGAGGTGCCGAGGAGGGACTATGAGTTTCAAGTGTAGAATGCTTCGCTATAGAGCGGTGATCAGCAATCAAGTCCGGCAGACCATGACTACTGAAGTGAGTTCAATCTCACGTGGCCTTATGCCAAGTTAAACTCATCTAAGTCAATCCACCAGAGAGAAATGATTGCCCGAGAACACTTAGGACAACTCTTAGAATGATAATAATCACAGTAAGTATGAGGATATTCAGTGCGAATTATTCATGTCGATGGAAATATAGTCACTTATGGATCTTAAACATGGTACCTAACCGAAGGATCGGCCCTCAAACTGAGAACCATGCAACGTGCACATGGGATAATCGGGCTCGGCAGCGTATGGAGAGATCACAAGACAGCACAGTGTATTCGAGAAAACTGAAGTCAGAGATATCGAAGTCATTAGAAAACTCAAATGGACATGTTGCAAGGATGTCGAACCGCTAAACATGGCGACTCACAACATGGATCTCAAGAGATCTCATGCGAAAATATGGCCAGCACTACGAGCTATACACGTTAAGAAAACATTGGCTCTGCGAAGACCATGATAGAGAGGACTGGCGAATCTTGGGTAAGGTCAATGTCCAATGACGGATGTTAAAAGCCTGATGATGGTGGTGACTAGGAATATTGACCTGTGTCCGTCTGCCCACACAATATCTCTGAAAGTTCTCGATGAATGTCAATGCAAAGTGAAAGAGTGTCCCATTGGTTTCGAGTTGGATCCAGGAATTCGTTATCAATTGAGAGATTTTTTTTTTATTATTATTCTGCAGCAAAGATGTTAAAAACGGTTGATAAGAAAGCTGAATTTAAATTTCCCGGCGAGTAACTCAATATTAGTACATTATCAGTGGTTTTGTTTGATGCAAACCGTAAACCAAAACTTCAAAACTACCAGCACAGGTTTCATCAGTTTTCAAGTTGGTCAGTCGGTCTGGTTGGCTGGCCATGTATGTAGGTATAAAGAGTGCAGGTCACACCAATGGCACCAGACGGATGAAACATTTGCTTCTCAGCATGACTGAAAAAAAATATTTTGTTATTCCCAGAGTCCCTTGAAACAGGTTAAGGGGGATCAATCTACAATGTAAGTTTTTACTTTACTGCTTCTTAGTTTGTGCCAAGCTGCGTTTTTGGGGGGGGGGTGGGGAGATCAAGCAAAATGCTAGAAAATTAATTCATTCGTTGATCCCTTTTCCTGATTTTTTTTATTGATCCCTCTCAACATGGCATGCTGCCAGACGAAGTTGGTTACGTGACGATTTTTATTTTGATAATTCATTTTCATTCAGTTTCTAGTCAATGTACAGCGTAGACAGCAGTACACGCTTTCTGAGTGCTTTCTAGTTTATGATGGTTTTTTTCAATGATGTGGCAAAATGCCGTCATTGGTTGAGTTCAAAATCGAATTGTTTCTTGAGCAGAATCAATTTGATTTTGGCAATCGTCCCAGAGTTCAGCTCTAGGGTTGGGAATGAGGAGGGGTGAAGATTTGAGGGTTTTCATTCCGATTACTAAACGTCAGAAAGAATTCAATTGTTCTTTATCAGCAATAAAAGGGGGCTTAAGGAATGTCACCCGTTGAAAAGTGAGATCACCGAGGGAGACAATGTAAGGCAAGCCAGAGTCATTGTTTTGTAGATATTAGATGCGGTTATTATTCCGAAACTCCTTTGATCTGGTCATCTCTGATGTTTTTCTTGCATTGCTTTGGTTGATTCATTCGACCTTTTCCACTAGTCCCATCATATAAAAGATCTCTCAACTCCATAGAAAACGTAATGGTGCATGTTGAGACCAAACTGGTTGGGAGAAAATTGGGGAAAACTAACGAGCTGTGGGAAGCTGTCCGAAATGAATCAAACAATATTGATGCAGCACACTGTTAACCACTATTGGAGATGCTTGACGGAACGTCTCCGTTTTCTGAAGAAAAAACAGGCGTAAACGTCTTTTGCTTACAAACTCAACTTTTTCCGATACTTCGCCAATAAATGTTAGAATTAAAGAGTCATAGTAAGAAAATCAATTTAAAAAGAAGCTAGGTTCATTTTTAGGCCAGAGAGCGTACGATAAACTCCCGCAATTACGGCGTCCTCGGGTATTCAAGGGTGATCTAATAATAAATTTGCTGTTATAACGAATGAATTTTATACGAAGTGTTATCAATATTATGGAAGCAATAAGTACAGACTGTCCCATGTAGGAGTTATTGGTCTGAAAATAAAATGAATTAATCAAATATATTCAAGATGATACATCAAAATCTGATATGCTGTTGCTGCAAACTAATCTCCGAAAATAGCCTTGAAACTGAAAAACAAATGTAGTGTTAGAATGCGTGTGTCATCAAATATTGATCTTCGAACGAGAGCCAATAATTAAATGTTGTCCCATAGTACGCATACAAGCCTAAAGTCATACATATATACCTCAACAGATCCAAATGAAAGAGGGACATGTTTCGAGAACAATAAAGTTTGTTCACTAACAAGGATAAGGCTCGCTGTCTTTGTCATCATTCAGTCTATGGTGTTACAGTAGGCAGAGCTAGAATTACCGCCCTGGCTACTCGAATAAATTCTTTTGTTGCCAAAGTAATTACACAAAGTGGATTGGCAAAAGAAAAAGATCTTAAACAAATTAACAATGGTTTTGTTATTTCCAAGGAACAAGGTTCACCTTTATATGGTCGAAATATTGAATAGAAACATGTACCATACTTATTCTGATACAATGTGACCTGATCTATAATGAAACCATCTATCTTCAGGTTTAAAAGCATGAATATATTTTTTTATACAATGCAATCCCCATTTCCGCTGAGTATAGAAATAGACTTTCTGTGAATGTCTTTAGTTGAATAAACTTACTGGATTCCGGCCAATAAGGCTTCATCAACGCCTACGATTTTGGACCCATCAACCGGATGGTCATATCAACCGAACCTATTTTCTTATACACAAAACTCAGCACATTCTTTACTTACAGGACAACAACTTGCAAAATAAAAACAACTCAAATCCCTCTAATACCAACGAGTTCTTTTTTTTTTAATTTCACATTTTGTCTGAGTCACAGACAAGAATATTTGAAAGATAGTTGTTTTGATAACTAAATATATTATTTCTATTATTATTCGGACCATCCTCATCTTAGTTGTTTTTCATACAATGTTTCAGCTGTTGTACTGTACAGCCTTCATCAGATATCATCTTGTAGGTGTGAAGTAACGAACCGAACCCCTAATTTAACCGACGGGGGTATATTGACTGCACTCCCCTTTTAGCATTAGTAGTATTATTATTTTCTTACACTGAATAATAATAGAAATAATAATAATACCTCATCTCAAAAATTCATTGATATACTAACTAAATATATATTTTATCCCTTTTTATTTTTACAAAATGATCATTCGGTTGCCCTGCTGCTTGGTCCAAATAAACGATGCACCGGTCATAACAAACGAAGAAAATTGGCGCTAATTATACACGTTTGAATCGCTTCTTAGAAAATTGGTCATGTTGAGTGGATTCCACTGTATTATTGAGAAGTAACTTCCCTAACAATCGAATCAAGAATCAATTTTCGTTCAGTGACCAAGTTTGAACCACCTCGACAGGAACTTAAGTTGGTGACCCCTCGGGAATATCACTTACTGTAAGCGATTTCTTTCTTCTTTCTTGCTTAGCTGCTTCGTTTCACAGAAGCATTTAGCAAACTACTCTTTGTGAACATCGTTAGAATAAAAAGGTATATCAGCTGATTTTATCCATACGTAAATATTTTGGTAAATCATTGTTATTCGCAATGCTGTTATAAATATCATAAATAAGTTTAACAACTTCAGCCACCAAATCGGTGATGGATTCCATTCCTTTCTATATGTGTTTGTTTGGTCGTGTGTTCCCATGTGCTGTATTGACAAAACGGTATGACCAAGAGCGTCATACCGTTTTGTCAACACACTTGAGAGTTGGCATCACCATTAGATCACTCCTAAAAAGATTCATTTTTTCATTTTGGGGGAAAAATGATTATTTGGCCTTCTCGGGGGCCTTAATTTGGGTGATCAATTCGAAAAATAGAAAAAGGGATGATCAATTAATGAGTTACTTCTCTCGCCTTTGATTGGACAGTGATCATTAAAGAGTTTGGATTTTTAAAAACGGTCGGGAATGCTGCAGGGCAAACACTAAAGGATATATTTAGCATCAACCTGCATTGCAGATTGACCCCCCCCCCACACACACACACACAAAGATACGAAAACTAATATGGGAGGGGGGTTAAGAAAAAGATTTATTCTCTCTATAATAATGAGTAAATATTTTTTTTTTAATCAGCCCTGTAGCTCCATTGGATTGACTTGTATGTGTGATGTATACATAGCCAGCCAGACCAACTTAAAAACCGAAAATAATTATGTTGACTGTTTTAGGTGATGGTTTCCTTACTACCATTGCGAGAACAGAAACAGAGACACAACTGATGTAATGTATGATAGATGATTCGCTCAAATGTCTTACACTCCTTTGAACTTACGCTCAATTGTCTGTTGCTCAATTATCTTTCGCTCATTTGTTGCTGCTCCTTTATCTCACCCTATATTGTCAGTCCGGGTCACTTTTGATCCCACTTTTTAATTGTTAGAAAGCGTTCTAATGTTGCAGAGTTCTTTTCTATCATTTTTTACTTGAAATCAATCCTTGACGTTCTTTCATTTTGAACACTTTGACCTATAAAGAACTCAGAGAGTGTATACCTCTGTCAAGGCTTCTGTCATGAATTGCCATTATGCATGGATCCATCTCAACATGTATTCACTTCTTTCGTAGTCCATTTCCCACCATTCGACGCGATTTCATAAAAATGTGTTGAGAATTCTTGGAAAAATCGCGTGAACAGCCATGAAATTTTGGCTATTTCATGACTTCTTTCCAAGCTGATTTTCCGTCGTCCCAAATAATGCAATTGGAATCCATGGAGAACTTCTGGAGAAAGAAAAATGAGCGTATTTATAAATGTATGAACGAGAAATAGAAAAATATCTCTCAATCAGAAAGAATTGCAAGATCTACCCCGAAATCTTACCATCTCTCTTATCCACTTCTCATGACCAACAATTCCATAAATATCATTGGAATCTATTGAATACTTCCCGGGGTATCTTGTGGGTGGAAAGACTAGTGAGAAGATGGAAAGACACGACTGAATACATATACCTCTCCAACTGTAAACATAAAATGCTCAAATGTCTTGATCGCGTTCAAACGATTATTAAACGTGTCAAATTCACAAAGTTCGTGGCTCAACACCATGAATGCTTTTACTTTACTTTCTATCTTCGTCTAGAGTCCCTACATCAATTTATCCGGAATGAATAAGTAAGCAGTGTCTTTACGCTGGCTACGGCTTCAGTCTTCCCTGCCTCGGCTCCACATATCGATGTGTGAAATAGGCTTCGGGGCGAGAAGCACCTGAAGCAATGTCATTCATAACGTAGAACAACATTCAAAGAATTGCCAGCAGCAATTCCTAAAAGAAAGAAAAGAAAAGAAAACTTCGCTGCGCTGAGCTCTCACTCCCTTGCTTCATTAAATTCTGAAAGGTGAACAAAACAATTCATTCCTCTATTCAATATTATTCCAAAACTATGAATCCCATTTCAACTCTTTTATTAGAAGTTTTTTTGTAAATGGGATTTGCAAACTTCAGCAAGGCAAGTCAATCTGAGATGGACTTTAGAAGTGGGGGTCAATTGATCATCAGTTTTTGCGTACGACACTGTGTCTCTTACATTCTGGCATGAGGTCATTGGCTTTTGGTCTGATCATTGTCATCCATCAGTGCTGTTATATACGACAATAAAGTAAAAACTCAACAGTAGGATTTTGACAAAAGAGAGAAAATGCCTACTTGGCCTGGAAAGCAAGGAGAGAAGAAAAGGCCTATCCAGCCGAACGGTTAATCTGACAATGGCCTCGAAAGTAAGCACAAAAAAAAGCTTACTCAGCCTAATCCACCACTGGCCTGGAAAGCAAGGAAAAGCCTACACCAGTTGCATGCAACTGGCTATGAAAGCAAGTATTGCTTCCGGGTAGATTCGATCCTAAAATCTACTGGTTACAAGCTGAACACCTCTGACAGCCATTGAAATGTTTATCATAATCTGAGGTTATAAACGATATATTGCTTAGATGGTTTGGATATTAATTGTTTTAATGACATGACCTTTGATAGCACGGTAGAATACGTATTAGGTAGATCTTTGTTAAAAAATATGCTCGATATCATCGGCAGAGCAATCATAAAGTGAGTAAAAATCTGGTTCTATTTCACTTAAGAAGATCCATTTAAAAATCTTTTTACAAGTGAAAAATTATGTCTAATTTATAAAGAACATTTGTAAAAATATCTACTTGGTATGTATATACATATTTATTTTATTTTTTTTTTGGCAGAAATTCAATGTTTACAAAAAAATAAAACACTTTTCATTGGAATAGATATGCGAAAATAATCTATTATTGTTTGGTGGAAGAAAATAGTCTATTCACCGTGTCGAAGAAATCTAACACTGTCATTTTTGTTGTTATCTGAGTTGTCATCAGTTTATATGTACACCATCGTTTTATGTGTTATGGCACCGGATTTTGGTAAGATAAAATTGTTATTCAATGAAAACAAAGTCAACTTTATTGTTTGACAAAAACAAAGTCAGATAAATGCAGATTCTACGTAAAAAAAAAACAAATCACACAAGATAAAAAGCTGAGTTTAAATGAAATATCTATGAACAATAATTACTGTAGAAAAAATGTTACATACTTTTGATTTTATTTCATCAACATTTTAATAAACCGAGACCGTATTTCTATTATCTATCATATCAATTTTTTTCTGGAGGAGGGGGGCTCCAATGTTATACAAGTATATTTTTTGCTTCTGCTAAGACAAAGAATCGTGTCCAGTTGTTACTCAATTGATTAAATGATAGAAAAAACTTGAGAAAGTGAAACGTATGGAAAACATTTCGTTAATTCTTTAGATAAAGAACCAAGAAACTCAGATAGTATGCTGTACTGTCGGAATTATTGCGCAATTTTTTCAATATTTATCTATTCCATTTGAACCCTTTTAAACCCTGAGACTTCCCGTATCATACCGTATGTCTTTTAACCCAATTTACAGAAACAGGTCTCAAATCAAACGTTACACTTGAAGTTGCGATTAACATATGTTCTTGTCCAATATCATCATGGGACATGGTAACAACATGAGCTTAAGGAGAAGTACTCAAATGGGAGTTCATCTGAAGGATACTTCATTAAGTTGGGATTAAAATCGCAAAAAACTGGGAATATCAAGCAGAAGTGAGCATTACATTAAAAAGTAACTGAAAAATGGTGAAAATTTGTCTCTTCCATGTATCGGGAAGTGGGGATATAAACCTGTTTCCACCTACAGACAAGACAAAATGTTAGTTTCACATTGATGAAAACAAAAATATGAACATAAAGTGAAGACTTGGAAAATCTATGGAAGGCCTGCAAATGCTCCCTAACAAAGGGGATTTGCATCAATTCACTTGCTGTGCTAAAAAGGTACTTTTCTGCCAAGAAACAAAAACGGGTGTATTCAACGTTCATTATGTAAATGTTAAATATTTCAAGTTGAAAATTCAAGTTAATGACAAAATGAAGATCATCTGGTAAAAATATTTCAGGTGACAATATGTAGTGTGATTTATATATATTCTTATGCAATACTATCAAAACTCACCTTCTTCCAATGCCGTCGGTACTTCACCAAGCTAGAATTTTTCTGCATTATCTCTGTTTGACTCAGCACCTCCTGAGCTTTGCAGGCACGAAACTAAATGGGAAGAGCTTTGTTTTCATATCAATGGGACTTCCACGGGTCCCCCATAGATTTGCCAAGTCCTTATATGATATTGATTGTCGTCTTAACAAGTACAACCAACATTGTCTTGTTATTGACTTGAAGCACGCTTGTGGATAATAATCACAACTAATGAGTGACATGTTTGATTTGAAATCTATGAATTAGTTTCAAGAGACACAAGGTGGCCTCACAATGGCATGCTAGTACGTCTGAGATCAGCTGCCATTTCGGGGTAGGATGGGGTCACAAGAGGTCAACTATGGTTTGAATTCTCCTTTTTCTTAAGAATACTAAACGGAATACAGAATCCCAAACGTATAAAAACATGTATTACTGGTAACATTTTCGTAGTTTAGAAAGAGTTTTGAAATGGAATACAAAATTTTATGAAAAAGTTCATAAACGTTTTGATATATTGCATATTAAAAACCGAGCAATGGTCGCCTCGGTAATGATAGAGGTTTTTGCATTGGAAACAAAAACATTGTAAATTGAAAACTTAACAGTAATTAATGATATACGCCTTGGGATGTCTGGAATTGATTTGCAAACAGACAGAACAAAACGAGATAGATAGATAGATAGATAGATAGATAGATCTAGACACAACGAGAAGGAGATAGACAAAAAGATAGACATGAACAGAACAATATATGTAGATAGATACGAACGATAGATGAAAGATAGACAGAAAAATATGAAGAGACCGATAGATAGATTAGATAGATATGAATTAGATATTAACAGACTGAGATAGATAGATTGATAGATAGATAGATATCGACGGACAGATAGATATGAACAGGCAGACAGATATATAGATATGAACAGACGGACAGACAGAGGACTAAGACACAACGCTCACAATCGAAAACTGAAGAGTCATCTTCAACATAACGTAGGGAGATCATTAGATAGTCCAGACGGGGTCAGAGATATCAAAGAGTCAATTGCAAAACTCAAATGACAATGGGATGGTCACGTTTCTAGAATTGCAAACCACTAGGCATCATGCCTGACGATGTGGATTCCTAGTGATCATATGCAAAGATGTCGTCGGCAAAAGTAAGATGGCGTGAGTGAGTTGACAAGTTCAGGAAGTACTGGCTATGCAACGTCCATGAAAGAAATCAGGCAAATTTTGAGGAAGTTCTATGTCCAACTAAGTACGCTAAAAAGCTGATGATGATGATGATGAAGACTTTTCCACATGTACGGAATATTTATGTTCGCTATTTTGTGAGACACTCGGGAATTTAGCAAAGGAAACATATATATATATATATATATAGAGAGAGAGAGATAGATAGATAGATGGATAGATAGATAGATAGATATTGATATAGATGGTGGATCCTGCCTCATTGAACCTCACAGTCGGATTAATCTTATAAGAACCAATTCCAACAAATGTAATCATCGCTAGTTTGCTTCGTTTATTATGACCAATACCAGTGCTACCAAATTACCTTTTTTTCAAATAAGATATGATGCAACCATTCAGAAATACATCTTTTATTCATCGGAACAACCATATTTCAGATTTTCAGCTCGTGCCTCAAATTTCAAAAAAGTAAAATGGACATAAACCTTTGTGGTTTTTGATGAACTTTTTTAGATAGACGAGTCTGCTAAGTCACTCAATAGAAACCGCAGCGTAATCAACGTCTTTTTGCAGTTTGCTTTATTGGGGATGATCATTTGAAAAATTGAAAAAGGGGGTGATCAATGGACATATTACTTCTCTCGCATTTTGGCGGGGGGGGCAGTGATCACTAGAAAGTCTGAAATTTCCCAGACACAGAGTAGAGAATCAATGTAGCATAAACTTGCATTGTTAATTGACCCCCCTTAAAATCCTATTGGGGAACAAATGTTTTTTGCAGACATAATGAGTAAAAATTTGAAGTTTCAGCCCTCAGATACAGCTTGTATGTGTGTACATGAGTAACATACATACATGAATACAAAGCCATAGCCTACCAGCCAGAACAATTTGAAAATTGAAGAAACTGAATCTGACAGTTCTGGAGAGACTGTTTCTATTATGAATTTAGGTAGAACGCTGAGAAAGATGTACCAACCGATTGATAAACACACATACACACACTCATATATATATATATATATATATATATATAGATAGATAGATAGATAGATAGATATAAATATAGATATACGGCCCTACTTATAGTTAATTAACCGAAATTCCAAGTCCTTCATCCTATGAGCCTCCTTATGCAACATTCGGAAATCTTGAAATGTCACATCGGAGAAGGTAATGACTTCGTTTTGCCGCTTCTCCCCTAGCGTCTTGCAGGCAGGGAAGATGTTTGCCCCGCAGGTGCCACAAAGTGCATCTCACTTAAAGTTTAATTAGATTTGGCACGTGGGCATCAGCGTCTTGGCATACATTAAAAGTGCTCGAATTAGGGACAGGTTCCTGGAGGGCGTCTTGTTAACAGAATTAAAGTGGCCTGGTATAAAAGTCCGTTTAGAGTTGGAGAATACTTTCACTGCGCCGTTGCTTTCGCCTCAAGAGTAAGGGGTGATATATATATATATATATATGTATATATATATATATATATATATATATATGTATATATTTATATATATATATATATATATATATATATATATATATATATATATATATATATATATATATATATATTGTTGGAGCAATGCTATGTTGAAGCAGCTACCCTGTCGGTCGACGGTACGAATACTGCAGCAGTCCAATTTTGTTCATCCTATTTTCGTTGTCTAGGCCAAATGATACATTCAACATGTAATAACAAGTGATCATTTCAGATAGAGTTTCGATTTAATTTAATGCAATTTATCATTATTCTGTCGGATCATATATCCATTCCTTGAGGATGAGTGTTTGTGAATGCATACAAGATTTTTCCTGATGGTTTGTTGAATTTGAATAGCCCACGCGAAGTAAGACGGAGATTATGCCACTAGCTATTGTCAGCAGCTCTTATATATATATATACACACACACACACACACACACACACACACATATATATATATATATATATATTGGAACTGCTCACAATAGCTAATACCACGTTGGTATTTTCCATAGAGAACTTTGCAGCGGTACGGACTAAATATTGTGTGCTGTTTGAGGTTTAAGGGGGAAATGAGAATATTTCTGAGTTGTTGGTTGTTAAATAAGAGCGGTGGGTGTTATATATAAATATAACTGTCCGGTTCTGCGTAGGTCAGGGGTAGCTCATCTGCCTCCGGATCTGAAGCGAAGGTTTTGACCCCTCTTCGTGGTACTGGAAGAGATACAAGATCGTCTATAGCCACACTGAAGAGTTGTAATTCAAAGAAACAGCTGTCTGTGAATGACATAATTATTCATTATTATTATATTTATAATTATATTATTATAATTATAATTATGATATGATTAACGCTCCCTAACTATCCTTCAGAGAACTGATGCATATATATATATATATATAT
>OY735206.1:20549507-20669507 GCA_963457665.1 Thysanoteuthis rhombus
AAGATCCGGGTTTATTTCTTAAGGTTCATTCAATAAATAAGAAAGAAATGCAGAAGAGTAATAAGAAAGTATTAGGTTAAAAAAGAAGCATCAACCCACAGAACAGACGGCACCATATTTGAAAATACGAAAACGATGCTAAGATAAAAAAAAAACAAGCAAAACCACAACATTTTTAAATACGAAACGATGCAGATGGGAAGATAAGCATAATCAATACGAAGGTTTTAATAGAATTTCGAAGAATGATAATAAAACAAAAAATCAAATTAATATTCGATGAATCAGGCTAGTTGGAATAATTAATTCAATCAAAATGTAGTTCCAAGTATCTTTATACCAATTGCGAGGGCACAATAGCATATGATAAAAATGAAATACTCAAAACTAATTCATTTAATTTTACCAATTCTTTATATGAATAAACTTGGATATCTATTCGTATGCAGTGTGAATGCCTTTATTAGGAGTGAGGAAGAAAGAGAGATGGCTTGAAAATGTTGATGAGGGAGTAGGAAAGAGGAAGAAGTGCCTGACATAATTTTGAAGGAGACAAGGGAAGAAAAATGAACAGGCATCAATATCAGCAGCAGCAGCAACAGAATGTAACTAGCAAGAACCGATCAAATATATTGTTTGAAACCAACCCCTCAAGTTGAAAATAATGGTTTTGTAATTCATTTTTATCCGATGAAGTATTGTGAACCAGCGTTTCTCAAAACATAGTCATAATATCATCTTGATTTTTTACACCATTACATCTGCCTAAGACAACAAACCTCCATGAGATCCTCAAAAGAGGAAATCAAGCGAAAAATCACTCGAAAATGGCAAACTTTCGGCAGAGCAAGCTCTAATTTTCAAAAAACAGACGATCCCAATGATTCTGAAAAGAAGAGTATAAAACCAATGCATTCTCCCGATAGTCACTTATGGAGCCGAAACATGGAAGCTAACCAAGAGACCGACCCTCAAACTGAGAAGCATGCAGCGTGCACATGAGAGAATCATGTTCAATCTTACATGGAGGGATCACAAGACAGCACAGTACATAAGGAAGAAAACGGGAGTCCGAGACATCATAAAAACTATTAAAAAACTAGAATGGCAATGGGCAGGCCATGTCGCAAGAATGAAAGACAACACATGGACATCACGACTCACAACATGGATCCCCAGAGATCACATAGTTCTCAATTTGTGGATCTGTCTATTGGCTAGGTTCCATGTTTCAGCTCCATAAGTGACTAATGGAAGATTGCATTGGTTATACACCTTTCTTTTTAGAATTAATGGGATCTTAGTGCGAAGTTACATCAAAGCCATGCAAGCGTCTCTCAAGATATTTAGAATGGTGAGTTATCTTCCAGACGGACCTCTGTTGCAACACTTGATCTGATCTCAAATTTCCTGAGCAAGTAGCACGTTCTCGAAAGCAGTTGATTGCTCTAGACTACAGGGAAAACAGCTATTTATTGGACTTCTATACGTTATGAGCATACTATCGATAATTATAGATCGATCAGCAAACGTTGAATGTTTACGGTGTCAGATTGATTTTTCTATAGGCTTCGATACGGTAGAATGCTCATGGCTAAATAGGATCGCTATTCACAGATAATAGGTGTCCATTGATTTTCTAAATATTGACAAAAATATGTGCGCCCACCGAAAACATTGGTCGTTATTTTGTTTGCAAACAGATAAATATTCTCTTTAACGACAGATAGAAACTAAGTGATTTTTTTCTTCTTTCAGGTAAAATCATTACTTGCTTTTTTTGGTTAATTTGGGCAATTCTCGTCGTACAACAGAGTACAAAACCTTTTTAACGTATGTGACGTACAAAATGCAACGGACTGTTTCTTTATAGGAATCAATGTTTTCAAATTGAGTCTTCGTCACAAATTTCCAGATCGCATGGGCGTCTTTAAGGCTCCATCCTTGATATGAGTAAGTTGAATTTCCTGTAACAAATTCTGTAAAATCGATCAATTTTAATAAAATTACATGTCATCTTGTACAAACCTTAAGTGTGAGTAGCCTTTAGTTATTACATAATTTTCTAAAAAAATTGCACTGAAAAACGCAGGAGACAATTTTTTAGGGAATTTATTCCTCAAGTGTGATAGAATGCGATGTACGCCTAAAGTGTGGGAGTAAATTACACCTAACTTTACATATACACTTCATTTGATCCTGTGGATGAATTTTATTAAAAAGAAACAAAGATTCTGAAATTTATCGACAAATGAAACTTTTAATGTGAGAAATTAGAAAGATCTTGAAAGTCAGGAGCAAATGGTAGATATTCTAAAATCAATTATTTTTTAAAATTATGTCTCCATATCATACATACTGTGTTCATTTTCTAACCTACAGAATCGTGGTATGAACCCATCCAGAACTACTTTTTTAAAACAATTGCAGTTTTAGCTGAGGACGTTATATGTACATAACAATGTTGAAGAAAACAGGACCAGTGAGATAAATGTGCACCTGCCCAATGACTTTTTTTGATTGCAAAAACTTTTTAAAAAATACTGAACAAGAATATTTTAACATGAATTCGATGAAAAAACATTAATGCAGTGGCAAAATTGAGCAATCTTATTTGAAAAAGTTATGTTGCCTGTGAGAACATAGCACTGTAAATAGTTATTTTGTATCACTGCATTAATTTTTTTTCGTTTATTTCATGTTAAAATAGTCTTGTTCAGTGTTTCTTTGAGGTTTTTACAATATTATAAACATATTGTGTTGGTATGCATCTTTCTTACTGGTAATAATATATTCAAGTACAACATCAGTAAGTGAAATATACTCAGTGTGTTGGATTAGTGTCGTGTGTTGACATAATGTATAGCATCAAATATCTCCAAAAAAGCATACTTAACACTGTTGACTGATGACATTCAGAAGAAGCCAAAGAATTCAAACTCTTATTTCTATTGATATTCGGACCATCCTCATCTTGGTTGTTTTTCATACAACGTTTCGGCCGTTGTACTCTACGGCCTTCATCAGGTATCATCTTGTAGGTGTGGGGAAGTAACGAACCGAACCCTTTATTTATCCGACGGGGGGTATATTGACCGTACTCCCCTCTCAGTATTAGTAGTATTGTTATATTGTCTCATACTAGGATTGAACCTAGAACCATCAGAATACTTTGCAGTAATTTGTCTGATGCTGTAACCACTACGCTATGTATCCATGTGGATATTCAGAGATATACTAATTCAAACTCTTTCCAAGAAAAGATAAAAAATAAAAAAACACGTGATTTTTTATGGATGAAATCATTGCTTCTTTTGTTCCGATTTAGGCAATTCTCGTCATGTTACAAAGTACAAAATCTCTTATCCTATGCTATGGACCATTCCTCTTTCTGTGAGAATATAAGCTTGGGGTTTTCATGGGTTCAGAATTGAGAAAAGAAACCCTTCCGATCAGGACGTATAATGGGTAAAGAATACGTCACTTGGGATAAAAGAAGAGAATTTACACAGCCGAAAATGTTATGCTACTATAGTAGTCAACAATGTACTCAGAGACACATTATTAAGGAGTAAGATTGATTGCATTGGGCGCTAGTCACAATCGAGCATCCATTCCTTTGTACTCAGTTATGTTCTTTTCCAATGTAATGAAACGTTGAAGAAATTAAAGCGGTACCAGACAGCATCCAGGTTGGGGGAAATCACTTTTAACATTTTTTGTGGAGTTAAAATGCAAGTGTAGTTAGTTTTTTGTAATCTGCTAGTAATTTGTGTCCCTGAAAAAAGGTTTTTAGATTTGAAATAATTACATACAAGTTATCAAAAGTCTGTTGTATCCTTTTTTAAACACCATCTGGCCCAGTCTCTGCCAAAGTCTCCGCTGAGGTTACAAAATCAAACGTCTGTTACTCTTCATTCTAGCTGATCGCCGCCTCTTTTCTTCTAATTCATGCAATTCTCGTCATCCATTACAGTATGAAAACTATCGTATGTGACGTACAAAAAAGCTGCTGACCATTTTTCCACGTTTGGATCAATGTTTTTAGATCAAGATTTCAGATCTGCTTTGAAAATCAATGGAATCCGTCACGTGACCAACATTTTTTGGCCGTGTATCGAGTTCGAGGTGATCAACTAAAAAATTGGAAAAAGGTGATCAATCGATGAGTTACTTCTCTCGCCTTTTTTTGAGTCGAGATCGCTGAAAGGCCTGAACTTGGGAAACAAGCGTGAACGCTGCCAGACATAAAAAAGAGGAACCAATTTTGCACAAGCCTAAATTAAAAATTGAACCCCCATTAAAAAAAAACTTTTTTAAGTAGGCCTGATGAGAAGTAAATGTTTAAATTTTCATCCTACTAGTGCCACCTAAACCTGCGGTACAAATATAGGAAATGAGTCAGACTCACTTAAAATAACAGAAAATTGTACGATTCACTTATGACAGATGACACAAATAAATCATACTCAAAAGCAAAAGCATTGAAAGAAGCCTCAATACTCACTCTATACCAACTTACTCAAGGTAATAACAAGTAGAAATGAAAGTAAATATTGAATCTATACTGTGTATTGAAGCTCTTAAGTCAATACAATGTCAATACATAAAGTTGAATTTTTAAGATCGTTAAGTCGTTATCAGTAGAATCATAGCAAACCATAAGAGGAGGAAAAAATAGAGTTTTGGTATTTTTTTTTTTTTTTATAAAAGAAATCCTTAAAAGCTTTTTTTCGTCCAAGACTACTCAGAAGATGATCCGTCAGAAAGAAGTTTAAATGTACTGTGCGGAAAAAAATTGCACAGGTTAGAAAATGTCGTGTGGAACGTCCTTCTGCACGGTAAACTAAACATGTAAAAGATACAAGAAATAGAGGCGTAAGGATGAAAAAACAAACAAAAAACGCTCATGTTATCATCACCGGGAAAAAAGCTTTTACAGATAAATTTAACGAAACCTTTTTTTTCCTCGTCGAATGGTCTACTATACTTTCACTAAATACAGGAATGTCAATGTTTTGTAACACTAAAAGACTTTCAAGTTAAATCTATCGTTTTAAAAGGATTGTGATATATGAAAACAGAATAGTTAAACGGTGAGGGCTGTTTGTGTGTGGGGGGCAGCTTTGTAAAGCCTCATATAATACCTCTCGCAGGTCCTGTTTGCACGTGATGTATCATGGGTCTTCGTGGTACACTCTCTGACGAAGTTACACGATCGAAAGTGTCGTGTGGTAGTCTTTTTTTGTCGCTTATAAAATCACATAATTTTCACTGGTTTCAGATGTCTATGTTCGAGCCCAAGCAGGTGAAAAGCCAAGAATACCGAATGCTGATTTTTAAAGCTGATGGGCCTCCCCTGATAAGAGGATTGACGAAATTCAATCTTCCTATCCCATTTCAATCAGTCTTTGTGCCATACACGCTTCACCGTGAAGTACCGTAATTTGCGTATAAAACGTACTATTTCCCAAGATTTGCAAACTAAATACTTGGTATCAAACACAGGAACTAAATATTACAATCTTTTCCCCGGCTAGGTGCATAGCCATATTCAAGGAGTATGGCCAAAACTAAGTTATATCTATCGTCTAAGCTAAGTAATATGTAACAAAGAGTTAAAATTGCTTACCAAACACTGGAGCTTTTGAAAACATTTTATTCAAATCGATAGTTTGCTTGACTGCTGTCTTTGTTGAAGATAGACGTCATGACATATCCATTTATTTTGTCAACGTACAAGACGTTTTGGTCATCTTCAATGTAGTCGTTGTTCACGAAATAATCTTGTCCTTGTTCTTCATAAAAGGAGTGCTAATCTCTCAGACCACCACTACCTTGGTGGTTGAATTATAACGAATGGGAGTGGGTGTGTAAATCTAATTCTTGAGTCTGAAATAAAATGTTTTACATTAGTTTTCGTTTGTAGTTCACAAAAATCAAACAAGCCAGTCTGATGCAGAATCAAACCGAGCTACTACTACTATTCAGACCAAAAGTGATCACTGCAACTTGTGTATTGTTTATATCATAAATGAATTCGTAGATACATCAGATTTTTCAGTTTACATCAGTCTGTAAGAGTGCCGCCTACTGATCACTTGGTTGTCAAAACACGGTAGCGAATCGTGATTTTTATGTATCGGTTTGGCTTGACTTGACGGGATATACAGTAAAGTGTTTACTCCCCAACATTAAGTGAGGATTGTTGTTCTTGTTGTAAGTTAATTAAAGCTTCCAGCTTGGGCTGGAGTTTGACAAAATACTTGAATAAGAAATGTCCTGGTATTCTTTCTCCTATTGTTTTTTAAATATTTCTTTGAGGAGAAAGTCAGAGGATGAAAGAGGAAGAGAAGAAACAAGATAAAATATTCATGTTAGTTGAATAAAGGATTTCGAGTGATTTATTTTTCCGTGAATTAATACACATTTTTCTTTTCGCAGTAAAAGACACCACCTGTAGAAGAAGGCTTCTAATCTCTCTCATTCTCGGATTATCCCTCTCCACTCTCGGATTTTCGTCCTTTGCAACCCTCCTTGATTTTGTGACCTGTCTATGTGACCCCAACGAGGTCGCCTGAAATATAACGGCCTTTCAAAGCTACACGCTTGAGATACAGCAGTAACTTATGCAACAATAAAAATGCTCAGTAACAGGAGATGAGTACGTACTAAAAAAAATGTGAGTCATCTAAAGCAATGAAGCACTTACAAAGAACTTTATAAAAATTGGATAATAAAAAAAAAACAATGAGTTAATCACCAACAGCTTGCTTACAAAGAAATACGTGGCAATACTGACATATCAAATTATGAGAAAGAACATTCTGCAATAAAACAAAGTATTTAAACAAAATAGAGGTGTTTACCAAATAACTAATTTGGGAGAAAAAGTTAATAGCATATTCAATTCAGAGACAAAATCTCACTAAATGGATTGCACTTCTGTATCTATTTCTATTGATATTCGGACCATCCTCATCTTTGTTGTTTTTCATACAACGTTTCGGCCGTTGCACTCTACGGCCTTCGTCAGGTATCAACTGGTAGATTTGGGTAAGTAACGAACCAAACCCTTTATTTATCCGACGGGGGTATATTGACCGTACTCCCCTCTTAGTATTGTTATATTGTCTCACACTAGGATCGAACCTAGAACCATCAGATTACTTTACAGTAATTTGTCTGATGCTGTAACCACTGCGCTATGTGTCCAGACAAATTGCTGATATACTTCTGTATCTGTTCAGGACTAAGCAAGGTTTAGCATCTGCCAGAAAATCGAAACCCCATGTAACGTATGCTTAAATAAGAAATTTGAAATCTTCATCTTTGTCAACAGAACAAAACAAGCAGAATTATTAAAGAGTAAAACGGAAGTTGCGTTCAAGCGCGAACACTGCACAAACTTTCCATTAAAAAAACATCATTTAACATCCTGCATACAGGTACATAAAAATTAACCGCCACAGCATTTTTATTCCCTTCGTTGTCATTAACAATAGCCGTTGCACAATTACTATTAACATTAACATTATCGTTATTTTATTCCTCCAAGAACAACCCAATCACCTTTTCATAACTATCTTAGATATATAAAAACATGACAAACCTAGAATAGATAGAGCAATTAAACTAGAAACTTAAGTCATGTAAAAGTGGACCCCACACTGTGAAACAGATTAAAGTAAGAATAAATACTTTCAAAAAGAAAGCATATCAAAAGAGCTGATTCTTCAACAACATACTAATGAAGAAAGTGTCTACAGTGTCTCCAGCGCATTTATAACTACCAGACAATAAAGAATCTCCACTACGTAAAACAGAAAGAAGTGACGAGCAGTGACCAACAATTGAACAAGGAAAGTTAAAAGAAGAAGAAAATATATGTGAATAAAATAAGAGGAAGGTCCTCCATCCTAGAAAAATAGACAGCCCCAAAAAGTCCTTAATAGGGATCTGAAATAAATCGAGTCATTAGCAAGGAGATGCACAATCAGAAACATGAACGTCTTTGTGTAGCAAATCCTCCACTTCATCATATTCTAAGCTCTACTCTAACTCAACTTTATATTTAATGTCGAATGTATCGAGCACTTTATGAAATAAAACAATCACACATCGGATATCGTATTATATTATATGTCATTAAATTGTATTCCTGATTTGCATTATATATATATATATATATATATATATATATATATATAGAGAGAGAGAGAGAGAGAGAGAGAGAGAGAGAGAGAGGGGGAGAGAAAGAGAGAAGTTCTGAAAATAAAAAGTATGCCGGTTATTTCAAGGTCTGTCTTTATCTGTTTCTCATTTTATTCGCTATTCTGATAAATCATAATAATAATATATATATAAAATCTTTATATTTATCCCATTCAATGTGAATATCAACAAAATTCATTTCAGAAACATTGCCATTCCTGAACACGGTATCAACTCTTCCAAAATTCTGAATCCCAAAAAGTGTCTGTTTCCCACGTGTTCTGGAGATGACATACCACCTCTGTATATATATAAATAAGTATATATATATATATATATATATATATATATATATATATATATATATATATATATAGATAGATAGATAGATAGATAGATAGATAGATAGATAGATAGATAGAGCGAGAGAGAGAGAGAAGGAAAGAAAGAAATTTCGTTTATGAATATTTATTGGATACGCAGCAGATGACGCCAAATTCAAACAGAAAGACATATTGCGTGGTAATTTGCAATAATACATAACCAAATTAAACGCTCCTAATACTTTAAATATGTACATGAATATCTGAGCGTGTATCAGACAAGTCTGAGCTTAGTAAATAGCTGTATAGGAGTGGGAAGATCTTATATAATGGACAGTATTAAAACGAAGAGACAATTTGGAAGGCCATAATTTGGTATACAAATGATTAATTTATTTAATTCAACGTTACTTTGAACAAACATGATCAGAGAAGTTTTGAACCAACGAAATGTTGAATTGAAATATTGAAATCATTTGCACACCAGCCGTCCTAATTGTCTCCTCATTCTAATACTGTCAGATGGATTGTAATCCATCCGACACCCAGGTCATGATAAACGGTGTATATTTCCTTTTTTTTCTCTGTGCGTAACGATGGATTCTTCCTTTTGAAGGTAACATTCCACTGATAATGATATCTCCACTGAAGATTTGGAATGAAGAAACTTTCAATAAAACATACTTAGTCGTTTCTTTTCAAAAATTAGAGCGACTCAGATATTCTTATATAGCCGTCTTCTCCTTACACGGGGATATCTATCTATCTATCTATCTATCTATCCGTCTGTCTCTCTCACTCCCTCTCTCTCTCTCTCTCTCTCTCTCTATATATATATATATATATATATATATATATATATATATATATATATTGTGCACATAGGTAGCATCCTTTCTTTTGAATATGTATCATTGAATAGAATACACATTTCCGTCTATTTAGTTTTTAAGACAGTTTTTCTAGTTTTCTGATATTGTGTCGAATGAATGCAAGGATTTTCATGTTGTATCATCTTTATGATCTCTATTCTAGATACTTTCGACCAACAATCGCCTTTCGTTGTCTTTAAGGTCACTTAGAATGTCTCAATTTCCAATTTTTAACGGTATAAATGATATCTCATATTGATTACTGTACATATATTCTAATATATATACATATATATATATATATATATATGTATTTATGTATGTATATATATATATATATGATTGTATGCTTATGTGTGAAAGGGTTAAAACACAAAATCAAAGTTAGTTAGACCCTAGACCAACGTGTCTGATTGATTCTAAAAATGGCTGCCTGAAACAATCATGGCAATAAACATCACGTAGAAAAAAAGAGGTAATACACCGTACGACCCTCCCCACTACCACCAAATCAAGATGAACGTTCTGTGATCAACTCGTGACGACATCTCATTTATCCTCTAGGTGGGAAGCAGAACAATACGAGAAACAAAAAATAAGACAAAAATCAACAAATAACAGACTCATCACTTCTTTTCTTCTTGAAGTTCTCCAAAGTTAGATCGATACGTTTCTCCTTATTTCAAAACAGCTAACAAACTCTGACCATATACATCATCAAAACATTTTTTCTATTCTCTGCTTTTGTTTTTGTGCTTTAAACTAAGACAGAAGACCAAAGATTTTTTTCTGTTTCTCATCAATAAAAGGAGAAAAACATAAAATTGGTCTTTACCTCGAAATGACATTTTTTTTTTTAGTCCAAGAAATGATGCTTTAAGGGCGATAGTATCTATCTCCTTAGAATGAATAGCAACGTCTGTTTTTAGATATAGACTCGAGCTTAGTCAGACACAAGACCACAGTCTTCCGAGTTCCCAGTCCAGATGAAACTTGCAAAACTAATGAAGAGGGTGTCTCAAAAGTCGGGGATTTTTTTTGTTTTGTTTTTGTTTTTCAAAATAAGCCGGCGATGACAGCTGAAAATCGTTACGGATGACCTGAGATGTTTTAGAATTTCAATATACGAATTTCGTCACGTTCAAACAAAATTAACGCCATTGGCTGACTTCTTCATGTGTGCCAGCTTCTTCAAAGCTTTTCAGTCGAGTCAGCAATTGCCGCATTCGAGAGGGATATTTGCACAAATATCTCTATTGCGTCGTTTTCATAAAAGTCTCCTGATAATGTTGTATAAACTTTGCTCTTGGTGTAACCTCACAAAAAGAAATCGCTAACCTTAACCTTTGCCAAGGTGCAATTTTTCACCTCCGTTCTAATATTGATGCCATCGCCATAATAATGAGTATAGAAGAATAGCTTTAGAGAAACTCCCAACTTTTGCAAGATGCGTACATCTCTGAATCTCCGCGGACGTGTCATCTGCCCTTTTGAAGATTTGTTTTCGATCTGTGCTTCTAGATATTGATGTAAACCTCATTATTGAGCTGTCTATCAATTCTTTCCGCCACTTCTCTTGAGATATTATCCTTAATATATGTGTCGATCAATCTGTTGAACTTGATACAAGCAAAGTATCTCATACATTTATGTATGTCTCTCTCATTTTATAGATCTAACGATCTATTTGAATCCGTCTATCGCAATCCGTTATCATCATTGTATGTATGTACATATGTATGGGCATATATTTATGTGTATATATGTTTGCGTAAATGCATGTATGCGTGCATCTGTTTGAATGTAGATAAACCTCACACACACACATATACATACATATATATGTGTGTGTGTGTGTATGTGTGTGTGTGTGTGTATGTGTGTGTGTGTGTGTGTGTGTGTGTATCAGCCAATCTACCCATCAATAAATTTCAGTCTTTTATAAGATATTCATCACAACATTTCATTGTATGTCTTGACATATGTATGTATGTATGTATGTATGTATCCAAGTCACTCTTCGAGTCTATGCTTGTGGGTACGTATTTATCTAATCTACCGATCTATCTATCTATCTATCTATCTATTTATATATATATATATATATATATATATATATATATATATATATATATATATATCATTCTACTGGGATATGTCTATGACACGTATGTGCGTATGTGTATATGTATGTATATCAATTTGTTCGTACGTATGTATGTGGTTATGTCAGTCTGTTTGTGTCTATGTACGCGTGTCTTCCTTCATCAATGAGTTTATATCTGTCTATGCATCTATGTATTTCGTTTATCCTATAGATAAATCTTTATCCTCGATAAGCCACCTTGTTTATCTCAAATCCGGTTCTCCCCGAAATCACTATCTTCAGAGAGATAACGATGAGAGCGATCACTCACCTTGAAGGCTCATTTCCATGAAAACATATCCAATCGATAAGAATGCCCCCAGTCCATTGAAGATCACGCTTTTCTTATGGTTGTTTCAACTAGCCTCTCATGTTTCATCGCTTTAACTATGAATGTGGGTAAGCATTGATCTTATATATAAAATACATTTCATATATATATATATATATATATATATATATATATATATATATGCGTGTGTGTATATATATATATATATATGTGTGTGTATATATATATATATATATATATATATATATATATATATTGAGATAATGGATTGGCTACGCAAACACGTTTGTGTGTCTGCTGTTTTGGTCTTCTTTGGGCAAATGATTTGATTTATTCAGACCCCTATTTAGGACGTTATGATGCGTCTATTTTCTGGGTGGAAAACTCCGCCTTATCTCACCTATAATCCCTTTTTTCTTTTTTCTTGTTTATGAGAGTTCCATCCGTTGCGTATTTTAGTTTTCACAATATTTTTGTCATTATGGTTTGGTTTGTTCTGCTTTTTTCGATTCGTTCAGATACCATACTTGTTGATGTATCTGATGGTAGTTTTTGCAATATTTTACTATAAACTTTTTTTTGTAATTGTTTGCTTATTTCATTCATTTACCGTAGGGGAATAGAGCAATATATATATATATATATATATATATATATATATATATATATATATTCATATATATATATATATATGTGTGTGTGTGTGTGTGTATTATGAATGTGAAGCGACCTGACAGAATGTTGATGAAAGTGACACAATGAAGGTGAAGAAAAAGTAGGTGTTACGTATAAAAATTTTCTATCATTCCGTGGGCATGTTTCGATGCATTTCAGTTGCCATCCATCCTTTTCAGAGAAAATCTTTGCATTGGTTCATAAAATATTGCTTTTTACATGATTAAGGCAGAGGAAAGGAATGGGATTATTTCTGTGTTGCCTGGTTTTTTAGTAGGCGCGAGAGGGTATGTGTTTGTAATTGTGAAAGTGAAAGTAAAATTTGGTTTGAAATGAGGAGGCTCAGTGAGAGGTAGGGTCAGAGGGTGTTTGTTTGTCTCGGTTAGTGTTTGGTTTGTCTTCGATAAGGACAGTGAGAGAAGAAAGACTAAAATGGTCAGTTCTCAGGAATTTTTTTATATATATATTTTAGAATGGGATGGGATTTTCAACATTGAATTGATAGGTTTTTGGTATATTTGGGGCAGGGTGAAAGTAGGGTGTTATTTTTCATTCAATCTTTTTGGTTGATGATTAGTAAGACTTTTTTCCTCTTCTTAAAAGGTCGATATATTTGTGCTTGTACCATTCCTTAAATGGACTGTTGGCTGTTAACCTATTCTTTGTATTTAGGTGTTGTAATGTATTGTATCTATATAATTCTGTTTTGAAATCAATGCATCTATCTTATTTGTAAAATATAAGCCGTTTGTATAAATCAATTCATCTATGTATGTATGTATGTATGTATGTATATCTATCTATCCATCCATATCTATCTATCTATCCATCTATATCTATCTATATCTATCTATCTATCTATATATATATATATATATATATATATATATATATATATATATATTAGTCCACTTATTTTTCTGTAAATCTATCTAATTAGGTCTGTTTTATCTATCCTCCCAATCATGAACTTCAATCTTCAGAGAGACAACAAAAAGAGCGATCCCTCACCTTGAAGGCTAATTTCCATGACAACATGTCCAATCGATAAGAATGTCCCCTGCACATGGGAGATTTCAATTTTCCTATATATGTTTCAACTGGCCTCTCATGTTTCAGCACTCGCCTTTAATCTCTATGTCAGGGAAAATGAATAGCATTTTTCTTAAGATTGTCCAGATCTTGATGACAAAATAACGGGGGGCAATGTCACAGGTCACAGGCAAAGAGAGTGAAATTCAATTTAAGAACTCTCAAGAGTTTGCACGGTCAGGAACAGAGCAGCCACAAATAAAAACACATCGGTAAATGGCGATGGGAATTCATTTTATGTATGTATTTTATTTTTCTTGATCAGTTTGTTTGCATTGGCATCTATACCTGTCTATCATATTATTATTATTATTATTATTATTATTATTATTATTATTGTTGTTGTTGTTGTTGTTGTTGTTGTTGTTGTTGTTGTTGTTGTTGTTATTATTATTATTATTATTATTATTATCATCAGTAGTAGTAGTAGTAGTAATATAAGCAATTTCAAACCAATTGTCTGGTTGTTACCGCTGGAGGTTTAGTCACAGCAAGTCTCCTCCAGCCCACCAATCCACACTTCCATAGTCCACAGCAGTACCGTGGCTCATAGTTTCACGTCAGTTACCCGATGGTTATCTCTGAATGCTGAGTGACAGTCAGTCTCCTCAGGGTTTCAGCATTCATCTCTTCTCCTCTCTCCCTTACCTACCATAGTAGCGCTTTGGTTCGTATTTCCTCTACCATTTAGGTGTTTTTTCCTCTATCCTCCTCTGTTAGGCCACTGCTAACAGCTTGGGTCGGAGATCTTATATATCTAGCACTCTCCTCGGTATTTGTGCAGTTCCTAGTAATGCTGTGATCTGTACAGTCAAAATCCTTCCTTTTATCCCGATTCCCTCTGATCTCACCTTCAGTGTCTTTGGTACAGATCCTAGTGCACCTATTATTACCGGTACTACCCTGACTTTCACGTTCTACACCTGTTTGTCTGTATTCTGTCGATTTTTTTTTTATATAGCTTGTTCTGATGCATTTGTTTTGAACTGCCATGATGAGCAATTCCGTTTCTCTCTTCAGGTTTCCTTTTGGTAGCCATGTCCATAATCTCTCGTCTGCGATATCCTGTATCTATCTTTTAAATTCTCCGTATGATTTTTTCTGTTACAAGTTTTCTCTCCTTGTTTGTAGTGTTGCTTCATTGTTTTCTACTGTTTGGTTGTTCGTTGCGCTACTTCGGGCAATCTTTAAGATGTCTTCACTGTTTGTTTGCACATACTTTTGTAGACCTGCTTTGGCCCTCTGGACACAGTCCTCTACGTTGATGAGCTCTGTGTCGCCTTCTTCCCTCTTTGCGTATAGTCTATCCTCGTCATCTCTGGGATGTAAGGCCTTGTGCATTGTCATAAGTTTCTTCGTTCGTCGATCCATTGAGTGGAGTTCATCCTTTGTTTATCCAAGGAAAGCTCCTGTGTATCTTTCTACCGATACGACCCACGTGTTCATTCCTTTTATAAGGTTCCTACTGTTTAGTTTGCTCTCAAATATTTTCCTTATCCTCCTGATATTATTATCATTATTATTTTCTATTTATCCACCTATACTATCTATCTAACCCAGTCTGTTCTATCTATCAACCTATCCGTCTACTTGTCTATCTATCTATCTATCTATACCATATTCCTCTCATCAATCTCAGTCTCATCCTATCTATCATGCCGGGATTCAGTAACACCTGGGAAAATCTTCCCCGTTGATTTTTCCGTAAAAATGCGAGAATAATTTCAGAATCAAAAAGGTCAATTTTTCACTTTTTGTGCTTTGACTACACTTTTTGGCCTAAATGTATCCAATTACTAGCGATACAAAATGTATTGGTTGGTTGGAAAGTAACAGTATGTATAGCACTAATTTTTTTCATCCACGCTGGGCTTATCGATTGGGTTTACAAGAGACAAGGATAATTAGAACGGCCAAGCAAAACGCAATCTACAGCAATACTTTGAACTGAGTAGTTTTTATTAGTGGTTCTTGTGTGTAATACGTTCATGACATTGGTGAACGAATTAATTAAAGTATAAGCTGACAAAAGTGTATCATATTATAGGCCTTGAACAGTGCTGCTTTAAACAGTAGAGAGAGTTTCGGCATCAAACAATGTATGCCTGTACATAATCCATCATTCCAGAGTTATCCTTTTCCTAGACTGGTTGTCTTTCCATGCTATTTCACCCAGAACATTGTTCGAAGAGATGGAACCAAGCCTTCCCCAAGGGCATTAGTATGAAGGTAATATGAATAGTCCCGAACGGTGTTTGAACACAGCTCGTCTACTCCATTGTCTGCGACGTTGACTGCTCCGCCAATAAATGATTACAATCAATACATTCATATTTCTTTTCAATCAATAAATAGCGTTTCATTCGTATTGACAGCGAAATATGCTCAGCTATTCGCAATACAGATCGGCCGAAACATTAGGGTAAATATGAGTGTATTTAATCCACGCTGGGCTTATCGATTGGGTTTGCAACGGAAATGAGTAATTAGAGCGGCGAAAAAAATTGTGTTTGCTTTTTCAACGCACAGAAAATGCTTCTCGTGACCAACTGACCTCAAAATAACACCACGAAGTAACTCCTGTCCCTTTCATATTTGTGTTGTTGCAAATAAATGTAATAACATGATTTTTCTTTTCTTTATTCCCCCAGCGGTGCATTTTGTTATTAAAGCAATATTTATTTATTTCCCTCAAGAATAATAGTTTTGGTTAATTGATTTAACAGTCTTCCCACCGAACAACAAATAATAAATCATCTAGAATCATGTTCTAACGAAAGTTCTGTTCATTTGAGAAGAGGTGTGTGGTTGCAAGACCAACCTGCCGTTACAGCCAGGGAAATCTTGCCCATACGACTGTTCATCGCTATTGGAAGGGGATGGAAAAAGTGTCAAAGTCAGTAAAATTTCCAATAAACTAAGGGCTGGATGAAACCCTGCTCGATGCCTAAAGTGCAATCAAAAATAGTGCCACCATTTTAGCCCTCTCATTTCTTGAAAAAATTAAGGTTATAATCATCTATAGTCATGTACAACATATAAAGTTATAGTCATTTAAAACACCTAGATTTCACAAAAATATTCTACATCACAGAACAAAATTTTTACAAACGAAACTTGCATAATGACTAGTTTTCTATTATAGTATTAGCGTTGTTGATTGCAACATTTGAATGTTCAAATTAAATTCAAAATTGAGACGATCAAGTGAAGCAATCAAAAAACTTATAAATGATTCAAAATTGGAGAATGCAGGAAACCTGTAGTGACTGCCTTTCTTTTGATGCCCGAAGCACGATTGCATTTTGCTGAATGGTTAATCCAGGGATGTCCATTGCAAATCGCCGGTAACGTTCTGATTGTTTTGAGTCACTGGATTCACGCTTGCTCCAGGTGCCTTTTCTTGGACATAATTGTTACTGGGGATGAGAATTAGATTTTTTCTCGTCAGCGTCTCGATTGTGATTATTGACCTGTGCGTTAGCCGAAGAGTAAGAGACGATCCAAAGACGATTTTGTTGAATGTTTGTTGGGATATGCAGTGAAGCATCCATTACAAACATTTGAACGATAACCAAACAGTTACAATTGAAGTTCTCTCCCAACAACTCCGCTGTTTTTCAGTTATGCGATGATAGTCAGACAGACAGGTACGTTGTGGATTATTGTAATATATCGTAGAGTATTTTATCGAAACATTGAAGCTCCTGCAAATGCCCCGTGCGACTAACCAGTCAAATGGGCTACAGATTCTTCAGGTGCTTCTGATCAAATTGTTGGGCTACAACCCTGTAAATTCCCATGGATACTCCACTAGGCACCATCTAAAAAAAAACTTTTTTTTCCAAGAATTCTTTTGGGGTTTCTATGGCCATTTTGGACAATCAATATGTAAATCTTGTAGACCAACAATGCATAGATCTTGTGCTGGTATTCGTTTTAGATAATTTTAGATAAAAGATCTCTTTTTAGGGATAATTTCATGATAATATTTCCGTTGATCTGTTCTGGTACACAAAGGTTATTCATTTACGCTTGATACAGATATATGATCATGTAATTTTCTTTTTGTTGTTTTTTATTTAGTTTTGTATGTTTACTTATTATTTCTCTGAACACCAATCCCAACTTGATCAGAGCTGCCGACCCATGCTCTTCTGGGCTTGTGTCATGATTAAACATATGAATATTCCAGATTGAATTACAAGCAGACTGAGAGCGTTTCTTCCTCGCGATAAAAACTCTTCTATCTTAGTAGGTTCGTATCTCAGTCTGATAGACGGCCATCTCCTGTAAGACACTGAGGTACTGATTATTTTATTTTAGCTCTAAATCTAATGTCTGTTCTATCCTTGGAACAAAGACGACGAAACTGATCCGAATGAATAAATCAATTTTTAATAATAATGACTCTTTACATGTAATGTATACATATATATATATATATATATATATATATATATATATATATATATGTATATATATATATGGACAGAGAGAAGAAGAAGAATCGGCCTTAAAGACATTCCTCAGGTGTATTTCGTAGCATCTGTTCACATCTAATAGTGTGATTTCATTAGGCAGACCCAAAAATTTATAATCACTATCTGATGAATTTTTTTCTTGCAAGTTGAACACTCCGTGATCTCACTATTTTTCTCGAAAACAACAAGAAAAGAAAAATACATTCATTTTTTGACTCCTGTGTTATTCAGATGAATCATATTCTGGTCATAATGAATCTTTATTTACCTGGGTAGCAAAAAAAAAAAACTATGTAAATTTGATTTGTATGTTGGGAATATTGGAAAACTTGCCTTCGATTACGTAATACAGGTATGAAAAGAAAAAGCAATTATTCTATTAGTAGTTTACTTCTTGTCGTCAATTTTTATAATCAAATAATTTTCCAATTGCATTGTATTATGGATAGAACAAAAATGTTATTCTGCTCTGCTTATCCTTGTCTATGTTCAACACTCGTTGAATATTCAACTATGCTAAAGATAATAACAAGCAAACAACCGATTTATCAAGTTTATTGAAACATAAGATTCTATTTCTATTAAGGTACGTCACCAGACGACATTGATGACGTCAGCATGACAGATAACGCATGCACATTGTTAATCGTTGCCTTGATTGACTTTTATAAGATGAAGTTTTACAAATCATCAATATCAATGAGGTACCGTCAACCAAAGGCTGAGAATCTAAAGATCCCATTAGTCCTAAAAAGAACGGTATACAACCAATGCATCCTTCAGATGGTCACATATGGAGCTGAAACGTGAAACTTAACTAAAATATTGACTCACAGACTGAGAAGCATGCAACGAGTACATGGAAGAATCATGCCATCACTCCCCGCCATTTTTCTGCCGGTACTGACGCTTGCCTTACGAATGGGCCGTAGATAGTGTTCTGGTGAGCATAACACCGATTACGCAGGTGTGATGTGTCAGCTAATGAGGGCACACTGAGGATGTACATTTCTAAGTGCCTTTGGACTCGTCCTTGGATTCTCTCTTTATTACTCAGCCCAGCTGCGGGGAAGCTGTTAGGCCCGGGGCCGTGCTGTCACATTGCACTGAAAGGGATAGGTCGGGTTCGTCCTGACTCTTTTACGACCTTGGTTGCTTTAGCAACCACAATTGCGTCGGCTGGAGCTATTGGTGGTACTGCATTTTCCCACGTTAAGCATTAATCTTCTGTTGCATTTCGCTCCAGCGGGAGTGCGGATAAAAAGCGCCATTTTACTTGCCTGAATTAAAGTGTAGTATCTGTTTCATGGCATTGTGCGAGGTGCAGGTACTGACGCTTGCCTTACGAATAGGCCGTAGATGGTATTGTGGCCAAGCGTGCAGGTGCAATGCATCAGCCGATGAGAGGACACTGAGGCTGTGCATTGCTAAGCGCATTGAGAACCTTTGGTTCCCTTCCCAATCCTCAACCTAGCTGCGGGGAAGCAGTTAGGCCTAGGGCAGCGCTGTCCCATTGCACTGAGAGGTACAGGTCGAGCTCATCCTGGCGCTTTCGTGGCTTTGGTTGCTTTATCAACCACGATGGCTTTAGCAAACATAGTCGCGTTGGCTGGAGCCATTTTTTATGGGGTGCTCTATTTTCCCACATTAAGCTTGACCTTGTGTCGTATTTCGCTCCGGTGGGAGTGCAAAGAAATTGGTGCTCAACCTCACATGGAGAGATCACAAGACAGCACAATATATCAGGGAGAAAAAATAAGTCTGAGACATCATTGTATCCGTTTGAAAACTCAAATGGCAATGGGTTGGTTATGTTGTAAGAATGGCAGACGACTGATGGACATCATGATTCAGAATATGGATCTCCAGAGATCACATGCGCATCCGATGCCGGCAGAATACAAGATGGAGAGATGAATGAGACAAATTTGGAAAGCATTGGCTCCACGACGCTCACGATAGAGAGGTGTGGCGAATTCTGGGAAAGGTGTATGTCCAACGACGGACGTTAAAAAAAACTAATCATGGTGATGATGATGTCTCGTAAAATAGTTTGTTTTATTCACGCAGTATGGGAAAGAGGCCCTTGATTTTACCTTCAGCTTATCTTGATATCCAGGCAATATTGAACAGAAGGAAATCCAGAGCGGCAGAATGTTTCTGGTATAACATAAGTACAATGCAATTAAAAAATGATTTAATTATTGCCGCCATTTTTTGACGGCAAGAAGTTCTTGGCGGGCTGTTGAAATTACATTCTAAGTTTATATTGGTCCCTTAGTTTGTATCTGGCAACTTTCCCGCTCTTTTCTGTTTTTGTTTTTTTAATTCAGGCTTTTTTAGTGATCGCCAACTGACAAGGAGCGAGTGGCGCAATCTACTCATCAAATACTCCTTTATCCATTTTTCAACTGATCACCCTGACAAAGCTGCCAAAAATGTGAGTCAAATGACGGTTTCTATTGAATGACGTTTATTTTTATTACATGAAGTATTACTACTCATTATCAACGATCTTTGTCTACTATTTATCTCTATCTTAATTTCTCTGTTTCTTTTTTTTCATCACAACTCTTTTCAGGGCATCAATATTCGGCCGTGAGTAAACAGTGCAGATAGGGAATGTAGGAAAATAGGGAAAGCTCTCGGTGAGACTCGGACTCACATCCCCCTCATTCACTTACCAACTGAGCTCTGGAAGCCAAGTTAGCTAGCAGAAAGGGTCAGAAATTGGAAAGCATTCTGATTGATATATCTGATCCAAACATGCATCTGGCCCTATCATGATCTATACACAAAGTTACCGTATCAGAACTTTTGATAAAAAGGTTCAAATGAACTTCTTAGATCAGAGATATCAATCTTGTTTGTAGACATCCCAAGTTTAACGATGTCTTGCAAATTCCAGTTAGCATTGTTTGTAAATTATTTTCAGAGTTAGATGTTGCTATCTTTTTTCTGAGTCTGAATCATGACTTTCTAATCAATCGTCTGATGGCCTCTTTGCACACTTTAACCCTTTTCTTGCCTCTAGGCGAGCGATGGGCTGATTAAAGTTTTGCAGTAGTACCATTATAACTGCCCTCTCTTCCCAAATTGAAATATTCTTCGGTCTAGCAGCTCTGTTCCTGGCTCCATAACTATCTGGATTACGCAAAAAAACATTTTGCAATAGTCTGGCTTCGATTAATCTGCTCAGCTATTACACATTCTTATGGAACTTCATTCTGGGGTTCAACAAATCTATTACGTCGGAAATCGGATTGCTCGGGTCTCTTCCCTATACTGCGAAGAGTGAGTTCTGCTTTCAACAACAGAAACCGATAAATTGAAATTTGAACGCTAAATATTACGTCAGTTGAACATTATGGACCATATCAATTCAATAAACCAACTGAAGGAGAAAACAGCAGCATACAAAATGCCACTCGCAGTAGCATTTATAAACTCCAAGAAGGCATTCGACTCTGCAGAAATTCCCATGGTCATAAAGGCTATCAATCTACAAGGTGTAGACCCTGTATACGTCAGAGTTCTGCAATATATATACAATCACAGCAACTCCTTCATCAGTCTACATGAAGACTCTGAACTGTTCCAACACCAAAAAAGAGTAAGTCAAGGCGATGCCAGCTCACCCAAACTCTTCACAGCCTACCTCGAGATGATCTTCCGTAACCAACACTGGGAATATAGAGGAATCAAAATAGACGGCGAATATCTGAGTAACCTCAGATTTGCAGACGACATCGTATTTTTTGCAGAGAGGCTATAAAACCTTCAACTAATGCTAGATGAACCAAACGAAAAAAGCAAAAGAATTTGCCTACACATGAACTTCAGTAAAACAAAAGTTGTGTGCAACAATCACATCAAGAATAAGGACATCAAACTGTCAAAATCAAAGTTGCAAAACTAGAGAAAGTAGACCACTACATCTACTTACAACAGTGAAACGAGGAACCTAACCAAGAGACAAACCTGCAAACTGAGAAGCATGCAACGCACGTATGAGAGAATCATACTCAACCTCACGTGGGGAGTTCACAACGCAGCACAATATATCAGAAAGAAAATGGGGGAGAGACATATCACAGAATCCATTAGAAAACTCAAATGGCAATGGGCTGGTCATGTTGCGAGAATGAAAGACAACTGATAGACACCACGACTCACAACATGGATCCAAGGAGATCATGTGCGAAACCAAGCCTGACAGAATACAAGATAGAGAGATGAACTAGATTCTGAAAATACTGGCCCTGCGACGCCCATGATAGAGAAATGAGACGGATCCTGGGGAAGGTCTATGTCTAACGACGGACATTGAAAGACTGATGATGATATCACGTCAATTGAACCATATGTATCACGTCAATTGTTCAGATTCAATGTACATCATAACAAAGAGTTTTTACAACTTAAATTTTGTTAGAACTACTCAACACTTTACAACTGAACTGTGTTTATAAGATGGCCAACCTTATAATCAGTGGAAGAAATTGATTTATCCCCGATAATAATGGAAGTGTTCAAAATTTACTCTTTAGCTTAACGTTTCGTCGTAATACTGTATAATATGATAACGATAAATTAATGATTTATAGTATTAATCCGATAGATATAAAATAATAAAACAGGTCTTGTTAGTCACTTAATAGGAACTAGCACGTGACCAACGACATTCAGCAGCATCCATTGTTGGGAGTGATCGATTAAAATTTTGGAAAGCAGTGATTAATGGATAAGATACTTCTCTTTTCGGGTAGTGATCACTGAAAAAAGATCTGAATTTTCAGAAAAAAAAACTGACATGAAAAAAATGCAAGATCAATTTAGCATATTCTTACATTGTAAATTGAAACCCACTCTAAAAGTCTATTTACGGGGAATTAAGAAACGTTTTTTGTCGACATGATCATGAGTAGATGTTGAGTATTCCAGGCCCATGAACCTATTGGTGTGGACCATACGCATAATGAATAGACAGCCAGCCAGACCAACTTGAAAACAAAAGAAACCGATTTCGACATTTTTAATGACAGTTTTGTTCGACAGTTCCTGATAACTGTTTCGGATGAGATGGAAAATTAATTGCCGTCCAGGTTGCTGGCTTTTCACTGTGTTTGCAAATTAGATTATAAAAGTGGACTCTCAATTGAATTAGAATTTCACTGTCGATGCATATAAGATTAGGGCTGTGCACTTGATATGCATGATGGATGTGCAGTCTCTGACACTAATGTCTCCCGAGGTTTCAATCCTAGACCCCGGATCGTCTGCTCTTTGTGCATGCTCATCATGTACGGGATCTGTCTGGAAAATATCCATTCATTTAATTATATTGAAAAAAAACGAAAAGAATTGCCGACCAAGGACAAAGGTGCCTTAGGCCCCCTTCGAAGTACTCCACCCAGGAACCTAACACACTTATCCTAGCGTCTCTTTCACTTTACAAAATAGTTTACAAAGTTCTATTTCAGGGTTGCTATTATCTGTTTCGTCGCGTAAATTTGTACTTAATCCATATACAATGAGAAAGTGTTTCTTTGGACCAACTCAAAAAATTACTCAAATTTGTTGCGCGTAAATTTATTGGTTTATCTCAGTGATATTTATTATTTATTAGTTTATCACAAAGCAATATTTATCGTAAAATGATATATATTACTTTGCGATAAACTAATAAATTTAGATGTAAGAAATTCGACTATTTCTTTTCTTCGAGTTGGTAAAAAAAAACATCTTTTCCAGTAAATGTATATCTCAATATCATTAAGCATATATATATATATATATATATATATATATATATATATATATATATATATATATATATATATATATATATATGTATATATATATATATATCAAGAGAGAAAAGGAGAGAGAGAAAGGGAGATTTTAGAAAGCTTAACAGTTTTAAACACTAAATATACAAAAAACATTTTTTCCGAAAACTTATGTCACTTCAGTCAACTATTCGTTAATGTAATTTATGAATTTTTTTCCAGTGTGTTTTTGTTTACACAAAATTAGATATTATAGTACTGTGGGCGAATCTTCTCTTTTTTTTTTTTTTTGGATCATCAGTTGATCACTACATATATATATATATATATATATATATATATATATATATATATATATATATATATATATATATATATATATATATATCATTGTTATTAGTTGACGTAGTAGCAATTTCACATCAGTTGTCGGGTGGTTACCGAGATTGAGTGACAGCAAGTCTCCTCAAGTCTTCCTTGCCACTCTCTCATAGTCCACATCAGTACTGTGGTTTACAGTTCCCCACCAGTGTCCTCGTGGTTATCGCTGAAGGTTGAGTGACAGTAATTCTCTTCAGGTCTTCAGCCCTCCTTTCCTCTTGTCTCTCCCTCACTTATCACAGCAGTGTTGTGGTTCGTACCTCCACTAACATCTGGGTGTTATTTATTTATTTATTTATTATTATTATTATTATTATTATTATTATTATTATTATTATTATTTGGAATCTCACACCAGTTGCCTGGTGGTAACCGCTGGAGTTTGAGTGACAGCAAGTCTCCCCAAGTCTCCAGCCCTCCTCTCCTAGTACTCATAGGTCGCAGTAATTCTACGATTTACAGTTTCATACCGGTTGCCCAGTGGTTATCGCTGAAGGCTGAGTGACAATAAGTCTCCTCAGGTCTTCAGCTAACGTCTCCTCCCTCTTTCGCATATCATGACAGAGCTACTATTCGTTGCAGTACTTATATCTCTAGCACCTTCCTCAGTATCCGTGCAGTTCCCAGTAGTGCTGTGGTCTGTACGGTCTCTATCCTCCCCCTAATCCCGATCTCCTCCAATCTCTCCCTCAGCGTTTTGGGGACAGTTCCTAGTGCGCCCACTATGACCGGTACTACCCTGGTTTTCATGTTCCACATTTTCCTTAACTCCCTTGCTAGGTCCTGGTATTTTTCCTTTTTTTCACCCTCCTTCTTTTTTACTCTATGGTCTGCCGGTACAGCAACGTCTACTATTTGGCAGGCCTTCCTTTTTTTGTCTACTATTACTAAGTCCGGTCTTCTTGCCTGGATGAGGTGGTCAGTTTGGATGTCAAAGTCCCAGAGTAGTTTGTGTTTGTCATTCTCAAAAACTGCCTCTGGCTTGTGCTGATACCACTTTTCCACATGGTTGAATCCCATTTGTTTACTTAGTTCCCAGTGTATCATCGTTGCTACTCTATCGTGTCTATGCTTATACTCCTTCTGGGCGAGTTGACTACATTCACTAGTTATGTGGTTTACTGTCTCATCTCTTTCACCGCACATGCGGCATTTGCTGTTTGTCTGTGTTCTGTCGATTTTTGTTTTTATGTAGTTTGTCCTTATGCTTTTGTTTTGGGCTGCCATGATGAGCGATTCTGTTTCTCTCCTAAGGTTCCCCTTTCGTAACCACGTCCATGATTTCTCGTCTGCTATATCTTGTATCTGCCTTTTAAACTCGCCGTACAATTTTTTCCCTTCCCATCTTTCTTTTCTAGTTTGCTGTACTGTTCCATTGTTTTCTACTTTATTGTTTGTTGCTCTATCTCTCGCACTCTTTATGATCTCTTCACTATTTGTTTCTTTCTAGGACTGTTTTAGCTCTCTGGACCCAATCTTCTATGCTGATGAGCCCCCTACCACCTTGTTTTCTCTTAACGTATAGTCTATCTGTATCATCCCTAGGGTGTAATGCTTTATGCATCGTCATAAGTTTTCTTGTTCGCCTATCCATTGATTGGAGCTCTTCCTTTGTCCATCCTAGGAATGGTCCTGTATACCTAACTACTGACACAGCCCAGGTGTTCATTCCTTTTATTTGATTTCTGCTGTTTAATTTGGTTTCTAATATTTTCCTTATCCTTTTCAGGTATTCTCTCTTTATTTTCTCCTTCATCTCTTCCCGTTCTATCGTGTCACATTCAAGGACACCTAGGTACTTGTATCGGTCTTGTGCAGTCAATGCCCTAATCTTGCTGTTGTCCGGGAATTCAATTCCCTCAGTCATCGAAAGCCTTCCTTTGTGCATCACCATGATTGCGTGTTTTTCTATCCCAAACTCCATTCCGATGTCCTCACTATATTCCCTTACTTCGTTGAACAGAGTCTCAAGCTCTCCCCTGTTTTTTGCGAACAATTTAATATCGTCCATGTACATTAGGTGGTTGACCTTTCCTTTTGTTTTAGAGAAGTGGTATCCTTTGCTGTTTTTCAGGATTCTGTTAAGCGGTATCATTGTTAGAACAAATAATAGTGGGGACAACGAGTCTCCTTGGAAGATTCCCCTTTTTATCCCTACCTCGGCTAGTTTGTCCCCTGCGGCTGTCAAATCTACTTTCCAGTCTTCCATTGAATTACCAATGAATTTAACCACCGGTTTGCTAATTTAGATCATTCTAAGGCATTCGAGTATCCAGCTATGTGGAATCATATCGTATGCCTTTTTGTAATCTATCCATCCCATTGCGATATTCTTTCTCCTTTTCCTTACTTCTCTTAAGATCATCTGGTCTATGTAGAGTAAATCGTTTGCCCCTTTGGTTCCTATCCTACACCCTTTCTGTTCTTCTGGTAGTAGTCCCCTTCTATCCATTGACATTATTATCATTATTATTATTATTATTATTATTATTATTATTATTATTATTATTATATAAGTTGCCCGGTGGTTACTGCTGAATACTGAGTGACAGCAAGTCTCCTCAAGTCTCTATCCCTCTTTTCATCTCGTCCTGAGTGTTACAGCAGCGCTGTGACTTGTGCCGTCTCCACCACACTTCTTTCTTGGCTTTTTGGCCATTTCTACCAGCTGATGGTCGTAGGTCTCATATTTCAAGTATTCCCCTCAGTATTCGTGCGATCCCCAGTAGTGCTGTGTTATGTATAGTCTTAATCTTTCCTTCCATCCCCAGTTCCTCCAATCTTATTTTCTATGTCTTTGCTACGGTTCTAAGTGCGCCTGCTATTACTGGTACAGCCCTGGCTTTCATGTTCCACGCCTTCTCTGCTTCCTTTACCAGGCCCTGGCATTTCCTTAGTTTTTCACTCTCTTTCTTATCTAATCTGTGATCCGCAGGCACGGCCACATCTATTATTTGGTAGATTTTCCTCTTCTTGTCCACAATTACCAGGCCTGATCTTTCCGATTGGGTGAGTTGGTCAGTTGGTACGTCAAAGTCCCAGAGTAATTTGTGACTTCCATTCTCCAGGCTGTCTCCGGTTTGTGCCGATACAACTTGTTTTCATGGTTGAATCCTTTTTGTTTGCTCAGTTCCCATTATATCAGTGTTGCTACCCTATTGTGTCTGTGTTCATACTCTTTCTGGGTAGTTGACTACATTCACTGGTTATGTGGTTAACAGTCTCATCTCTTTCTCCACGGAGGTGGCATTTGCTGTTTACATGAGATCTGTGGGATTTTCGCCTTGATACAGTTGGTCTTGAGTGACATTTTGTATCTGCTTTTCCGTATGTTTTTTTCTGTTCCTATTTTTCTTTTTCTTTTTTTGATGTGCTGCTCCTTTGTTAACTTCTTTTTTGTTGTTCGTTGGATTACTTCAGCCACCTTTTATAATGTCTTCACAATTTGATTGTATATACTTTTATGATCTGGCTTTGGCCTTTTGACACAGTTTTCTATGCTGCTGAACCCTCTAACGCCTTGTTTCCTTTTTATATAGTCTATCTGTGTGATCTGTGGGGTGTAAAGCCTTGTTTGCCGGTCCATTGATTCCAAGAAATGGCCCTGTGTACCTTCCTACCGATACTACACATATGTTCATTCCTCTCCATTGGTTCCTGCAATTTGAAAGTCTCTAATATGTTTCTAATCCTCATAAGGCATTCTCTACTTATTTTCTCTTCATTTCTTCCGGTTTTATTACTTTACACGCAAGAGCCCCAAGTATCTATATCAGTCCTCTATGGGTAATGCAGTGATTTTTTTTCCGCTAACTTGATTCCTTCTGCTGCAGCCTACCCTCACGCATTACTATTAGTGCACGTTCTTCTATTCTAAACTCCATCCCAAAGTCATCACTGTATTCTTTCACTTCGTTGAACAACGTTTCAAGCTCTCCCCTGTTCTTTGAAAATAATTTCATATCGTCCAAATACATGAGGTCGTTGACTTTTCTGGTTTTTTTGGGGAACTGGTATCGTTTGCCGTTTTCCAGGATTCTATTGAGTGGTATCATGGCTTGAACAAATAGCACTTGAGACAGAGAATCTCTCTGGGAGATTCCCTCTTTTATGCTTATCTATGCTAAGTTTTCTCCTGTAGCTGTCAAGTCTACTTAATATGAGGCTATGAATCTCACCACTGATTAGCTGATCTTGAATATCCAGCTTCGTCGTATGTGCTTTTTGGTTGATCCATCCCATTGCAACAACCTTCCTCTTCCTTCTTACTCATCTTAGGGTCGTCTGGTTGATGTAGAACAAGTCATTCTTTCTTTGGTTCCTCTCATGCATCCTTACTATTTTTCTGGTTATAATCCTCTTCTCTCGGTAGAGATGTATATTCTCTCTAAAATCTGTTCGGTCAGGATTTCCTACATTATTGATAGGTCTCTAATTGCCTACCTGGTTCCTTTTCTCAGAATATTTTTGGATGAGGATCGTTCTAACTTTGATCATCCATTCTGAGATCTTCATCTGAGTAACTTTGGAGTTTTTGAATGAGACTGTCGTTTAATGTGGTGAATCTCTTAAACCAATATATGTAGATCCCATCAGGTCCTGGTGCTTTCCAGTAAGCTATTTGTAAGGTATGTTTCAATGTGATTTTTGTCTTATCTTGTATTTGTCCCTTAGTCTTGCATGTGGTCTATTCATACTTGCTGGGGTTTTTTCCGCAAGTCTCCATCTCTGTAGAATTGAAGGATCACTTTTTGTCTTATTTCTCAGGTGGGTTTCTTGCTCCTGTTATTTGTGTTTCCTCCTTGTGTTGTAAAGAGGTCAGTCACCATTTTTGCACCTGCGTAGTTCAGGTTACTGAGCTCCGATATGTTGTTGGTTCTGATCTGCTTTAGGGGGTAGTTGACATGTTCAGTTGATTATTTTAGTTTTCTCCAGTCCTTGCCCCTAAGAGGAGGCAGTTCTCTTCTTACATCGTTTCTTTTAAAGCTTGTATCCGGACTTTTCCCTCTTCCGTTGGGATGTCAGCGTCTCTTTCTTGTATATGCCTTAGGTCAGGATTTTGACTTTTGTTTGAATATGTTTCCATTTTGTCGTTTATTATGTTGGCTGTGTTCAGGGGATCCTCTTCAGGTAAGTCACTTTCTTCTATTCCTATTCTGCTTCAGATTCTTTGAAGCTATATTTCAGAAGGCAATCTATTTTTCCCTTTTCTTTTCACTCGATCAACCAGGAGCTGACTCAGTGCTTCCACGGTGGATTTTTCCCTCCATACTTCGAGCATGCGTTCTCTACAACACCACGGATATGGTTTGCCTTTAAAATAGCAATACATTACTAATTTGCTGTCTTCTTTCGTCCATTTCCTATTCTTGCTAACTGCTGCTGGGTGATGTTTGCAGCTCTCCTGGTTGCCATTAAGCGGGTGTAAACTGGAGTTTTGGCCAACAGTAACCTGGTAACGACTGTGTCCCTCCTGAAGGCCATTACATGTGCATAAACCGTGGTTTTGTTCAGCAGTCGAGGGATGACGACTGGGTCCCTCCTGTTAGCTAACATAGGAACACCTGCCACTTATGACGCACAAATCTTCAATTTGTACCCCATTGTTTGCAGTAAATTAATTTGGTTGTCCTGTCATAGTTGTTCGGTTAAATTAATGGATTGGTTAAAACTGATGCCATTCGAAGTAACTTCAGACCTCCACAAGCTCTTAGCACCCGTAATATTATCTCATAATGAGACAGCATGAGGATGTGAGCAGGACTTAACAGGGTGACACCGTGGTTGTCTTCCACTTCCTACTCAAAACTTATGTCGCCTTAGCATTAGCTACGTTCCCCTGTAGTTTATTTTAATAAACATGTAGCTTCGTAAGTATTATTAGTATGATCATAGCTCTCCCTATTCCCACCAGAAACTGGCTTTTCAAGCTAGAGAGCTATTATGAGTTCTACCTATTCCCTCGTACACCTTTAAAATTGAAATTTCTACGTACAAAGGGTTTCGTGATTAATTGTAGATAAGAGAGCAGAAAATATTCTAAACAAAACAAGTAAATATTCACCTACAAAAATGGTTCCTCGTAGTCGTCAATTTAACGTAAGAGAATTTCTCGCTTACTTTTTACTCTATGAGGTTAAAGTAAAAACGCTGTTCTGGCAATTTTTATCATCAGTTGAATTTTCAAAAATCAATATTCTAAAAACATGCTCTAGTTCCCATAAGTAACCGCATGGAATCTGATGGCCATAGCTCTTGCTATTCTCGAGTAATCTTATCACCTACAGACAGACAGATACTCGGTGAATTATTGTAAGATGGAGTTTTATGCCAAAATTGATTGAGTCCATCAGATACAGCTCAACGACCATCGTTGACTGAATTCAAGTCATGCCTAATGATATTAAAAACGGGAAAAGCAATAAAAACAGTTCATTCTGTACAGAAGAATAAACCGTATATCACCCAGACCGACCACCTGAACACAGACTAACTAAATTAGATCAGGTCGAACAGTATATTAATCAACGGATGCAGTCAATCGGGCGATGTGTTGGCAATTAGCGAAATACTATTAACTCATTACCTGCGGAAGGTGGCAAGTGAAATAATGAAAGCACATGGCGTTCAGCAAGTTCTGATTGGTCAGTTTGGGGCTTGAAGTTAGGCAGTTACTGTAGACCAGGGGTTCTCAACCTATTTGGCGTCTCAACCAACTTTCACATTAAACATTTTCCCACCGCACACCAAAAGGATATCAAAGAGATTTTAACTCCTGAAATACAATGAAAAGGAACAGTTTTCGCTGTTCATGGAAACCTAACATTGGATAAGGGCAAAATTATCGAATGCATCCAGGAATTTTACAAAAATCTCAATTCCACCAAACAAAGTACATAGAGAAATAAACAGGAAACACTAGCCGACAGTAACCAATTCGATGATTTTCCAGAAGTTACTCCACAGGGAGTGGAGCAAGGCATCGAACAAGTAAGGAAAGGTATGGGCCCCTGGACCCAATGAAATCACCATCAACCTATTCAAAACATCTAGAAAAGTCGAAAACTAAGTGAAACTAACCATTCTTCCCAACTTATACTCAAACAATGTAAAGTCCCAGAAGATTGGAACTCCGAAATCATAATAATGTTACACAAAAAAAGGAACCCGAAAGTTCTCAAAAACTACAGACTAAAAAGCTTACTCAATTCCGTCTACAAACTCTTTACCGAAGTGATAACCAACCGAGTCACCAAGATGCTTGGTGAAAACCAACTACGGGAACAAGCTTGCTTCAGAGAAAACTACTCGACCATCGACCATCTCCATTCAGTAAACCAACTGGAAGTGAAAGCAGCAGAATATAGAATGCCACTTGCTGCAGTATTTGTGGCAAAAAATGAGACAAGTTAATACCAGCTCACCCGAACTCTTCCCGGCCTACCCTGAGATGATTTTCTGGAACTTAGTCTGGGAACACAAAGGAATCAGAATAAACAGCGAATAACTAAGTAACCTCAGATTTGCTGATGACATCGTCCACTTTGCTAAGAACCTTTATGATCTCCAAATATTTCTTGATAAACCGAATGGAGAAAGCCTGAAAGTTGGTCTTTGCAGGAACTTCAGCAAAACAAATGTCATGCGCAACAAACATCTTGAGGATAGAGACAAACGATCAAGATCGAGAACACAGAACTGAAGAAAGTAGACCACTACATCAACATAGGACGACGAAATGAAACCCTCAAAAGAAGAAGAAGAAATAACGCGGAGAATCACATTAGGTTGGCAAGCTTTTAGTAGAACAACCTCATCAAGTGATTAGTCCTTAAAAGAAGCACCAATTCATCATCCTGACAGTCACCGATGGAGTAGAAACATGGAACCTTACCAAAAGATTGGTCCTCAAACTGAGAACAATGCAACGTGCATATGAGAGATTCGTGTTCAACCTCACATGGAGAGATTATAATGCAACAGTATATCATGGATATGACAAGAGTCCGATCTATTTTAGAAACCATTCATTGACATTCAAATGGCAATGGGCTAAACATGTTCCAAGAATGTCAGATAACTGCTGGACATCACATGTCACAACGTGGAAACCCTGGAGATCAAATGCGAAATTGTGGTCGACAGAAAGTAAGATGTAAGAAATCAGCGTGACGAGTTAAAACAAAATCAGACGGTACCGACTCCGGAACGCCCATGATCGGGAGGTCAGGCTAATCTTGGGAAAAGTCTATGTCCAACAAGTGACGTAAAAAGCTTGACGATAATGTATCGTTTTCAAATATCATCAATGTTTTTTCCAGTGCTTAGTGAAACTCACCTAGTAGAAACACATTGAGTTTACAATATTCAATATCACGATGTTGCTTGGTGAAATTATGATAGAAAATGATGCTACCGACACAAAATCCTATATCGTCCACCAAGGTTTCAAAACGCCCACCGACCATTTCAGTATAGTTGTTCGGTGCCCACTCACTCTTTTCGTAGACAAAGTCGCTAGAGTATTCAGTTTGATTTTTAGTGGCTGATCAACTGCTATAACCATGTGTCTGAGTGAGTTAAACTTGCTAAACCACTTTATTTTAATGTCTGATTTGTTTTAATGAGGGATTATCAATATATATATATATATATATATATATATATATATATATATATATATATATATATATATATATATACTATTGTTGGCATCTCGATTCTTTCCTTGAAAACAAAGTTTCGGTCGTTGTTCCGAAAGGTCTTCTTCCGGTGACTGCAGTAATTGGGAACTTTTTCTGAATGCTAACTCTCCCTACTCACCGTTTCCCTAGAGAGTTCTTTCAGTTTCCACATTTTATTGAAATCACGTGGCATAGCTATCCTGATTGGTCAATTCTTTGCTTGAAGAACGACGCCTATCCAAGCCGAATAGTTAGCCAACCCATTTCATAGACCTGTTCATCAGAGTAGTGAGTCTGATTTTTACTGGGAGACCAACGTCTGAGGCCTTGTGTCAGAGTGACTTATCTTTAGTAAGCAATTATATTTTTTTAAACGAGTTGGCGTAGCTATTCTGGTTGGTCAGTTTTTTTGCTTGAAGTAAGGCGCCTAACGTAGCTGATTGGTTAGCATATAAGTTGAGTTACTATCATATTTGGAACTGCCTCCATTTTTCTAGAAGAGTCAGAGACTGATTGGAAGCAGTAGTTTAACAGTATACGATTACTATTTCGCCAAAGGTATGGATTTGTTTGGAAATCGTTGAATTGAGAAAATGAAAGACAGAGTTAGGCGAAAATATAGATATATATCAATTTCAGGAGAAAAAATGCGTGAGAAAGAATGAAGACGAAAATAAAGGAATAAAGCATGGAAGGAAGGAAGGGGAGGAAATAAATACATTGAATGAAGTTAGAAGAAAGAAAAAAGAGAGAGAGAAGATAAAAATGATGAGAAAGAAAGAAAAAATAAGAAAGGAGGAGACAGAAGAAGCAAGAAAGAAAGGTGAAGGTTGATAAATAAGAGAGAGTTTGAGAGAAAAAAAGAAAGAAGAAGAGAGAAAGATGAAAGTGGTAAAAAAGAAAGGAAGGAATAGAGAAAGAGAGAGAGAGAGAGTGAGTGAAAAAAATAAACCAACTAACAAAAGACAAAAGAAAGACAGAAAGAGAGAAGACGAAGTTAGAAAGAGAGAAAGAAAGAAACATGTAGATGGAGAGTAAAAAGGAAAGAAAAAAGGAAGGAAAGAAAGAATAAAAGATGGGTGGAAGGGACAGAAAGGGACAAGTAGACAATGAAAATGACGAGAAAGAAAAAACACAAAAAAAAACGAAGGAAAGAAAAGAGGAAAAAAAGGATAAAAATGACCAAAATGATGAGGGTAGAAATAAAGAAAGATGGGAAGAGGGGAAGGGAGAAAAATAAAGTTTGAAAGTAAAAAAAAAGATGGGCAGAGAGAGAAAGGTGAAAACTGAAGAAAAGAAGCACAACACATAAAGAAGCAAAGAAGGAAAGAAAGAAAGAAAGAAAGAAAGAAAGAAAGAAAGAAAGAAAGAAAGAAAGAAAGAAAGAAATACAAAAAGAAAGGATTGAAAGAAGGAGGAATGATGAAAGTAAAGAGAATATATAGGATCTGAATGATGAATGTGACAAGAAAGAAAGAAGAAAGAAAATGAAGATTGCCAGAAGGAGGATAAAGTTTGAAGGAAAAAAATATGAAGAATGGAGAGGAGGAAAGGGAGAAAGAGAGAAAAAATGAAGGATGGGGAGGGAGTAAAAATGTAAATAACAGATAGAAAGAGAAATAAAAGATAGAAGTGGCAAGAAATAATCTAATAGAGAACGAAAGAAAAAAATATGATAAACTTTGGAAGGAAGAAGAGAGATGAAAATTAAAGTGGAAAGAAAGAAAAGAAGAAAGAAAGAAAAGAAGAAAGAAAGAAAAGAAGAAAGAAAGAAAGAAAGAAAGAAAGAAAGAAAGAAAGAAAGAAAGAAAGAAAGAAAGAAAAGAAGGAAGGAAGGAAGGAAGGAAGGAAAAAAAAAGAAATATGAAGATGGAGAGCAAGGATAAATGGAAAGAAATGAATGAAGGATAGATGAAAGGAAGGGAGAAAAAAGAAACATTCAAGCTTGTATCAATGATAATTCCACACATCCTACATTCTGTTTTACAAATTACTTCTTAGTGGCACCCACTGGCAGTTACATTACTTTTTTGATCAAGAATCCTCAGATGGAAAAACAATCCACGTTCATCTTTGCATCGTACTTTTGTGCCTGTAGAGACAACAACCCCTTCAACATGGCTGCGTAGGGTATTTATGCAAGGCGTCGGTAGAAGCAAATGATGCTGACGATTCTCTGAATAGCAGATGAAGTTGCCATGAGTGTCTTACTAATTTATCCAAAAACTGCAATAATTTAATCAAATAAACTATTTTCAAGGGGGTTGATACCGACGATGCTCTCAAAAGTAATGGTGGTTTTCTGGGTTTTCTAAGGATTCTTTTAGAATCAGTTTGTTGGGGAACAAAGAAATTCTGGAAGTTATTCTGATAGCAACTAGTCTACCGGTGTTGTTAAAATATGACGACAGCTTTTGGGGGGTTGTTTTTGTTTTCTTTTTTTTTCTATATTTCTACCTGTCTAGTCTGTTGGCTGCTTTGTTGTGTTGTCCCTTCTCTCCAATTTATAAAATTTGACATACTTGATGCTATAGGAACACAACCATTCAAAAGAAGAAGATGAAAGTAGAAAAGAAGTAGATTTTGGTGGCAAGAAAAAAAAAACAAGAAAGAAGTGGGGGAAACAAAATGAATGATAGAGAAAGAAATGGTAATCATAGGAAAGAAAAAGAGAAAAGAGGAAGAATAAAGAAAGAAAAGGAAAATATTGATGAGAACGACTAGAAAAAAGACAGGAACTTAGATGAACGAAGGAAGGAAGAAATGAGGGAAAGAAAGGAAGAAAGAGAGATGAAAGAAAGATGATTGAGGGTAGTAGGAAGACTGATAGATAGATAGATAGATAGATAGATAGATAGATAGATAGATAGATAGATAGATAGAAAGAAATGAAAGAAGAAATAAATTAAAATTGAGGTGTTAAAAACAAAAGAAGGAAAGATTGGGATTGGTTGTAAAGAAGGAAGGCAGAGAGAATGAAAGAAAAACTGAAGGTGACAAAAGTTGAGAAAAATGGAAAGAAGAAACGTGAACGTGGCTCAAAAGAAAGAAACGTTGAAAAAGATGAAGGAAGATGAAGATGGCATGAAAGATGTGCACAGAAATTCACGGTACAAAATGATGATGAAAAATGACCAGCAGGAAGTGTGGAAGAAAGAAATATGCATAGGGAGAGAGGGATTTTTGAATGTAGATAGATAGATAGATAGATAGATAGATAGATAGATAGATATGAAAAAAGGAAGGAAGCAAGAAGGTAAGTTATAAACAGATAGCAGCTTTTAATCTCATGTTTAAAATTCCAACCTACCTTTTTCCTGTTTTAGAAATTATTTTTCAAAGGTCACCTATGACCGCCAATTCACTCTACGTGATCAAGAATTCGCTGACGACATTCATCTTTTTATCGTTTTTTCAGGCCTGCCGATAACATAACCTCTTCAACATTGGAAGAAAAGAAGAAAGAAAGAGAGGAAGAAAGAAAGAAAGAAAGAAGGAAAGAAAGAAAGAAAGAAAGAAAGACAGACAAAGGAAATGATAAGAAAGATATGGTAATGAATGCAGAGATAGATGAAAACAGAAAGAAAGACGAATGCGACAAAAATATACTTGATGACGGAAATATAGTAAGGAAGAGAAATAATCAGTGCACTTGATCTAATGTTTAAAAAGATCCCATACACCCTAATTTCTTCTGTTTTGCAAATTATTTCTTGAAGGTTGCCTATGACCGGCAATTCACTTCACTGATCAAGAATTTACCGGCGACTGAAAAGCAATTTAAATTTATCCTTGCATTGTATCTTCACGCTTGCAGTGAAACAAAATCTTCAACATCGACGCGTAGGATGAACTGAGATGGCAAATCAGTCTGCACCTCCATTGATTAGTTTTACAGGCAGGGTTTATCGAAATTGTGTATTGAGAAGCCATCTTCTTTTGTCAGGAAGATGCATCACATTGTGCAACAAGATATTCTTTTCTGGTAATGATTGTTATTTTCTTATTGCTTACGTGCATAATGTATAGAAAATGGCTACTGTCCCTTTCAAAATATGCTATTGTGGCCAAAATAATGATATTCAAGTTATTATTTTCCTCACTTTATGTGATCGAAAATGTGCACATTGTCCAAAAGAAAATGAGTACATTTCGAATTATCAATATTCTGGTCACGAAAGCATAGATTGAAGTGGATAGATGACATTTGCTTTACTTTTTAGATTTAATCGATTAGAAGTGAGATTCATTATCCCAGGACAAAGAGGGTTTTGGAAACATCTAAAGATCTAAATCTCTCCTGAGGCATTTTTGACGAAACATTAGGTCGTTTCAGTGATGGAAAATTCAGTAAACATCACATATTCAATTTTTAATTGACATATTTGCTTTTTTTTCTATGTGATTCAATACTTTCAGCGTTTCGGAGTATTTCGATCGTTTTAAAATTGTGAAGCTGTCAAAACTAAAACTTTTGCTGGTAGCAAAAATTCCTGGTCTTTTTTAAGTTCATTCGGAAATTTCTTTTTTATATCATTCACCTTCAGCTATTTTGTAACTATACTGAAATATGACCATGAAAAAGTTGCTTACAAACATGCACACACACATGCACAGACCCACACAGACATATATATATATATATATATACACACATATATATATATATATATATATATATATATATATATATATATATATATATATATAGTGCCTTTGATGTGATGTATTGGTTAGCAAGATTGTGTTGAGACCATTACTGCTATATCGATTTCGATACTTAATTTGTGGCCCTGTGCCACAACAAACAAAGCTAAGTATATACCTACACACACACACTCATACTCGTACACACACACACACACTCACATATATATATATATATATATATATATATATATATATATATATATATATATACATACATACATATATATATATATATATATGCATGTATATATAAGCAAATACATATGTATGTATATTACACAAACATATGTGTAGGGCGTAAATGTTCGGTTTAATTACGAGTGTATGTACAATCAATATATTTGCATATGAACAATATGTGGCTATCTCTACAATATCATCACATATTATCAGCATGCTTGTCTGAGCTCATGTAGATAATAATGTGTACATGGCCAAACAATGTACAGGTGTGTATGTGTGTGTAGGTGTGTGTGATTCTCACAAGCGGGAATAAATCAATTACAGCTTTTTCTCGAGCAATGTACGTTAGTGAGCACCAAGCGGATCGCTCTTTCAATACGCGCCTTGATAATGGCGTAGCAATGGGAACATTAATTTTTCTCCTCTATCTGTTTACAGACGGTCATAATTGAATTAATGGGCGAGTGTTTGTGGTCGAGAATAAAGAGAGGAAGGACGGGACGGCCGTGTCGATAGCAATTAGTGGCACGGGCTGAAGAACGCGGCAGAATATAAGATTCTGCCTTCTCACGCAAAAATACGACGTCCATTTGTAAAAGCGACGACTGCAGTGGTGGGCGAAAATATTGGCAAAGAGAATAGCAAATGTGTTGGCTATGAGCCAGGAATTATTTGAAACAGAGGAATTTGAAATATCACAAGCATTGTCAATACACTCACGCATACGTGCATACACATATATATATATGATAATTGCAGAAACATCATATTCGCCCAGCATTGGAATTAAACGAATTGAAAATCGAACAGGCAACCACGTAAATATGATAAAGAAATTAGCGCTGTTTACGAAATCGGTTGTTCTATTTGCTACTTGGTTAAATTCGGTGCCGAACGAAATATGCTTCCAATTATAATGTCCCTGTGATTATCACATTCTGTCGAACATACACTGCTCAGTCTAATGTGTATTTGAGATAATCCAACAAAATAGTTATTTGACGATATTGAAGTGAAAGATTTGAAAAAAATTGTCTTACTCCTGACTAATGTTCGATCATGAAGATAAGGCTTATGGGGCCTGGTGCATTTCGCTTCAATCCATCGACGTCTTCAGAAATACTCCTACAATGCAGAAAAACTGTAGCAAATACAGTTCTCAGATGTTAAGAAAATATACTAAACTTGGAAAAAAACACAACGTTCTTTGGTTATTGGTGAAGGGGAAAGGGTGGATTATATGTGAGCCTAGGTTCGAGTCAAAGGAGGTCAACTTGAGGGGTAATCTGTACACAGATAGGGGTCATATCCAATGGATGATATGAATGTGCTTTGGCCTTGGGAAAAGTGGATTGGTGCACAACCACCCAGAAACCAAAGCAAGAAGAGATAACACATCGATCCACATTCCCTTTTGGCCAATCTAAGTATATCCATGATTTTTCTCAACTCGGATCAATTGGTAGATCATAAGGAAAAACGAACCAGGACATACGTTGCATCGCAATAATCAACAAGGTAAATGTATTGTTCGAACCTCAGTAGACCTCCCACTGAAAACTTCGGAATGAATGAAATAAAGAAGAAATCTTCAGGACGCACGTCGTACAGCTGTAATCAGCAAGCTAATCTTGCTGAACTTCGTCAATGGATCTCCCACTATTGATGGTCTAATACAAAATTTCTATGTTGAAAAATAATATGACAAAAATTGAAGAGAATGCACATCGTATAGCAATCTTATCTTACTGATCTTACTGGACGTTATTAATGGGTTCGATCCTCATCAGTGATTCTTTCAGATGTGTCAATTAGTATATATATATATATATATATATATATATATATATATATAGAGAGAGAGAGAGAGAGAGAGAGAGAGAGAGTGAGTGAGAGAAAATTACCAGTATGTTTTTCTTATTCACTTAAAGGTAACAATTTTGCTTCTACCCACCATTTGAAACAATAGACATATCCACTGAAATGGGTGCAGAACTTTTTTTCAAAGAAAAATCATCTCATAGAAAATCAAATGAATCTCCACATGGATTAACTAATATATATATATATATATATATATATATATATATATATATATATATATATATATATATATATATATATATATATATATATATATACATTAATGTGTCTTTCTTGGTATTATTTTCTAGGGGTTTAAAGGATAATATGAACTCAAAAGGGAGAAAAAAGTTGATTTTTTATTCTTCACTTAGATATGGAGTAAAATATTTGCATCCATCAATATTCAATCTCACTACGATTTAATAATATCGGTACGTCCTTTGAATCGTAAATATTAGTGCTTGATAATATCCTAGGCTATGAACTATTTTAGTGTTGGAAAGGTATTTGGATTTCACACTTATGATATGAATGATATTATGATATGACCTGTTGTCCACATCCCGTTGTTTGTCGAGATAAGTGGATAGACCCAATAATCTCATCCATGGTATTTCATTTCTATTTTACTTCTGCGATATAGTTATAAAGTTATCCTTTTTAATATTTCTGTTGTGGTGGAATTGGGATATATTTATTTTAAGTTAGTTTTAATTTCTAATTGTATAATCTTTCCGTTTATCTATTTATGAATAAATTTCTTTTAATTCGAAAAAAAAAAATACATTATATTTGAGTTTGCTTTTCTTCCTGCTTTAGAATTAGTACCGGTTAAATGGTTCCAACTTGAATTCTTCAGCATTTCGAAAACATTTCACTCTTTTTGGTTGAGTAAATTACTTTTGTCCCATGAGTTTCTCTTCTAAGCAGATTTAGCATTTACTGATTAGGCTATTTTCAGGTCTTGAATGGCTTAGTATGCATGTGTGTGTGTGTATGTGTGTGTGTATGTGTGTGTGTATGCAAACAATTTGAAGTCGACTGATGCGTACAATCATTGTAGACAGATAGATCGATACTAACTGATTGTTAGATCCGAATATTTACACACAGAGGCGCACACACGCACATACAGATTTGCACACACAGACACACACACACACACGTATATATATATATATATATATATATATATATATATATATATAGAAAGGGAGAGAGAGAGAGAGAATGAGAAAATAGTGATAGAGAGACAGGCAGACGAATAGATAGCGTAATAGAAAAAGAGAACAGATAATTATAATGAGGGATGTAAAAGAAGAGTGAGGAAGATATGAACAGATGGTAGTTTGGTAATGACTTGAACAAACCATGGATGATAAGAAACATATTTTTCAAGGCAGGCGTTTAATACTGAGTATTGGGAGATTTAGAAACCAATTCTCAGAAGTATTCTCTCTGTGTCCAAATTGCATGCATCAAAGAGACACCAAAGGGAGAGAGAAAGAGAGACATATAAGCTGAGAGTGGGTGATGGGGTAGAAGGGATATAAAGTAAAGGTAGAAAGTTGGTGGAAGGCTGATAGATAGATAGATAGATAGATAGATAGATAGATAGATAGATATGAACAGACTGAGATAGATAGATAGATAGATAGATAGATATGGGCAGACTGAAATAGATAGATAGATAGATAGATAGATAGATAGATAGATAGATAGATAAATAGATAGATAAGGGTAGACCAAAATAAATAGATAGTTAAATAGATATGAACGGACCGCGATAGATAATTGGATATAGATAGATAGATAGATAGATAGATAGATAGATAAGTATGAAGAAAGATAGATAGATAAATAGATAGACGGATACATAGATAGATAGATGGATAGATAGATTGATTGATAAGGACGAACCTACATATATATATATATAGAGAGAGAGAGAGAGAGAGAGAGATGAACAGACTGAGATAGATAGATAGATAGATAGATAGATAGATAGATAGATAGATACGGCCATAGGTATCTGTCTTGTGCATGAACAAATTGGGTGTGCCGAAGAGACAGCATGGGAGAGAGGGAGAGAAGAAGGGGAAAAAGAAGCATGAAAGGAGAAAAGGAGAGGAGGAAGGAGGGAAAAGGGTGAGAGAGGGAAAGGGAGAATCAAGAAAGAGAATGGGGAAAGGGAAAGAGAATGGATGCATCCTGGGTGGGGAGGAGAAAAGTGGGCGTTGGACAGGAGCGAACCCGAATCAATAAGCTTTATAGAAATCTGGTGCAGGCCTCATAAAATATTCACTTTACATATTGTTCTCGACATCCAAATCAGTCTGAAAATAGTTATTATGCATGATTGAGTAAGTCCATCGAATATGGATGCCGTATCGCCGCAAACTGAGCTAAAAGAATGTCTTAACGTGGGACACACCCATGTTTTTGAGTGAGAGGAAAAAATAGAAGTGAGAAGCCAAAATCATGAATACAATCACCTAAATTGGCGGATATATATTAAGCTACACACACACACACACACACACACACACATATATATATATATATATATATATATATATATATATAATCTGGGAATCTTCACAGCTTTAAATACTAAAAATTAAAAAATATTTGATATGTCTTCCCAGCAGTGTTGATCAAACAACCACCGTCCCTTTGGCAATGATATTACTATTTACCTTCGTTTCATTGTAATACATGAAGATTGTTATTTTATATAGGGTATTGTCATAAATTATTGTGTATGGGTGTTATTTCATACAACATATTATTTAATGTTTTGAAGCAAATGACTGACTTACGTCAAATACCCAGAGAACGTATTTGTCAATGAGTATAAAGAACACTAAGATCGAAATCGAGGACACAGAACTCAAGAAAGTAGACCACTACATCTACCTAGGGCAACGAATCTCCATGAGACCCTCAAAAGAAGAAGAAATCAAGCGAAGAATCACACTAGGATGGCAAGCCTTTGGCAGAGCTAGCTCAACCTTCAAAAATAATAAGATCCCATTAATCCTAAAGAGAAGGGTGTACAACCAATGCATCCTCCCAATAGTCACTTATGGAGCTGAAACATGGAACTTAACCAAGAAACAGACCCGTAAGCTGAGAACCATGCAACGTGCACATGAAAGAATAATGCTGGGCCTCACATGGAGAGACCACAAAACAGCACAGCACATCCGGGAAAAGACAAGAGTCAGAGACATCATAGAATCCATAAAAAATCTCAAATGGCGGTGGGCTGGCCATGTTGCAAGAATGGCTGACAATCGATGGACATCACGACTCACAACATGGATTCCCCGAGACCATATGCGCAATCGAGGCTGGCAAAATGTTAGATGAAGAGACGAGCTAGACAAGTTCAGGAAGTACTAGCTCCGTGACGCCCATGATTGAGAAGTGTGGCAAATCCTGAGGAAGGTCTATGTCCAACGACGGACGCTAAAAGACTGATGATGATGAAGATGATGATGATAAAAACTAATGTTCCTCGTTGTTCAAGTCACTTCTGTTGAGTGTTTATCCATGTGAATATTTGATCAATTATGTTGGTTTTAATTTCTGGTTGCATGCTAACATATGATATTATCCTTAAGAATATTTGTTAGAATCCTTTTAATAATGTTTTAAGATCAGTAACCCTAGACTGAATTATCCACGTCTTACACCATCTCACCCCCTTCGTATATATACATATATGTATACCAAACAGTACAAATTAGGAATGCAATATGATATAATGTATATAATACAATATCTGATACATGATGGATTCATTTCATAAAGAGACTGACACATTCAAAATTAAATGTTAAGTTGATTTAGGGTAGGGCTTAAAATATAAAGGACCAAGAATTCCTTACACAAACGAATCTGTTTATGTTTCAGCCTTCTCCGGGCCTCTTCGGGTGAATGATTTGGTTTATTTTAGATTCCTATTCAGGACATTTCTTTTCTTGTGGAGTGTCTATTTGGTAGGTGGTAGGGTCTTCCCTTTATTCTATTCATAAATATTATTTAGTGTTGGTCATTGCTTGTTGTGTGCTTTGTTTTGTTTTTTATTTGATGGGGATGCTATGCTTAAATCATGAATTAGGAGAGTCTGATGTAAGCATTTTTATCATTTGTATGTGGTATATTTCCTCTCTGAGAGTATTTCATTCTCACTTAAATCTGTTTCTCAATGTTAGAGTTCGCTTTTTATATGACCATAGTTGTTGATTTTATTATTTTAGGTTCGGCTTGTTTCTACATGTTTGAAATAATTATGGTGATTGGGTTGTTGTTTAAGGTTGCTATTAGTGGAAGCTGAATGGGGAAAAGATATCTGAGTGATTATTGACAGCAACTTGAAATTTCATGCGCACACCACTGCAACTTCAAACAAGGCTAATCAAATATGGACCGTACAAAAAAAAGGTTTACACCATGAAAGATGCGCGATCTCGACATTATATAAGGCCTCATAAAGACCACACCTAGAATAGAATATGATATGGGGTCATTATTTACAAGTGGATATCCGACGGAAAGAAGCTCAAGTGATTACATCGCTAAAAGATAGATCCTACGAGGACCGTTTAAAATAAATGAAATTTCCATCCCTGATCTCTAGACGCTGAGGAGGAGACATGATCCAAATGTATAAAATCATGAATGGATTGGGGTAGATGGACATCAACGCGCAGTTCTCTCCCTCTAAAATATCTTATAAGGTATTTAAATATTAGACGATATTTTGAGAAAAAATCATGCAGTTGAACTTCCAAGAACTAATCTCTTTACTCAACGGGTCGTAAATGATTGGAATAATCATCCAGCTGATATCGTGGATGCAGCAACGCTCAACACCTTCAAAAATATATGAGAAACAATTTGAGAAGACATGTACTATCTTACAATAAAACAATTGAATAACTTATGTCCTGAACGTTCGAGTCCACACTTGCGAAACTTTTTGTTGAAAATTGAACAACCGTACCCATCATTGATGGTAAATGGTACTCTCCGTTTTTATAGGTTCCTTTGTTCTTGTGTCTGTTATGTTTATGCATCTGTTCATTTGTTTGTGTGTTCAGGCATTCCTGGCCATATTGTTTTGTCTATAGATTTGAAAATTGGCATTTGTACTCCACTAGACCCTTTTTTTTTAATTTTTTAATTTTTCGTAAATAATACCTTCTTCCTTTTACTTTTTAGGAGACTTATTTTGCTGGGTTTATCGATAGCATTTAGATTCTCCAGAATCTATGTCTCTGGATATTTTTGCCATATTTTCGACGATTTCCAGTGGAAACGCTACAGTTGTTCAATTATTGACTATGATAGTGAGTTATTATATTATCAATATAATACTTTTTTCGTCTGACTCTGTCCAATAGGATTAAACGTCAGAAAAAGATCCAAAATAGTTGACAGTTAGAATAAGGACTTGAAAAAAAAAGTTGTTTTATCCCCGTCTGACGAAAGCAGCCTTTTTGGAACTATTCTATTCATATATATATATATATATATATATATATATATATATATATATATATATATATATATATATATATATATATATAATTGTGTCATCCACAGACAGCTGTTTCATTGTATTAGTGTGAAGCTATCTCTCTCTCTCTCTCTCTCTCTCTCTCTCTCTCTCTCTACATATATATATATATATATATATATATATATATATATATATATTTTACAGATGAAATATTATTTGCACTCTCGTGCATCTATACGTCAGTGCACACCCGTGATACAAAGCACCAAAGGCCACTGATATATATATATATATATATATATATATATATATATATATATATATATATATATATGTATATATTTATATAGATTTATATATATGTGTATATATATATATATATATATATATATATATATATATATATATATATATATATATATATATATATATTAAGCCGTGAAAGGGCAATAAAAAGTCATTTTTGTCCGTGCATTTCGGTACTCCATTATGAGAAAAATCCATCCGCTAAAACAGCATCCCTAAAGCCCCGAGGTTGCCATAATAACAGGGTTCTACTGTATTAGTTTATATAGCATAAAGTCCTGGAAACAAAATGATCCATAATCCGATGCTATCAAGATAGATTTAAGTAGATATCTATGGCATCATTTGGTCTTGTTAGTCTTGTTATTTTTGGATAATCCATGGATGTATTAGTTTGTACTACAAGTATTAAATTCACAATCATTTATGATTCGGTATAAAAAAAATTATTTAGATAGGTGTGTATTATATAGTACTGGGGCTTGCTTGTTGAAAGGGTTCATCCGGTCTCCGGCCAATTTTGAGGAGGTTTAAAATTTAGATAATGAGACACAGTTCTTTACTTATTCATGTCGTCGTTTGTAGCAACAACAAAAAAGGTATCATTGTTAATTGTAATAGCAATCAGAACAAATCTGAAAATGAAATGCTGTTGTGTCATCTAACTATGGTTTGATTTAATCTCGTTGTATATAATATAATATTCGACAGAAAAAAATACTCTCTCTTTCTGAGTCTCTCTCAATTCTATTCCAAAACCATCCCCAAAATGATTAGAGACGCATATCGCGTTATATCCATGTCACCTAAACGGGCAAAAAATATATGGTCATTTCAATGTACATTTTTAAGGTAAACTTTGAATCACTGACCCAAACGACTTCGAACTTGACACTGCAATATCCATTAAACAGACCAACCTATCTAGCGAATTCAACTTCGTACAACAGATGCTAGCACAAAAGAATAGAAATGGAAAAGTTGTCAATAGCTGGAGAATTCAGTAAAAATGTGTACGCTTCAAAAAAAAGTATCACAAACTTATAAGTCGATAGATGCTTATGATATCCCAGGCATAAGAAAGTTATATTTGCATTACAAAATATGGAATTTGAAAAAGCTTTTTTCTTGGAAAAAAAGACTTTCTAAAAGATAGAAGAAAGATATCCCACGAAGGACTAGCACATATATTCGCACAGGAAATATAAGAAAGAGAAGTATTTCAAAATTTCTGCCTCGGAATAGTGATCATTCTTCCCGAAGAAAAGAGATCATCTCTATCTCGGCTACTACCGCTCCTTTACTCCAGCATATTTAAACTATTCACCAACATATTTATAGATACTCTAGATAGAAATCAACCATGCAAATAAGTAAACAATAGACCACCTACATGCAATAAATGAAACAATCGAAGAGTCATTAGAATACAACAAACCACTTTGTTCGGCCTTTGTATATTACGAGAAAGCATTTAATTCGGTAGAACATACGACGATCTTCGATTTAATTGAAGAACAAGATGTTAACGAGAATTACACGAAAGTCATTAAAAACGCACACAAAAATGGCACTACAATAATTAGATATGTATTTATATATCAATAAAGGACCACTATATATATTTATATATATTGAGAGAGAGAAGGGGGAGAGGGGGAGATGGGTTAAATTGGCATGTACTTTTCAAAGGATTGTTCTGAAATGTTCTGAAGATAATTAGTATTTATGCTGCATCTCTCTCTTTCTCTCTCTTTTACTCGTTCTCTCTCTCCTTCTAACTCTCTCTCTCTCTCTCTCTCGATATATATATATATATATATATATATATATATATATATATATACGTAACGATATATATGATACAAATGAAAAATGAGCAAAATAATCACATTGTTCATTATATAAATAGATTACTGGCTAAACTATTTTCCAGCTTCAACATATATATATATATATATATATATATATGTGTGTGTGTGTGTGTGTGTGTGTGTGTGTGTGTGTGTGTGTGTGTGTGGTTGACATGTACTTTTCAAAAAAGATAATTACGCAGTATTTATGCTAGCATGCATCTTTGTATGTATGACACGAATACAAAATACGCATGGCGCTTTTGTTTGATGTATTCCCTCTAATTGATAATTAAAAAATCGCTTCAAGACCTTTCTACGTTGGGTCGTACCAGATTTTATGGTACACTTCTTGACTGCCAAAAGTACACGAGAATTCCACCTCAGCCGTTCTCCACCTTGTTAATCTGGCACAACGACAATGTAATCCTCAGGTTCTCAACGAAAAAAACAAAAAAAAAAACAATTTGCCACTCTGGAATTTCTAGTTGTTTATTCCCCACGAAAATCAATTCCATAGTTCCTGTTTACGAATAAACGATTCGTACAAAAAGGTCATTTGCATTATCGTTCATTCTTCCATTCATTTCTTCCCTCTTTCTTTTTTCTGTCGTTTTTTTTTCTATCCGACTGTTTCTTTCTTTCTCATAATCTTTACTTTTTTAATCCTTCTTTTTTTAGAGCTGTTCACGTATTTCTATAACTCGCTTTGTCATTCCACAGAACGTGTCTATAAAGTAGAATGATAGTGATGTAATGAGAAACCATTGGAGAATTTCACAAGAAAATTACGTCATCAGCATTCATAAGTATGGGATTATAGGTCGAAATGGTTCATTTCCTTCCTTCCTTCTTTCTTTCTTTTCTTTCCTTCTTTCTTTCTTTCTACTCTCTTGACATTGCCAGTTTAGACATTCCTGTTGCTTAAACCACACAAACATTAATTCCACGCCATCTCTTTAACGAAATTAAATACATACCATAAAGATGTTAAGCCTAATCGGCGAAATTGCTGGATTGGTGAGCTTATTTTTTGTAGAAGAAAAAAAGGTTGATATCATTTCGGCTAAATGAAATTTGATCATGGAAGTTGTTGTTTTATATGTTTGTTTCGATTTGTTGAACTTTTGATCGAATCAAAAATAAGTGGAGGGATCAATTTACAATGTAAGTTTAGGTTAAATAGGACCCTTAATTTGTGTTCAGCAGTGTTGGCACTAGTTTCCTAGTAGTTCAAACTTTTTAGTGATCTTTGTCCAAAGGCGAGTGGAGAATTTAATTAATCACCCCTTTTTTTCTCCAATTTTTATTAGATTATTCCCGAAAAGGTATACTGCCAAAAGACGTTAGTCACGTGACGGTTTCTATTGGGTGACTAACCAGACTTTTTTCGAATTTTTTTTTTTCCTCTTTTCACAGTACACCTCGTTGGAATTATTTACCCATTTTTTTTTTAAATTCCCTGATCGAGGGAACATCCTATGGTTCTACTTCCCGTGTATTAATAGACAATGTTTGAGAGAGAAAAAGGGACGACTAATTTTACTTTGGAGGTTCTAGGTGGCCGAGTGGTTAATAGCATGAAAAATGGAATCGGCGAGCCAATTTCAAACTCTAGCTGGGACAGCTTGTATTCACGTCTTACCAAGGCCATCGGGCAAGGCATGAATCTATTCCGCCCAGCTCTTGGTAGAAAAGCGCAGGACGCAAAGAATCACTCTCGGATGGTAAGCTTTCGGTAGAGCAAGCCCGACCTTCAAGAAGAGTATACAAGAGTATAAAATTAATGCACCCTCCGAATAGTCAACATCACGTGGAGATATCACAAGACAGCACAGTATATAATCCAAAACATCATGGAAAACGTTAAGAAGTTCAAATGGCAATGGATATCATGACTCACAACATAGATCTCCAAAGATCGAATGCGAAACCATGGCCGGCAGAATACAAAATGGTGAAACGAACTGGACAGCTTCAGAAATTATTGGCTCCACAACGTCCATGACTGCAAGATGTGGCGAATCCTGGAGAAGGTTCGTATCCAACGACGGATGATAAAAGAACGATGATGATGATGATGATGGTGATGATGATGATGATGGTGGTGATGATGATGATGATGATGATGATGATGACGACTTTGCCGCTGGGTCTTTGTAGCCATGTATAAAACTGGAGCCGGGGCGGAGAAGCATCTGGTACGTAGAACCTGGGCAGGGACGGCTGATGCTGTGGCAAGCGAAAGCAAACCTAGTTTTTCTTTTACTTACTTACATTCGCTTTTGTTTTTTCATTAATCCTTTCTTGTCATCATTTCTTCATTCTATATTTTTCTGCTTTCCTTCTTCATTTCTCCGTTTTTACTAACTTCCTGCCTTTTTTTTCCTTTCCTGACTTTTTCATTCTTGCTTTTTTTCATTCTTTCTTTCATCATTCTCATCTTCTGTCTTCCTTCTTTTCCCTCTTTTCTCATTCTTTCGCTGTTCTTTCTATATATCCTCACGCACACTTTCTTCGTTCTTTCTTCTCTTTTTTTTTCTCAGCCTTACCCCAATTCCCCTACCTTCTTCATATCACTGTTCTTTCTTTCTTTCTCTTTCTTCCCCTCATTCCCTTTCTATTCTTTCTTTTTCCTTCTTAATTTCCTCCATCAGTGCATTCTTTCTTTTTCATTCTTTTCTTTCATTTTTTTTCATTTTAATTTCCTTATTTCTTTCTTCTTACTCCATGTTTGCTTTCTTTCGTTCCTCCTTTCGTTCTATCTTTCGTTCTTTCTTTCACACCCTCTTTGCTATTCACTTTCTTCTTTCTTCCTTCCTTTCTTTTTTCTTTCCACTTTTCTTTGTCTTACCCTCTTATTTCTTTTGTCTTTATTCTCATCTACTTTCTTCATTTCCCCTATCTGTCTCTTTATATTCTTTTCTCTTTCTTTCTTTCTATTTTTTTCCTTTCCTGTCTGACCTTTCCCTTTTGGTAAATACCCCATTTCTTCGAAGTTCATTATCTACACTGCCCCCTTCACAGCTGACACTAATAACCTCCAAGATATATGTCAGCAAAATGTATGAAACGCCAAACATAAGTTTAATTCATTTTCATTTGATAATATCACAGTCAAAAGCGATATTGCTATCCGGGTTTTCACTCTGAATATTTCTATAGGGTGTAACCAGTTATATTAAGTTTTTATCTGCCGATATAAATATCTGTACTTAGCACGAGTGAATCACCGTAGCCTGTGCGTGTACCAGAACTAATCATATGGAAAAAAAACTATCTAAAAATATCTTTGAAAGATAAATATTCTTATGAAAAAAGTATCTAAAAATATATGTCTTATCTAAAATCATCTAAAAAAAAACCTACAAACACAAAATTTTGGAATCGTTGGCAAATAAAATCCATAAAGACCCAACAAAAGCACTTTTAGAGGGTATTCAGTGATATGGTTATACACATTGTTATGGTTGTAGCTTCAAAAATGCGATCAGGAGCAACCAAACACACACACACACACACGCACACAAAGAGAGAGGATTGTTGCCTACTTGGCTGGTTAGTCGGTTCATTTGTGGGGCTACAGTGATTCAAAATCGCATAAAATACCAAGTAATTTTTAGATGTAGTAGCATCATTGATTGCCATCACGGAAGGACATACCGGAAATTTTTACTTTCGTATCGTAAAAGGAGCCTTACTTATTATTCATGACATTCCAATTTTTGTTTTACCATTTTAAATCTTAAACGCGTTATCTGATTGTATAATAAACAATTTTCTGTTCCTCTTCCTGTTACAATGGTCGGTTTGGCCATTAAAATGACTTGATCCCTATTCGAAAAAAAAACGGACTATTCCACTGAAATACATTATTTTTCTAAAGATATCATCTCATGGAAATTCAAATTCATTTTTTATTTCTCCACAGGAATCACCAATTAGTTTCTTAATCTTTACTTAAATTAGACCAGTCTGGCAGAGCTTTTACTTTGGCATTGATTAAGTTCAGAATAGTGAGGCATGCTCAACTACTTTGACCCTATTCCAGACTAATTTCAGTCAACATCTACTCATTATATATATATATCAAGTAAATAACTATATATATATACATATACGTATTAGACTGTTTAAGTCCGATAGAATGTGAATCATGATTGTAAAATTGTAGAAACATTGTATGGGAAACATATTTCGTCCGGCACAGGAATTAACAGGAGTAGCTTATCGAACAGCCGACCGCGTATATGAATGAAGAAAATGAACACCATACTTATCCCGAGCTTTGTCAAGAAAATAAGAAGCTACAAGAAATCTAGAGTTTATGTGGTTGGTCTGTGAGTTTGTGTCAATTACGGAATGTAATGAGTTGATAGATTGTGTATAAGGTGAATGGTATGTGTCATATCGCCTGCTGGGCTTTTTGTCATCTGTGCTGATGAAATCATTAGATGTTAGATGTGTTTGGTTTAGTGTGGGGTTGATTTAAAATTTGATCAATGAGAGAATTCAGGCAAAAAGTAGGAATTAGTTCACACAAAACAACATCCCAATGAGACCTATAATATCTGACATGGGCAGTGTATCCCATCAAATAGCCAAAGCGAATCGCAAATTGTTCAATACCCCCCTATCAGGTACTAGCAGCCGTTTACACATTAGAGAACTCAGATGGCCAAGATGTCAAATCCCTTGACACCAGTCAAGAAATGTCTATCCTTCCCCAGAAATTATTAAGAAATCTAAAACAGACAACCACTATACACGGATATTCTTATCAAAGTCTGCACACTCTGCACAAATCAATGTTTCCTTCCTTTTTGAAATAGATTTTACAAACTAAAACTCGGGCTGCCAATGAGCTCTTCCCTTTGTGAAGAGCATGCCTCTATTTGGGATTTTTAGAAACCAGTCCCCGAATTGTACCTTAAGACGCACACTATTTCTACTTCATCAATGACGCCATCCTAAAACACCACTAGAGACTTCAAATATGAATAAGAAAACAATAGCACATTAACCTTCCTCGACATATAACTGCACGGAGACGATACTGACGTTCAATTTAGTGAATCAACAAATTAGAATGAATCAATCAATTTTTACTCAATACTGCAATACCAAAATCAAATCTGAAATCATTGTAGGTTTTTACCCAAGAGCCGTTAGGACATGCAGCCTCCAGCATTTAAAAGATGAAGAAAACTACATCGAACACACTTTTAAGAAGCTCCACAACCCAAGCATTTCATACCCAAAACTAAAGGAAAAGCATACAAAATGTACAAAATGAACACAGAAGAGCACTCAAAATAGATGATCTCTCAGATGCACTCAGCACAAACAGAAATGCATTAGGCAACAATTTCGACGCATTATAAAAAATGAAGATTAAAACACTGTAGAAAATGCATAGTTTCAGCTGTCATTTCCAAAGTGATTCAGTTATTCAGGGACCAGATAACTTTAACCTGTGTTCACATTTAGCGAGACTCATCATCAAGCAAAACAATTTAATAAAAATTCTTCCATTCTTAAAATTCTAAAGTAACTCACACTAACGCAAATATATCTGACAACTGAATTTCAGCACCACAGATGACCAGAAGTCGAATAGGTGGTCTCCCCAGTGTCATGGCACATATCACCACTATGCTCAGCATAAATATACTTTATCTACATACTACCTCCCCTACTCACTATCAACTTATAAACAAACAATATATTTTCTTGATAAAGCATGGAATCAGCAAAAAGTCGAAATAAAGAATCATTTGTCTTAAAAGTCTTCAAATATTGTCATTATTCTGTCATATATATACATATATATATATACATATATATGCATGAAATGTAGTTAAGATGTATCTGGCAATATGTATTGGGTTGATAAATAGTAGTATTTAAATTGAATTTATTACACTAATATGTTCTGCCTTTCGGCTCTGTCGATTTCATTTAAAATTACTATATTGCCGAAGCAAAGAGGCAAAACATAGTATGATAAAATTTAATTTAAATGCAACTATTTTCCTTATTATCGATATATATATATATATATATATATATATATATATATATATATATATATATATATATATATATATATATATATATATATATATACTATATTTCATTTCATTTATAACACCAAAACCTTGTACCCAAAGATTGGGAGGGGTAGTGTTATACTCAAAGTGTGCAGAAAAAAATATACGTCACTAAAATTAAGCCCTTTTGATGACAGAGGTGACACAACCTCTTCCCTTCCCACAAGCAAAAATATTTCACCAGCCAAACCAAGTGTAAAAATGAAATGAATTTGCCAAAAGCATTTTAATAGTCTGTGAACGAAAGTTTTTTTTATTAATTTTGATATTCAATTTAATTAGGATTTTCCCCACTGAAGGTACAGGGGCTTGGGGTCCGAGGGATGGACCGGAATTTTTGATTGCCAAAATATTCATCTCCTGTGAAACACGTGCAGCCCAAAATACCTTCAAAATAACCAAAATTAAAATAATTTGAAAAAATAATACTAAGTTAGAAAACAAAAGCTTCAAATTAGATGCACACGATGCGCCAATGTAGATCCCTCTAGGGTTCTTCTTATATTATTCATATTCTGAAATTACCGTTACAACAAGACACAATATAAAAATAGTGGGCTCTTATCGTATAACTGCATTATTGCAGTACACAAATTTAGAACAGTAGAACAGAAAAAACAACCAAACTGAGGTGCCGGGTCGAGTATCTTTATCATGCAAGAGGCTACAATTTTAGACATGTTTTCCAGCTCAACATCTAATACTCGCATTATAAAAATGCCCACATGCACAATGTGTTAATATGATTGTAAAAAGTCAGTAAAGTACGATGATATTTCAACATGAAATGGATGAAAATATGTTAATACAGTGGCTCAAAATATTTCTTTACAGTGGAATGTACCCACACATACGATGGTTCAATTTTGCTGGTGCAATAATATCACCTGTCTATTTCATGTTAGAATGTGAATGTTCAGTACTTACTACGTATTTTTTTTTTTCACAATTATTTTAACAAATAGTGCTGGTACGTATTTTCCTTACTAGTCCTGTTTTTCTTTAATATCAATATGAATACACGACGTTCTAAAATATAACTACTATTGTTTGTTTGATCGTAGTTTCCTCAGTGAATTCGAGCGACCGATCTCTTGATTACATAATGAACACTCTTAGCAAGTGTACCACAGAGAAGCTGACTTTCGAAATCTTTCTTTTCTCCAACACTAAAACTAATCATATATATTCAAAAATTAGGGAACAATAACAGATGTACAACAAGCTTGTATTAGTACATAATGTATTGAGGAGATCTTTGTACAGAATAGTACTTATTTCAATTAATAGAGCAGTTATAAAATGATATTTTTTCAATGGTTCACTCCAGACTGATTTTAAATTCTCGAAACGGTTACATGGTAAACAACCGATGATCCCAACAAGACAAAATTTATACATGGTACCATAATATCAGAGTATGAGTAAAACACTAAAAAATAGTGACGAAAATTGCATAAATTATATTAACAGATATTGGGAAATAAGTGACTGAAGTGACACAAAAAAAATGAAAGAGTTTTTAACGTTTATCATTCAAACCTGTAAACATTTCTAGATTCTCTCTTTCTCTCTCTCTCTCTCTCTCTCTCTCTCTCTCTCTATATATATATATATATATATATATATATATATATATATATATATATATGTATGTATACGGTGTGTGTGTGTGTATATATAAGTCATCAAAATCAAATTATTCTATGATCTAGAAAATCGTAGGGATACCATACATTTCCATGGAAGAGAAACAAGTGAGCACAAAGAGAATTCCAAAATAGTACCAAGAAAACAAAAACAAGTTGAAAACTACCAAATAATGAGTTGTCACTATTTTGAGATAAAGGTACGTGTATGTTTGGTTTGTTTTTATAATTTGATTGGTTTTTTTTTGGTTTTTTTATTTATTTCTCGTTGTTCCCTATATTAGTCATTGGGGAACATTCACACGGAACTATTTCCATCTATCTATATTTAGAAAATGATACGGAGGGTGGGTAGATGAATAAATATTCCCAGATGTTCCGCTGCCTTTTCTTGTGAATAGTTAATGTTTGAAAATGTTTGTTTTGAAAACTGTGCCAATTAGAAGAACTCAGTTTTCAAATATCTAGTCTTTATTTGTTCTAGTTTCAGAAATTACATCATTTATATTATAGAAGAGAATTCAGCATATTTGATGATGCAAAATTCAAAAATATTTTTCTAAAGTTCCCTTAAAATCTCCAGCTGTCTAAAATCTAAACCAACTTTCAAAATCAATCAGCATTGTGCACAGTATTGCCCACAAATGAGAACATCCCAGCCACTTCTCTGTAGAAATGCTCCATTCAGTTCATCTTGCATTCTTCTGAGATCATGAAGCAAGTTTTTTTTATCTCATCGTATTGTAAGCTCTACACTAACTCAACTTGATGTTTATCATTGAATTTATTGAATACGTTATGGAATAAACCCATCACGCATTCAATATTTTATCATATTCTGAATTCCTGATTTGTATATATATATATATATATATATATATATATATATATATATATATATATATATATATATCCAGCTCTGCTCTATAAGAACTTGACTCTCAGAGTATAAAGTCGAATGTATTGAGCACTTTATGAAATAAATACATCACATATCAAACATTGCTTTATATTAAATTATGCTATATTGCAAACCTGATCTATATATATATATATATATATATATATATATATATATATATATATATATATATATATATATATATACTAAAGTAATATGAAGTTTTGGAAAAATGTGTTTCGATTATGAGTGATAATTTTTCGATACTGTCGGATTCAATATCCAAATAACACACGGACACACAGACACAGACACATTCATACACACACACATGCATATAGAGAGAGAGGGGGAGGGATACTGAGAGGAGTTACTCGAGTAAACAAATGTTCACAACACAGCTTTTTCATCTGATGTATTATTGAAAAGAAACAGAAGTGTTCAAGTGGAAGAGCTCATTTTTTCAAATGGTGGTCAAGCGATATTTTTATCAGCACAACTGTTGGAGAACTCATTTCAGAAGGAATCACACTTTCATTTCCGAAGGGATATATATATAAATATATATATATATATATATATATATATATATATATATATATATATATATATATATATATATATATATTTTCATATTTGTATTTTATATAATATATACATATATATTATATAATATATATATACATATTATATAATATATACAATATATATTATATGATATATATTTTATATGATATATATTATATGATATATATATTATATATGTATGCATTATATGATATATATATATTATATAATATATAATATATATATATATATATACGTATATATATATATATATATATATATATATATATATATATATATATATATATATATATATATATATATATATATATATATAATTTAAGTGACTGTTTGTGCAAATCTAGTGAGGTTGATGTCATCAAAACTACAATCAGTAGTAGAAAATGAAGGCGGTCACATCAAATATTGATTTTAGATAACTTCCTCAGGAAGTGTGTATTCATTTTTGGAATGCAACATATTTATATTTTTGCCTATACAAGTTCAATACTGCAAAGCATGGTATTAAATGTTACTTAATAATATCCGTTTTGATTGAAATACAAATAATAAAATCTTGGTGTGTTTGGTTCAGAAGGAAATTAACTTTTTAGAAAATATTTGTACAATCTGCCACCATTTCAGATGCTGGGAAGATGAAATTTCCAAATAATTTTCTGGTGAAATACAAACCTTTTTTCTCTGTACTAGCGTGATATTTTTTTCTGGAAACTAACAACCTAAACTGTGAACATAGGTGTGTCCAGTTTTAAGTCATTCTGATTGATTGGCTTTTTATGTAGGTGTTGCGTGTACAGCCCGTGTCAATGGAGCTTAGAGGACTTAAAATTTAAACAATTACTCCTTATTATGCCAGGAAAATATTTGTAGTGCCTTTTTTTTTTAATTCCAAGAACCAAGTGTTCATTGGGCCAAACGTCTATGTACTGTTCATCTAACATTTGTCCTATGTGCAAACGTGTAAACGCGTACGACTTTTTTTCTCTGTTTTTATGACGACACGAATTTTCTGGATCTTAAATTCAATCGGTTTGATTTTTCATTTTTTCTCCCCTGTGATATCAAGAAATGAAGTGAGAAGTTTGCGTGTCACTGAATTTGCTCAAAACCTTCGAATTAAACGATGGGATAAGTTAAAAGTTTTCAACGTATCTGCATGCAATTTCTGTCAAGTCACTATAACTAAAATGGAATTCAATCTTATCTGGATTCATAATGTCATTAATAGGAAAAGTATGTATCCTAAATTGAGCTTAGCTTTAGAAAGCATAGTACTGAAATTTTAGGTAGCTATCTAAAGTTCATCATCATCATCATCATCATCATCATCATCTTCTTCATTCTTTCAACATCCATCGTTGGACATAGACCTCCCCAAGGATTCACCACGCTTCTCTATCATGGGCGTTGCGAAGCCAGTACTTTCTGAATTTGTCTAGTTCGTGTTTCCATCTAGTACTCAGCTGGCCTTAGTTGCCATGTGAAATCTGGGGATCCATGGAATGAGTTGTGATGTGTATCAGTTGTCTGCCATTCTTGTAACGTGGACAGCCAATTGCCGTTTGAGTTTTTCAATAGATTCTATAATGACTCCTGTCTTCTCCTGGATGTACTGCGCTGTCTCGTGGTCTCTCCATGTGAGGTTAAGCATAATTCTTTTGTGCTCTTTGCATGATTCTCAACTTGGTTAGATTCCATGTTTCAGCTCCATAAGTGACTATTGGGAGGATGCATTGGTTGTATACCCTTTTTTAGGATTAATTGGATCTTCTTGTCTTGAAGGTTGAGCTTGCTCTGTCGAAGGCTTGCCATCTTAGGGTGATTCTTTGCTTGATTTCTCTTTGTTCTGGAGGTCTTATGGAGATTTGTTGTCCTAGGTAAATGTAGTGATCTACTCTCTCCAGTTCCATGTCCTCGATTTTGATCTTTGTGTTTTTATCTCCGACGTGGTTGTTGCACATGATCTTCGTCTTGCTGAAGTTCATGTGCAGGCCGACTTTCTTGCTCTCTTCATTTAGTTCATCTATCATTAGTTGGAGATCGTGTAGGTTCTCTGCAAAAAGGGCAATGCCCTCTGCAAATCTGAGGTTGCTCAAATATTCGCTGTCTAATTTGAAACGTTTATTCTTTCAATCTAGTCTTCTGAAAATCATCTCGAAGCAGACTATGAAGAATTTTGATGAGCTGTTATTGCCTTGTCTTGCCCTTTTTTGAGCTGAAAGGGCTCCAAGTCTTTACGTAGCCTAATAAAAGAGCTGCTGTAACTGTATGTGTTGTAGCACTCTGACGTATACTAGATCTACACCTTGTATAGTGATGGCCTCCATGACCTTTAGGATTTCAACTGAATCGAAGGCTTTTTTCAAGTCGATAAATGCTACAGCGAGTGGTAGCTTATCTTTTGCTGCTTTCTCTATCAGCTGATTTAGTGAATGGAGTTGGTCCAAGGTTGAGTACCTCTTAATGTAGTGTTTTTGTGATTCAGTTGATGATTTTTGTGAAAAGTTTGTATATGCAATCGAGTAGGTTTATAGGCCTATAGTTGTTGGGATCTTTTGGGTTCCCTTTTTTATATGAGTGTTGTAATTGCAGTCTTCAAATCATCTGGGCCTTTACTTTGTTTTAGACACTAGTTGAATAGGGCGGCCAGTTTCCTAGCGATGATCTTACCCACTTTTCTGAGTAGGTCGATGGTGATGCTGTCTGGTCTTGGGGCCTTTCCTTTCTTCATTCGTTTTATGGCTGATTTCACTTCCCACGAGGTAACTTCTGGTAAATCTTCGGGTTGATTGCTTGCATCTTGCGTATCCTGTTCTCAGTATTTTTGTTCTTGTTTGGATGAATAGAGTTTTTGGTAAAAATTCTCTGGTGCGTTCGACAATCCTGTCTCTGTCCGTCGTTTGTTCCCCATTTCCTCGAGTATGCTGGTTATTTGCTTCCGTCCTGTGTTGAGGCCGTTGTTTATAGCTTTGAAGCTGCGACCTCTTTCAAGAGTTGATTTGATGACTGCTGTCGATTGTCTTCTGTCTTCCCTTCGTTTCTTGATTATTTTATTTAGTCCGGTCTCTTCGATTTCCTCTCCTCTGAGATTTTGCTAATGGTTTGTGTACTTGTTAATGTTAATATAGTGGCGACCTCTTTCATAGATGCTGTCACTTTTTTGTTTAGTTCGTTGATGCTGGCGTAAGAATTTGAAATCCGTTTTCTGATTCAAGCTTCGAGGATCAAATCTGCTCTTCTCGTATGTTTAGTGGTTGCAGTTTGGTGTGAAACATTTTCTGCGTATTTTGTTGGTATTTACTTGCATTTTGCATCTCAACATTCTTTGGTCGCTTCCTACGTTGACTTGATTCAGGACTTGGATGTGCTTGACAGTATCGCTTTTGTCCGTTAGGATGTAGTCTCTCTCGTTCTTTGTATCGTGGTTGGGGCTTTTCCAAGTCCATTTCCTTTTACATCCCTTCCTAAAGATCTTTGCACAATGAAAATTATCCAAAGTCAGATGTACTTCATTCATAATTTTTATCATCTGGCTAGGGTTATGAGTAATTGTAAATATTCTAGCGTATACTTTAGTTAGAATTATTGATAAATTTAATTTCGAAGAACAGAATTCTCATTTTTCTTCAAAATCCTGTGAATTCGATTCCGGTGAAAAATTAAAATGTTCTCTTTACAGTCGTGACTATGTCAGTTTTTATGTAGCATAGTACAGCATTTTTAATCCTAGTCATTTAGGTATCTCTTTAAATGTTAACTGTTTTAAACTATGACATGATTTATTTCGCTTTCAGCCTGTGTTAGACAAAGGCCAGAACCATAGTTGTTAGTTAGGATTCTTTTGACACGCTGGATACACTATTAGTTGCAAACAAAATATTTTAAGAAAAGAAAATTTTCTTTTTCCTATTTTGATATGAGAAGGAGGCTAAATTCAGCAAGCTTTGTTAATGCAAAGCGTTTGGACACAAATCTCAGACAGATGTTCACAGACTGACTGCTACAATATGTATGATACTTGACTGTTTGTGAAAGTTTTGTAAACAAACGGTTCTTGTTCTTCCCCCAGTGTTTCTTTACTGTTTGGATACCGTTTGGATGCCATTTGCAGAGAATCATGTACAAACGTTACATGGGTGTAAAACTGTGTTCGAGTGAATAAATATGCTTTTAGTGAGGGTTCAATTTGAAATGTAAGTTTATACTAAATGATGTCATCGCTTTGTGTCCGTCTGTGCCTATGCTTGCAATATGTTTGTTTGGTTTTTTTTTTTCATTTTTTATTTTTTATTTTTTGAAGCCATAACCAGTGTAAGAACACTACTCACTTTTCGTACATTCATTTCTTGTCGCTTGTACCCAGGAGAGTCTAGAGGCTTGGGTAGTGGTATGGGAGAGAGAAGGGCATTAGGTCTGCATTATTGAGTACAATATAGAGATCGATCTCCCCCGCAAGAGGATAAACAGGATCACTACGGAAGGCTGTCTGTGTGATCCCCAGCTGGTTACTGCCCCTGGTATTCCCAGGCAATCACCAATCTACTTATTGACCAGGCTCAACATTATTCTTTTATTATCTTGATCGAGCAAATTTCTTAGTTGAACAAGCTTGGTTGTGCATGGTCAAATCCACTAAAAGGTAAGCAAAATAAAAATCTTCTGAAATCAAAAGAAAGAAAACAGCGATCATTCAAATAAAAGCAAAACGCAATTATTGAATCAGCTACGATCCCCATCCTCTCGACATCTGTTCGACCAGTAGCAATAGATTCCGATATGTGTTTTTACCCTCCTTGTTTGAATTCAATGCTGAAATCGACAAATCTAAAGTTTTGACATCTGACTAATTGCAATAATAAATCAACTGTCTAGGAGTCTGACAATAAGAGCGCAAGGCAAGTTCACGTCACTGATGTATAGCAGGTGGAAATGCTCGATTGGCTGCTTGATATCATCTCTTACGGTTGTTGAGAGCAAAGTTCTCAAAGTAGGGGTCAGGACTCCCCTCAGTTCTCGTGTTGAGATCGTTGGGGTCTCAGAAATATTTCGAAATTGTTTTAAAGGGAATAATTATTCGACTAAAGTATCTTTTCATCCGTGAATGTACTCCTTCTGATGCTTATTATAAAATGGCTCGGCATTATTCACTGAATTTTCAAAAAGCAAATTTTGTTACCGTTACATTAGGAATATTTGAAAAGTATTTCTTGTGATATACACTCTAAAATTTATAACGGATGCTTTGCAGTATTCGACAGTTTAACTTGTCTATGTATGTATCACGCCTACAGGCCACGCCAATGGAGCTAGAGGGCTGAAAATAACAACTTGTATTCCTTATTATATCTAGAAAAACTGCTTTTAAAAAATCTGCACCTTCCCCTAAATTAGTTTTTAGTCAGGATTCAGAGTGCAATGCAATTCCATGCTGAATAGATCCCTCAGTTTGTATCCTATTGTCTCTTTGATGCAGACATTTTTGTGATCACAGCCCAACAAAAGGTGAGAATTTTTTCTTATTCATTGATCACCCACTTTTTTGATTGATCACCGCCGATGCAGCATGCTGTCAAAAAACATTGATCATCCCATGGATTCTATTGAATGACTAACTAGACCTGTTTTTTCTGATGGATAGTTAGGACGACTTAAGACTCTTACTGTTTTCTTAACACTGAGCAACGGATCTTAAAAAAGGCTCATCTGATTGAAACGCGGTCCAGTATGAATAGCGTTTTAGAAGTGCTAATATAGAGAACAACAAAGAGGAGAGTAATTGAGTAGGGCAATGGCCCATCCCTGTTCTGGTATGTTTCATAAGTATGTAAGCATCATCATTTTCTGCTTACCTTCTTATCGAAGGTATCGCAGGATTAGGTACAAGCAAACAATTGTAAATAGAACCAACTCCCGGATTGCCAGGAATGCCAAGCTTCGTTATGCTTGCGATATTCCTATTAATCTCAATTGATTAACTATCTAAACACTAACCAGGCTCGATGTTGCTTAACTTCAGAAATCTTAGGAGAACCATTGTATCAAACGTGATTTAGTTGTAATACTTTTAAAAAATATACAGCTCAATCAAAAACAGAATCCCAGATCCAATACAAAATCCAGTCAATTATTTCGTGATACGTGACCCATAATTCCATAAAATTTCATGGAAATTTATTCAGAACCTTTGGAGATATTGCGTCAACAATAAGCCGAATTCAAACTCCGGCTAAGACCGGCTGCGTTTAATTCACACTAATGCATTTGGGAAAGGCATGAATCCATCTCCTCCACTCTCTTTCAAGCTATGTGTAAAATAGGAAAATCAGGAAAGTCCCATTCAGTACAGTGAGAGGCTGGAAACGGACAGAGTAGTGTGTGTATTACCGAAAGGTACCGCTAACAGAACTATGGTGAAGCTTCGATAGCCATAGAAAACTAGAAGTGTAATATAACTAAAGCTCAAATGAAACAACCCTGAGACTGCCTCGATGTCAAAAGCGAATGAATGTCATCATGTTGCTTGGGGTCAATTGATCAACATTTTTTTCAATTTTTTCTTATTGCCATTCAAATGCCATTCAACATGATGAAAAAAAATGATTTATTTCTTAATTAGTCATTCTGTTCACTTCCGGATTATTTACGGGTGGATCGGTATTTCTGCCTTGGATCATAGTATCTTTGTGCCCTTCTAACGGTCAAAGTGCCACTCGACGGCTCTACTGTCAAGAATTTAGAGTTTGTTTATTTGCATCCCCACGACTACAAATGTGACACAAAGTCTGATTAAGGTGGGGTCCCACACGCTCGGAAGCGTTCAGGCAGAGTGTGCGACCCGATTCCTTGCGCATGATTTCGCAAGGACGTCGGGACAAGCTGGAATATGTCCACTGTACGAATCCTATTGTTCAAGAGTCAAGAATTTAGAGTGTAGTTCCAGTTTGCAAAACATTCTTTGGTAGCTTTGCACCGGTGCAATACAGTGACCGATGATGGTCTAGTGAAACTCGGTATTGCTAAACCTGAGAGGCCAAGGATTTGTCTCAGGAGATCAGTAACCCCGGGCAGCACCTCCCCACTGTACTAAAAGAGAAAAGACGGGCTTGCCCCGACACCTTTGCAACATTATTTACGGGGACTGGATCATTTTTTGAGCTTTCTTGGATATTTAGTAACAGTTTAGAGTTCAGATTTCTTATTCTTTTTTCTTCTGTCAGTTAAAAATACAGCTTTGAACACTAACCTTTTACAAAATGTCCAAATTATTAAATATAAATGTATTTCCAACCAGTGTGAATATTCCATACTTCTTACTCATTCTCACACTTAATGGGACCCTCTTGTGGGATACTTGTATACTTGTATCACTCTCCATCTCTCTCACTATCCAATATATATATATATATATATATATATATATATATATATATATATATATATATATATATATATATTTGTGTATGTATGTGTGTGTCTGTGTACTTTACCATCTATTTCTAAAAATGTAAATATTGGCAAAAACTTTGTTTTAAGATTCCAACTACATCAGTCTATTCCAAATGTTAAGATATCCCTGTTCATCCAGTGTTACGTCACTTATACACCACAAAATAGATTGATAGAAAAAGAATAGGTTCATAGATTCAAATATAACAGCATAGATAAATACAAAAACAACTACAGATTTTAATATAACGGAATAGATATATATATATATATATATATATATATATATATAGAGAGAGAGAGAGAGAGAGAGAGAGAGAGAGAGAGAGAGATAAGAAATTACTCACATTGAGAGAATTGCATTGTGACTACCGATGACGTGAATGTAAGCCCATTGTTTAATACACTGTACACAGTATTTCCTCAGAACAAAATACATACAATCTCTCTTCATGGCACAATAGACTTCGCCTGTCTATTCATCATAAGCTTATTCACGACAATAATCACAGCCAGGGTCCGTCCTCCAATTCTTTGCAAGAAGATCGATGCGAACCAAACAAAGAATACAACCTGTGCGACCCAGGACTATTTTTCAACCTGACGCGGCTCCCTTCAAGCAGAAGCCCGCTAGTCAAGGAAAGACGTCAACAGGAAAAGCGAGGCCGATGGATACCGCGAATGAAAACAAATACAAACAATGAAAGAAAGAAAGAAAGAAAGAAAGAAGAAGAAGAAGAAGAAGAAGAAGAAGAAGAAGAAGAAGAAGAAGAAGAATGAAAAATGAAACAGGTCTGGTTAGTCGATCTACAGACACTGTCACAAGACCTACGTCTTATGGCTGTATGACGAGTTGCAGGTGACCAATTAGGAATTGAAGAATCAAGTGCTGATCGGTGAATAAGTTACTTCTCTGGCTTTTTGTTAGGTAGTGATCACTAAAAAATTTTTTTAAATCACGTGTGCAGGAACGCTGCCATAATTAAACAGACTAATTTAGCATAAGCTGACATTGTGAATTGAACTCCATACGTTTTGGGGGGGATTTTAAAAAAAACAAACCTTCTAATCCTATTGGTATGGTCTTCACGTAGGAGACAAAAATGAATAGGGGGCCATCAAAATAGCCAGCCAGATCCATTTAAAAGTCAAAGAAACCCACGTTGAAAGTTTTGGATGACAGTTTTAAAAATTATTAGGAAATGCGATGAACTTATATATATCAATGTGCGTGCATGCGTGCGTGCGTTCGCGTGAATGTGTGTAAGTGTAAAAGGGGAAATTCCTTTTTTCATTGGGCTAAATATATTCATCAGTTGTTAAATGTGTCTTATTTAGCTTGGGACATATGAACCGGTGGAGAAATTCGCCTGAATCCTGCATTGTGCGTTACACGATCATGAAATGTACATACAGAACCACAAATACACACACGCACACACACGCACACACACGTGCGCACATACATACATACATACATACATACATACATATATATATATATATATATATATATATATATATATATATATATATATATATATATAATGATCCTCCATCGTTCTCGTTCAATGTGTTATTGGGATAACCTATGTAAGTCCTATTTCAGAAAAACGAAATGATGCGTCGTATAAAATAACATCCTTATACAATGCACTGTGATAATTCCCTATATAAAGTGACAAAGTACATGAATGACATGATATATATATATCAAAATCATTGCTGAAAGGAGGGTTTTATTTATTAATAACAGCTAGGGAGCCATGTCAATATAACTGTTCCTCAAAAAGTCACATGGCAAACAACATATGATCCCAACAGGAAAAAGTTTACACATCGTAACATAATAACAAAGTATATATAGAATAGGAAAACACAGATGAAAAAGTTTTTTTAATGTTTAGTGTATAAAGCTGTAAAACTTCCTAGACTGACTATATATATATATATATATATATATATATATATATATATATATGTATGTATATATATATATATATATATATATTTATATATATATATATATATATATATATATATATATATATATATATTTATATATATATATATATATATATATATATATATATATAATGCTTGTGTGTGGTGCATAGGTCATCAAAATCAAATTATTCTATGATCTAGAAAATCGTAGGGATACCAAACATTTCCATGGAAGAGAAGCAAGAGAGCACAAAGAGAATTCCAAAATAGTACCAAGAAAAAAAATCTACCATAAAATGAGTTGTCACTATTTCGAGAGAAAGGTATGTGTATGTTTGGTGTGTTTGGGATTTTGATTGATTTTTTTACCGTTTTTTGTTTTGAGAACAATAACAAATATACAAGTGTGTGTATATCTACTATTGTATCAAAGAAAATGCTCAATACTATCGATAGAATCGTTATAAATGAGTAAATATGTTTCCAATAGTCAACTACGGATTGTACATTGTCATAACTTAAAATTTGAAATAGAAAATCTTTTTAAGTGAAACAAGATAAAATTTGTGAAGAACAATTTCAAAAATATTTACTCATTATATATATATATATATATATATATATAAAAATATATATATATATATATATATATATATATATATATATATATATATATATATATTCTACATATACCTGGCTCTAAGAGACGTCTACTCTCACCTTTGTAGCAGCGATTGACGAACAGGACAAAAAATCTCGTTTAGCGTGAATATTACCAGCGGTGACGGGCTTGGAAAAAAGACGTCAGAGAGATAGATATATATATCATGCCTGTTTCTATTCACGCTAACCGAGAATTCTATCTCTATCCGAAAATGACTATAAAGACGAAACCGGTCAGGAAATATCTATAAAAAAACACATCAAAAATGAAATAAAAACTGGGTGGGTGACATAAAAAGAGACTGACGGAAAAAGATGAGAGGTGCTAAATCTGCAGGAAGGCTCTGGATTAGTAAACTGCAGATGTTTTCGCCGCCGACTGGCCGGAAGCCAATTATACAAACCTCAACACTCAACGACCACATGGCATTAACATTGTTGTTTCAGTGGCTAGGCAAGAGGAATGTTGGCCGAAATTTCAGGTGCCTGCTTTGTGCATTTTTTTTGTTTTGTTATTGTTGCGAATGTGCAAGATGCATTAGCAGTAGCAACACAGTCTTAGCGCCCGTCGTTGGACATGGATTTTCCAGATTCGCTAGACCTTCCTATCATGAGCATCGTGGAGCCAGTTCTTTCTGAATTCATCTAGCTCGTCATGCCATCTTACTCTCTGTTGGCCACAGCCTCGCACTTGATCACTGGGGATCCACATTGTGAGTCGTGATGTCCAGTGGTTGTCTTACATTCTTGTAATATGTCCAGCCCATAGCCATTATGGGTTTTCTAACAGTTTGTTTGATGTCTCGGTCTTTTGTCTTTTTTTTCTCTGATACACTGTACCATCTTATAATCTCTCCTTGTGAGGTTGAGCATGATTCTCTCCAGTGCATGTTGCTTGTTTTTCAGTTTGAAGGTCAATCGTTTGGAAAAGTTTTATGTTACAGCTCCATAGGTGACTATCAGGAAGATGCATTGGTTGTATACTCTTCTTTTTAGGACTTCTTTTCGAGATTTTCTTTTTCTTGAGAGTTGAACTTGCTCTACCACTTTATTTCTTCTTTCGGTGACTTCATGGGGATTCGTCGTTCAAGGTAGATGTAGTGGTCGACTCTCTCCAGTTCTGCATTTTCAATTTTTATCGTTGGGTCTTTGTCCCCAACTTGTCTGTTGTACATGACATTTGTTTTGCTGTTGTGAAGTTCAAATTGAAAAGTGGAAAATGGTTTCCGACTGATTATTTTTTTGGAAATAGCGACTCCAGTTTTATTATTTGGGATATTTATTTTTATTTATTCATTATTTTTTTTTAATTCTTGAGTGATTCTCATCATTGAAAAATTGAGAGAAAAAATCTGAATGGGCAACCCTACAAGGGACGCTGAGATAGGTGTTTGAGGTTCCGAATAGTGTACTTTGAGGAGAACTATGGCCTCGTTGATATTAAATGGTTGGATACATCACTAGCAGCCTTTATAAGTCCGTGACTGGACGAACGCCTTCCTGATCTCTTCCAATAACGACAGAGACTGTGCTGATCTCTGCTGTGTCTTACTGGCAGACCTCGCACATATACCGAACCTAGAAATTAAGAAGAAGAAAGAATAACAAAAAAGAATTCACAGATACCCGCTGTTTCGTACTGAATACCTCTACATTCATCATTTCTCCCAAAAGGTCTCTCCCATCTCCTTACATGACGACTGCAACAGCACTGACCTCCACCATGTCTAACCAAAATATTCTTACGCAAACCCTTCATCTTGTGTTTGGTCTTTTCCTACTGCGTTAACTGTCTTCCAATCGATTAGTCTTTTGCTCCCTCTGTTGTCATCTCTCCTTGCTAAGCGTCCGTCCCATCTCAATTTTGTTGCTCATATATTTGTATATTATAATTCACTCTAGCCCTCCCTCTGATCTTTTTCTGTCCCTTAGAGCTATTCCTAGCATTGCTCTTTCCGTAGTTCTCTGTGCGATTCTGAAGTTGATTATGTACATTTGGTTGATTTTCATGTTTCACATCCGTATGCCATAGCTTGCATCATGCACTCATCATAGACTTTGCACTATAAACATACGGGAAAGGTGCTCTTCAATATATCTGTATGCATACCAAATGATTTCCAGCCGATCGTAAAGCGTCGTTTTTTGTTTGTTTGTTTGTTTTCTCACTTTCACAGTCTTTCTCTAACTTTTGTATTGACTTAAGAAGGTGCATTTGTTGATCTCTTTGAGAGCCTCACCCTCTAATCTCTAATAATAATAATAATAATAATATATATATATATATATATATATATATATATATATATATTCACGTGTGAATGTACACACACATATGTACATGCATGCACACACACATACACACACACACATACATATGTATATTAGTGTCGTGGACTGTTAAGATGCCACGGATGAACTGCAAGTCAGCTTTCTCCAACCCTCACTGTTCGGAGACTCTCTTAGAGCTTCGCTTAACTTCAAGCCTCTCCATCCTAGGATGTTAACTCTCTCTCTCTCTCTCTCTCTCTATATATATATATATATATATATATATATATATATATATATATATATATATATCACCCACTCACTCACTCACTCACTCACTCACTCACTCTTTGCTTTGCAGGATTGTCTTGGCATGCCTCACTGATCGTGAGACGTCACCATATCGCTTTAGTTAGTGCCTAGTGCAGGATGGATTTGCCTGATTTATCTTGCCTTCAACTGCAACATAGGTCAACAGTTCTAAGAACTGCAGAAATTTCATGTCGAAGCCAGATTTGAATAGGTTAACATTATTCGCAAGGAATCAAGTGACGTGGAAAGAGAGAGGGAGAGAGAGATTAAACAGAGATGGGCAGCGTTCTTAAAAAAAAGAAAAGGAGTACTCATCTTTATAAGCGGGGGATACTGTGAGAGACAAAATACAATTTTATTTCTTTGTTCACGTCACACTACGTCATATTATTAATAATTTCTCAAGTGAATTCTCAAGATGAAAAATAGAATCCAAGAAAGAAAGAAAGAAAAAAAGAAACTAGACTAAATAGAGCCAATCAATTATATTGCATTTCGGATGATATTTTTCCTTTTTTTTTTTTCTTTTTTTTTTTCCTTTTTTTTTTTTGATGCAGTGATTAATTATATTTGTTTCGGATGTTTCAACAGGAATTAACTCGAAAAATCAATGAGAAACAAATATATCTTTTTGAATTTTATGATTTTTTTCTCCTATTATAGAAACAAATATTGACAGATGATGCAAGATGCTATCAACAATCCTATATACCACGTCACAGATTTTGACCAGAGTCCTTCATTTTTCTTGTTTTCACTTATTTGTTTGTGATACGGTCTTTAGAAACACACACTGTTTGAAATATCAAGACTATTTACTCAAATAACACATGAATTACTATTTCTGTTAAACAGGCAATATATCTATTCTTGAAAGATGCAAAAGTGGAATATATAACATCTTTTATTTTTTGTGCTTTCACTGTTTGGAGAGTCTCTGCGTCCTTAAATATTTTTTCTATTTACGGCAGAGTAAAGGGTCGACACTTACGAGCTGGGAACTCTTCTCAAATCATTTGTATTAAATTTCACTTTTGTGACTTTTCTAAAGTTTCAAGTAAAGAAAATAAACACAGTGCAAAAATATCTTATTTTCTTCTCCCTGACAGTAACATGATATTGTGTAGATACGGAAGAGGAAAATATCAGAAATATCATCTCCGATTATTCTTGTTATTCATGACGAAGATACTACCTCTGTCCCATAATAATTGTTACATTTTGTGTTTGAAATGTACATGCGAAGTGTCACAGCTATTATGGGACACTATTATAATTATTATTACGAATAAAAAGATCGTGGAACAGAAAAAAAAGGTTTTGAAAAATCTTTTTGAAAAGATTTTTCTTCGTTTGTTTGGGTAAATAAAAAGATTAAGGTCATAATCGACTTTCTGTCGAAACTATCTTTCTTTTTTTCCTATCTTTTTTCAGGAGAGCAACGAATGGTCTTTCCACCTCAAATAATCCGTTTATACATTCGTTCCCCCATCCCACAACAAACCACTAACACCATCAATTCATTTATATCTTATAACTCTAAAAACGCAGCCAGACAAGTCAAACGGTTTAGGGGAGTCAAAGGATTTGGGGGGCTATAGCACTCTGTGACCCCATAGTTGAAGCTTTTGTCAAAAGATTCAATTCCCAATGGAGTCCCAGTTTTTGTTGCATGTGTCAAGTTTCATGTCAGGCTAGACGAGGACTTTACACCTACAAATTTTATGACCCCTCCCCAGATAAGAATTCAAACTCACCGACGGGATACTCACAGCCTAATCCCAACCGGCTGTTGAGTGTACAAGGAAAGTTGTGCTTAAGATGCGTTTTACACACTCTTTGCTTATACCAGGAATTGAACCCAATACCTTCTGCGTGTAGAGTCAACCATATTAAGTATCACACTATCTGAACGGACCTAATGTTATTTAATGTAGTGCAGAGATTAGTCTACTTCTACTCGGATTATCGCGGAACGCTCTCAACTTGATCCCCACCATAATCTATAATTCAAACAATATAGGTAATCTCAAACTTGAGCTATAAACACTAAAATATACTAAATATCTCATCATAATTTAATTCTTCCTCAAAATGATATCGTCATAATCATAACTAGTTTTACATAACCTTAAACAAATCTTGATCTAACCTTTTAAGAAGGTGAGACAGGATATTTTTCAAGATTATATTATAACTAATACTACGAATGTGTACGAATTTAGTTATGCCCACGCAATGAACAAAGATTTCTCGGGAAATCGACACCTGACGAACAAAATTGTAGAAAAATTTAAAATTGATTTCATCGTCAAAACCTTTATGCCATAAGTAAGAAGAAACTTTTGAGAAATATTAGAGGAAAAATGACTAAACTTTCTTTTTCATTTATTTTTTTTTCTTGAATTTTCAACTAAAATCATAGCTGAAAATATTATGCACCCACCAAAATTCATACAAAGGATTAAGAGTTAAGGTTCAGGGTTGAGGTTGGGATTTTGAGAACGATATCTTTAATTTAAACGATGTCTTATTGCAGAAGACAAAGTTTATAAAAGTAGCAGGAAATCTAGAAGTCTAACCATTTTAGCTGACAAAAGTGATAAGTTTTGGCAATTTTATACTGACTCTTTTTAGAGCCAAATACCCTAAGATCACCGAATGATATATCGCGTCTTAATTAAATTTCCTTATCCTAATCGTTACTAATCTTAGCCAAACTTTAAGTACGTTTCGAACAAACCTTTTGAAAAAGCAATTTCTGACAATTTTCAAGATGATGTTACTACAAATAGTTATCAATGTTGCATAGTAACAACCATGAAGTGATGGTCTGGGAGTTGTGATTAAAAGCAATAGAGATAAATCGAAGGAAATACGAGATAGAACAGGATTGGTTTTTCACTCACCAGACATAGTCACGTGACAAATGTCTTTTGTCAGCAGAGAATTGGAAAAAGGGGTAATTGATGAATAAGTTTCGCTTTTTTGTTGGGCAGTATTTAATGAAAAATGTCTGAATTGAAAAAAAAATGTGTAAATGCTACCAAACAAAAACTATCGGACAAATTTAACATAAACTTTCATTATAAATTGTATCCCGTACTAGAAAGTTTTGGGGGACAGGTTGGGGGGGAACAAAAAAAATTTTTTCAGACATAATGAGGTGTAGATATCTAAATTTTCATCCCTCTAGCTCGATTGATGCGACCTGTATGCATGATGCCTACATACATAGCTAGCCCGCTAGACTAACTTGAAAAGTTTTTGTGACAGTTTTTGTTGACAGTTTCTAATCATTATTAGGACGATTTCCAAATAGGTTTCAAATGCTGAAGGTTCGGTCGTAAAGATCATTCGTTGCCAGGTTCTCTTGTTCTTTACAGACTTGCTTGTTTTTGTTTGTTTGTTTTTTTAATTCGGACTTTTTAGTGATCACCACCCAACGAAGGCAATAGAAGTGAATCATTCAATAAGCACACCTTTCAAAAATTTTAATTGATCACCCCTACGTGGCATGCTGCCAAAATCGTTGATAACATGATGTTTCCTGTTTATATCTTATTCTATTCTTTTGATATCGTACATTCTGTCTTTGAATGAACTGTTCAAATCATAGTCTTGAACGAAGTAAAGTTTTCGTAGTCTAGAATAAAGTAGTAATAACTTTTTTTTCCTCCAAAATAGTCTACAGCTTTTTTCTCCCTCAAAAAACAAACAAGTAACTTAAAGTTAATCGCTTTTAACTCTAATTGTAATTTTTTTTTCCTTCCCCGTTTACTATGCGACGTAGTTTCAAACTGTCTGAAAAAAATCCCCTCCATTTTGTGCAAACAGTTTGAAAGGAAAAACAGTTGTGTTTTTTTCTTCTACGACAGTCTGGCTTCGATCTGCATTATTACAGTTTACTTAGACATTGAAATGTTATTTGAGAGACACTGAATTCTTTTTAGGCGACAGTGAATGGTGTGGCCTTTAGGTCCTTTGAACCTTTGACGAAAGAAGTTTTCGAGTTCTCTTGCCTTGTCCATTGTTTGAAGGATGGGAAAAGGGTCGTGAGTTTGCAAAGAAAGCAATAGTTGCCTTTAAAAAAGGATTTTTTTGAAAAATCCAAGTAGAAAAATCACAAAACGGTGTACAATCGACGCATCCTACTGATAGTTGAATATGGAGTTGAAACATGGAAAAGATTGATTTTCAAACATGGAACACTCAACGTACACAGGAAAGAATCATGTCATACATCACACAGAGGAAGACAGCACACTACTTTGGGAAAAAAACTGTCGGATATATAAAATCTATTAGAAAACTCAAATGGCAATGGTCTGGTAATTTGCGAGAATGTCAGACAGCCAATGGACATTAAAACTCGCAACATAGACCCCTAAAGATCACATGCCAAATTGAGGCTGGTAAAAAATAAGATGATGTGAGATTTAGACAACCACGAACCTCCCCCCATATTTATGTTTACGTGTTTTGTCGGACTCCAGTCTAAGTCTGGATATGAGTTTGCTTTTCTTCTGTAACAAGAAAAGGAAAAAAAGGACAATCGCTACTAAATTTAAGGGAGTAAAAATCAACTTTAAATTATTTTTCTGCTGTCATTAGAAATAGCGACCATCTGGTCAACTGAGCCGAATTAAATTTACGTTAGAAGTATGCAACAACTTATTCTGTACTAGTAAATAAATCCATCGATGTGATTTGTAATTATGGCTGATAGGGCTGCATCTACTCTGCTGCAGTTTCAGTAGCAAGTAAGATTTTGAGGGTTTGAGAGTCTAGCCCTACGCCTATTTCTTATCCATTGCCAGGGTCTGGGGATTATCCATTGCAATTTCCGAGCCGTAGGTAAATTCTGTAACCTTCTTTGAGATTGACTGTATCAGATAGCAAAACGCCCCAAAAAGCAAATAACAGAGTGTACATTCACGCTTTTCCCAATGACGATAATCTATTATGAACAAAATAATGTAAAGTGTCGTCTGAAATCTAAATACGACATGCCAATTCTGTTTACGTGCCAGTAACATTTACGTTCATACAAGCAATACGAACGATCAAAAGATTCAATTAACTCCAGTGGTACATAAAGATTCAACCCATATTTGCTTATAGACCCGTATTCTGTTGTCATGGAAAATATACTGATGAAGGAAAATGTATCAAATCACATGAGGACACTCTCAAGATGATAAGAAACATGCTTCCAATTTGTTTTGTTTTTTCAAATGAATTTGCTTAACTATGCTAATATATTTCCAGTTACCCCATATTTCTATCTGACTTTAGGCATAAATGGGTTTATCAGCCTTTAAAATTCGTTTTTTCTGGCCTAGGTAGTAACGGATTTACTGTTCAAGGCGTCCTTATCCAGATGGGGTCTCAAAGTCTGGCCTAAAAAAAGAAACAATAAATGGGTTAAAGTGCGTTTTACAGTGTTTATCAGGAGATACAACTTTTCAAAATTTTTGATACGTTACTTAGATGTTACAAACACAAAATTTACCACCAAGGAGTGGATAGTATTGACCCACTTCATTTTCAAAATGTTGACCAAAATAAGTGTATTTTTGTATTGAGATGATACAAAGAATACCACTTACATAATTGCTGTTTTAAAAAGGTTTTCAGTGTTACTCTACGACATCTCAGTAATCTTTATGAGAACTCCCATAGGGATCCTGACCCCTACTTCAAAAATTCCTGTCCTATCCAAGGGCCTCCAGTTTTTTTTGATGCAGCACTGGATATAGACCTCCCCAAGGTCAGTAATGTATGGGGGAGTGATGGGTCTCACTTTGCTAAGCTCATCCATGGCTTGTTGGAAGGGGGAAAAGATCGATTCATACCTTTCCGAAGGGCATTGGTGCAGATTAAAGGTATGCTCTCTCAGCCGTAATTCGGAATCAGCTTACCGATGCCATTCTCCATGTTGTTAACCATACGGCTACAAGCATATCCTTTCGGCCACTTACATATGAAAATCTTAAAAGAATAAAATTTCCCGACAGAAAACTGTTGAATATATATATATATATATATATATATATATATATAGAGAGAGAGAGAGAGAGAGAGGGGGGGGGAGAGAGAGAGAAAGAGAGAGAAAGAAAGGGGGTAAATAGATGTTCAACACTATATTATTAACTGAACCATAACATTCTCAAGGACGTTGTATATTTACAGGAATTAAAAGCCCAAGAACCTGTATAACAACTCTCAATCTGATCGCTTCGGTAGTTACAAAATTCAATATTTTGTCAATATATGTCGATATGTGTTGACACATGGATATTTACGTATCAAAGGTAAAAAAAAAAAGCGTAACATTTTTTAATTCCTGGCGTTTTGTCCACGTTATAACCGAATTTCACCCACATCGGTCAAGATTTGATAAATTATCCAAGTTGTAAACCCCCTCATCCAAAAAAATGTTTTTTGGTTTATAAAATGTTAACAAACAATCAGATCGGCCATAACTCATCATCCCATCGGCAGGATCTCCTGACAAGCCTACGAACAAAATACCATTGAAATATATCAAGGAATAAGGAAGTTATCCGATCGAGAAAATGACACAACAATGACAAAACGATGACAGACATCCATCCATTGCAAATGACAGTCTCTGGCTTTTTTTCACCAGGGACAAAATGATTGCATTGAATATTTGATGCTTCATCACACATGACAATCTCAAGGAACTGTCCGGTCTTTGGGCAAATGGTCTGACCAGGAAGTAAACACCCAAGAATTCAGAGTGTCAAGAAATGAACAAAACTCGTCCGGTTTGTTGCAAAACAAAAAAAAATCCGTCTTGTGAACAAACATTTTTGACACCATGATCAATTTTTGAAAAAATGATTAAAAGTGTGATCAAGATAGATTATTTCTCTCACATTTCGTTGGATGCCGATCACTAGAAAAGTCTGAAGAGAAATGAAGTGTGAACGATGCTGTACACAAACTAAGATGAAAGTTGTAGCATAAACATTGCAAATTTAGCCTCCCACTGAGCGCTTACTTGGAGGGATTTTAAAAAGGACGATTCCTAGACATGATGGGAGTTAATGCTTGAATTTTCAGCTCTTACCTGTATTGTTGCAGCTTTTATGTGTTATACGTACATACATACATGGCCAGCCAGCATTACTTGAATCCCATAAAAACTGAAGAAACCAATGTTCCAAACAATAAAAAAAACTCACCATCGCAGTAAATAATTGAACAACCGTGGTGACAAAATTTGGAGTAATGTTAAAAAATCCCATTGAGGAATAAATATGGTCAGAATAAATTATATCCGTAGCATCACTGGCGTTTTCTACTGAAAAATATCTGAAATACAGTGGAGTACTGATGCCAATTTTCGACTTTGAAAACAGAAAAGTGTGACCCTGAGCAATGGACCATGCAAACACACTGAAATGTTTTTGCCCTATATGGTTAAAACAATGCTAATGCATTGCTTACTTGTGCTAGAGATTGACATGTGCGCCCAGCTGAAAACTAAGATTTCGAATGTTGATTTTCAGGGTAAGCAGGCCATCAAAAGATTGGTGTAAAAGAATTTTCTGATTCTCATTAGGCATTGTACCTTATAAGCTCAACCCAAGGAATATCAAGCTTATCAATGGACAATAACAGCTCAGCCACGCGCACATCCTATAAAATATTCTGAATTTTCGCTTTCATCTTACTGAACACTCTCAGGGAACAGTCAAGTCTTTGGAAAACTGTCTAACAAGAAAGTAAGCCTATAAGAATCTAATGTATCTTAAAATAAAGTGATGCAAGTCTGGTTAGTCGCACAGTAGAAACCATCGCATGACTAATTTTTTTTTAAGCAGGCCGTGTTGGAGATGATCAATTAAAAAAATTGGGAAAAAGGGTGATCGAAGAATAAGTTTCTTCTCTTTGTGTTTTGAGATCATTAAAAAAAAATGTCCAATATTAAATTTAAAAAAAATACTAAACGATCGTGAATGCTTCTGTATTTGAAGTAAGGGGCATACTTAGCGAAAATTGATATTGTAAATTGAACCCCGCGCTAAAATTCTTTTCTAGACATAACAAGGAATGGATGGTTGGATTTTTAGCTGTACAGCTTGATTAGTGCGGCCTGTACGGGAAACACATGCATACATAGCCAGCTAGCCGACCAGAACTGAGGAAATCTGCGTTGACAGTTCTTGGTTCATATTTTCGGAAAGAATATGTTAAAACCGTCTGCGATGTCTGGATTTGAGATTTAAGCCGAAGAACAACCCGGACGTTATATATAGTAAACGACATGTAATTGTCAACTACGTCAGTCTTTTTTTTTTTTTTTTTTTTTTTGCATATATATATTTTTTTGTTCTGTATCACCCTAAAAGAAGAGGGGACGTTCAATACTTATATCGGTTTGCTGACTTGGAGTTTTGTTCATTGACTACCATCGAACGGGTTTACAATTAGCAATACTTGACCTGGAAATAAGAAAATTATTTACATAGGACTTTAAATTTTTATCTTTTACTCTATGTATATGTATTTGTTACAAAAAGAATCATGAATTGAGTTTCTAGTCGGCGAAAAAAAGAATGCAAATTGCTCTTTTTCTCAGGGTTATGTACATTTTTAAATGTAAACACTGCCAGATGCTGGTTATTGCTGCTAAGTTAATATCAAGTCAATGAAAAAAGCAATTACGATTCCTTTTAGGCTTCCGTACTTTGAAATTATGGACATTTGTTCTTAGTCTAATCAAAAAGGCATTTTTTTTGCTTCCGGATTCACGTGACTCCTTATGCATATTAAAAAGATTTGTTCCACTGGAATATCTAAAGTACAGAGATTTTTCCTTGGGATATAACGCAATTTTCTTGGAGAAAAAATTGTTTCAGTCACTCAAGGCAATTTTGTATCTTTACAAGTCGTTGTCATTTGTCATAGTATTTCTTATAGTTATTTTTTCAACTTCAACACAAAATCATCCGATTTTGAAAAATAATAGGGAAAATGATAGCTACGAGAATAGAGTTTATATACCTAAATACACATTTTGCTTGTAAGTTTCGAATGGAGAATGTCAGCTTATTACGTGCTTATATCAGTTTTTTTTATGCATAAAATATGCACAAGTATTTCAATTCATAAGTTAAAACTAATAATTTTCAATCGTTGCCTGTTGAATTTCTTTTTATTACATCTTTCAATTTCGATATTTTTCATAACAATATCGAAAACATGAATTACATTATTTAATAATAATAATAATAATAATAATAATAATAAATTACAAAAAATCGAATGAGTCAAAATAAACAGCCAGCCATCAGAATCTAATTTGAAGATTCCAAAAATGTGGTAGCAATCTGATACTCTCCAAAGAAATAAAAAATATATTCATAGGTATATTTTTTCCGTATTTGCAAATTGTAAATGTAATTTTATTTTTGTCAGTATATCAATACATAATAAATGCATCAGCGCACACCCGTGAAAATGGTAAAAAAATGATACATTGAAAATTAGATTTTAATAATTTATTTTACTGTAAGCATTTATCATGAAACTGTAAAGAGAATTGTGCAAAAGAATCTAACAGTGCGTGAGGTGGGAGGTATCGATTTTTTGATATTTGCCCCTTGAGCTCCATAACGTGTCTTCCAACGTCCTCTATCACGTCTTTCTATTTAAGCACCCACTTTGAGGCTTTCAGTTGCCCCCAAGATGGCGTATGTCCCCACTTTTGGAAACACTACTCTAGATGATAGTCTTTATGGATAGTTACTTATCCATTACTTCACAGTCACTCATTCATTCATTGTCGCTTACTGCCAGGCCTATCAGAGGGAGATGAGAGTGGAGCTCTATCTTTAGTACAGATTGATCCCTTTATTAGTAGGATTAAGGGGGTTGCCACAAGAGGTTACCTTCATGAACACAGCTGGGAAAGGCACCTAGTATTCCCAGACAATTACCCATGTCGGTACAGACCAATTTCTACATTGCCTAACTTTGGCGATCGTACGAGAACTGCTGTGTCCGTTGCGATTCAGTCGTGAACACATAACGATTTGTCACTTTGTGTGTTAATATAAAACCATCACCTTTTATCACCTGATGTCTTCAAAAGATCAAGTGTATTATTTTCTCATTAGAGGTTCAGTTTTGTACAAGTATATAATTTCCATTTTGCAATATAGTTAATGGGGCCTTTCTGGACGTAGAGCATTCAATACGATTGGCCAGCGGCGAAATTTGATCTTTATAAAAGCAACAAAAAAAAATATTTCGATTATGACGGATGATCGGCTCTTTAAATTTTGAACAGGGTAAGTTATCCCCGTTCACTATTGAAATAAAAAGCGGTTACTATTCAAGTGATCGAGCGACGCTGGCCGATAATCTAAAACATGAATAAAACAATTTGCTTTTATTGTAGTATATATTCCCTTCTAAATGTTTCCCCAACGAATACAAGCTCAAAATTTTAGAATCAGGTGTAAACGAGTGCCTTACCCAGAGTTAGTGTTTCCAGTCTTCATTTCAAACAGGCCGTATCTTAGTGTTTCCAACTTTTAACATCAATGAGGTATTTCAGCATTTTAATTTTATTATCGTTAATTCTGTGACATAAATAACTCCTTTCTCACTGAACGTTTGGTGTGAAAAATGGTTGAAAGGTCGCGCTTAGGGTGATTAAGAAAAAAATGAAGTCTTAAAATCTATTTCTAAAAGTGAATGGAAGTAAAAGAAAAATAAGTAACAAATCATCATCATCAGTCTTTCAGCATCCATCGTTGGATATATTACTTCAACAAGATTCGCCAGACCTCTCTATCGCTGGTGTCATAGAGCCAATATTTTCTGAGCTTGTCCAAAGAATTATTTGAATTTCACACAAAACCGGTCCGGTTAGTGATTCAGTAGAAACTGTGACCAGTATGAGTATTTTGGCAGCATAACGTATTAGGGCTGATCAGTTAAAAAAAAAAACTGGAAAAAGTACTTATTAATGAATAAGTTACTTATCTTGCCTTTGGGGAGAGACAGTGATCATTAAAATAGTCAGAATTCAAAACAAAAACCCCCAAAACAAGCGATCAATTTAGCATAAACTGAAATTACAAATTGGAACCCCATCCCCACCAAAAACATATTAAGGAGGAGGGTTTTGGAAAAAAGTTTTTTCTAGACATAATGAGAAGTAAATGACGAAATTATCAGCCCTCTAGCTCCATTGATTTGGCCTATACGCGTGATACATACATACTTAGCCACACCAACGTAGAAACTGATTAAATTTACGTTGGCAGTTTTGTTAACAGTTCTGGTTGATGTTTTTATATTGTGTAGAGCAGATCTTATAAGTATCAAAAAGTAGCAACTGCGAATTCATTTATGTCCTGTCGCTCTAATAACGCAGTCAGGCCAATCAAAAAGTCTAAGGGCTGAGGTGAATAGGTTCAGATGGTTCGGATAGCTTGAGCCATTTACCGTGGTGTGGGGATTGGTCATCTCATTTGCCACCGGGAGGGTCTTCACAAGATCCCCATCAACTCTGAAAAACAAGGTAAATTGTGTTAGGCCAGTCTCCTAAGTTATTTGAACTGTCTACAAAATTCAGATTTTATCAAGATAGAATGTGCAGCACCATTCTCCCAAATGCTTTTGCCTCCAAAATCAAAAAATATTTTAGGAAGGTCTGTAAATAAAGCGGTATGGCTACGAGTGCTGAAATACAAAATCACGCATACATATAAATATACACAGAAACACGCACACGTATGAAAAAGGACCGAACTCCTCACCGCCTTTGATGGTAACGATTGTTCAACATAAAACATGCTTAACACAAAAATGTGAAGGAAGGATGAATGAAAGAGGCAAGGAAAGAAAGAGAATTGAAAAGATTAAGGAAAGTAAAAAGGAGCAAGGAAAAATAAAAGAATGAAAGAAATGTAGAGAGCGAACAAGAATGAGAGAAAGGGAAAAGAGAGAAAGGAAGAGATGCTGTTAAAATTGATGATAATGAGAAATAAAAAAAGGGTTCGAAGGATAAACATGAAAAGCTGTTAGAATAAAGGGAAAGTGAAAGAAAATGTTTTCAAACAAGTGTAGTGTCTAAAGAAAGGAAAATGATGTAAAATGTTAGCAAAGGAATATAAACTCTTATTAGACACACACACAAAAAAAAAAAAAAGAAAGAGGTTGAAAATAGGAAAAACACTACAGTAGGGGTGGAAACATTGTGAAATGAAATACTTACCGGCGTCAAGGTTTTCAAAACACTCAAGTCAACAGAATAAAACGTAAGAAAAACAAACAAGCCAAACTGGCTCCATAAATCTCTGTGTGTTAGGGCAACAGATATTGTTCGCAGGCTATAATTTACCCTGCTAACGAAGTTGGAAGAGGAACATATATTCACGTGTGTCAGTCGGTCTGATTTCCGACACAGTATCTCTAAAAGTTCCCAATCGATTTCAATGAAATTTCGAAGAAAGACGAGCCATTAGCTACGAAAGACATGATGAAAGTCCCAGGCAGGTCCACGGATTTCTTTTTGATTGAGACATGATTTTATTATTCTATAGGAAAATAGGTTTAAAACGAACGATGAATAAAGGAGTTAAATTTTAATTTCAAGGGAAGTAACCCAATATTCGTAGATTTAGAGTTCGCTCTCTTGTCTCCTTTTTAGTTTTTTTCCCCATTCAATTTTTAGTCAGTTCAGGGCGTTGGCCATTGTGTTTTGTGTACATAAGTACGCACACATTCATTAACTACACAGTCACGTACGAATCTGCAACTTATACGCATACCGATCCCAGTGTAAAGGTAAAACACGTTTCTATTGCGTCACGTGAACTCATGCAAGTAAATGGCGCCACAAAACCATGAAAATCAGGTGTAGGATTCACAACTGTGTCACGTCATCTCACGTTATTTTACATGTTTTACGTGTTCTCTGAAATTTTCCATCAGTTCCTCCGTGTATACATTAGTGAAGATACAATCTCACGCCATCACACCTCCTGGAAAAATGGGAGATTTCAAGGCTCGAGAACAAACCAGCAAAGACTTATGATATCCCGTGACTTGCAGCCAGTACGGAAGCATATCATTTAGCAATTCAGTGTTTAACTGGCCTGCATACTACTGAACGCTCACGTGAACTCAGGTGAGTTCACGTGACGTGTTAGCTATGCGTTCCCACCTTGTGACTCCTATTTCAGAACGATGGTTATCAACCTGAAAAAGCAGTTCACTGCTTCTACAGAATGTTCGATCCTCACTTGGCATAACACTATTTGAGCTTTTTGCTCAACTAAATCATCATAGTGCCCGACAAATATAGCTAATGTAATGAGTTTGATTCTCACTGGATGCTCCTATACTATAGCCTTGTACCAGACTAAGATATTTACCGAATGTAAACTTTTGCCGCTATTCTTTGTCGTATACATGCCAAAAGGAGATGTTGGAAAATAAGTGTTAGGGTAAGTAATTATTTTTTGGGTCGAATTCACCAATGAGTAGTGCTTCGTGCTTTATTTAATTTTTTTCAATCAGTTTTCTAAAAGCCATACCATATCTTTTTCCTGGGCAAATTAAAATGAGGCTAACAACGTGATAAATGAGGCAGACAAATTAAAAAGTGAGACAGGCAAATTAATGATAAGGCCAGCAGACTTTTGCCACAATCCTTTGTGAGCAGTACTCTTTGCAAGATGTTGTATACGTATGCTGTGGAGATTACTTGGAAGTTTACAATGGAAACTAGGTTTAAAGGGTAATTAATTATTTTTACGGTCGAATTCCCAAAATTTTTGATAGCACCTCGTACTTAATTAATTCTTGTTTAAAAAAAAGACTTACAAAGATCCATACTACATATTTTCCAGAAAAAATTGAGAAGTGAAGCAAGTAATTTTTTTGAAAATTAGTGCAAGCAATTTGAAAGATATTGCAAGCAAATTGATGTGATAAAAACACTTAACCCATGAACATCAAAATAGAGATACCTTAATTATCAGGAAAAGACGAGGGAAGTATCTTGATGATTGATTTTTCAGATAGCTAAGCCAACCATAGAAAAACAAAGCCATACTGAACATGAGTACGGAACCTTGGAATCTTGTCCCAATAATCGGAAATTCGAATAAATGATGTTCGGATAATCGACATTTCTTTTTAGATTTGTTTGCCGTATTTTTTCATTTTGCTTACCTTTTTTTTTTACTCTAATTAGCTTTCCCAATTTTTCATTTGCTTGCATCCTTTTTAATTTGCTTGCCCTAATATTTAAGTTGCTCGTTGTAATTTCCTTACCAGCAAGCCTTACTTTTTAAAATGCTCGGGAAAAGGTATCGATATTTGAGCTTTTAAGTAAAATATCTCGAGGCATTGACTTCTTTGTGCTATTACTTTCAACGAGAAATAATGTTAGTTCAGAAAAAGGAAAAAAAGTAATCAGGTAACATTTTTTTTTTGGTTTCTGAACGCTAGCAGCACTAAAATATATGCAATTTTCCAGATCGCACTTCCGCCCAAAAACAATTGTAAAATCAAATAGGTCTGGTTTATTTATCACTAGAAACTGTCATGTTGCCAACGTCTCTTACCAGCATAACTTGTTGAGGGAGATCAATTAAAAATAGTAAACGGAGTGATCAATGAATAAATCATTTTTCTTGCCTATTTTTAACTGAGGTCGCTGAAAAGTCTAAATCAAAACAAAACAAGCACGACACAAACTAAGGAATCAATTTGACTTAAACGTACATTGCAAATCAAGCCCCTCATCAAAAACGTATCTAGGAAGAAAATTCAAGTAAAGAAAAAGACATGATAAGGAGTGAATCTTTAAAATTTCAGCCCTCTAGTTTCGACGGTGCAGCCCGTATGTGTAATACATCCATACATACACACATACGTAGCCAGTCAGCCAGACCAGATTGGAAACAGAAAAAAACCTATGTAGACAATTTTAGCTGGCACTATTGCAATACAGTAATTTCATTGAAGGAAAGTATTCATCTCTCTAACATATAGCATTGCTCTGTAATCACCGTCAAGCTAAACTGTTGACATCAACATAGCCTATACCAGGTTTCTTCAGCTGATTTTTTTAATGTTGATCTGGCTAGCTATATATGTATGTATCGCGTATACAGGCAGTACCAGAGGAGTTAGAGGGCTGAAAATCAAGACATTTACTTTTTTGTGTCTCAAAAAAAAATTGTTTTTTTTTGTTTGTTTGTTTTTTTTTAATCGGGGTTTGATTTACAAATTTGTCAACAATTTTGTACTCGACTGCATTCACGATTGTTTCATGAAAATCCGGTCTTTTTAGTTCTCCTAGCCCCACCCAAGTCCGGATGAGAAAGTCAGTCATTGATCACCTCCCCCTTTCCGATTTTTCAATCACCACCCCCAACACGGTATGCTGCCAGAAGACGTTGATCATGTAACGGTTTCTGCTGAGTTACTTGCCAGACCTGTTAAAACTGTTGTTGACAAAATAAGAGATTTTCCCACTTGTACGGAATCTGAAAGAAATAAAGGGAAAAGAAATCTCTTTGGAGAGTAAAGTAGCTTTCAAGAACTACAAATATTTACTTTCCCAGTGGTTTATTGTAGTCTTTCGCTGCACTAAAGTAAGCGTCATTTTTTGTAGAATTTTTATTTATTTTTATTTTTGTCTGTTATCTAAATCTATACATTAGCCTTTCTAGTACTACGCAAGAGAACTTGGTATAAAAATAAGCATTTATCTAGCTTAGTCAGGCATAGAGTCACGATTTTGAGGCACCCAGTTAGGACCAGTAGTAATATAGTCAAATCACGTTGGATACACCGATTGTTGTTAAATCACATTGGATACACCGATTCTCGTGCTAACAGCGAGGTTAATCGACGGCGGACCTAGTCATTATCCAGATGTGTGAACGTTTGGGAATACCAAACAATTTTGCTCTGTAGCCGTGTCAGTCTGAGCTCTACCGTTGGTAACCAGAACATCTCGCCAAAGAGAGGACTATGCGCCTGACCCTTTCTTGTGCACACACCGCAACATGGAGGACACGGTATCCAATCTCTATCTTTCAAAAGATTTTTTGAATTTATAAGTCCAGGATTTTAAATGTTTTTGTTATTCTGAATTTAGGAGTTCAGGTTTTGAGGTGTTTAGGTTTGGTTTTTTTCGAATTTGGGATTAGATGTTTCGAATTCTATTTTTTTTTTTTCTCATTTGGGATTTAGTGTTTTAAATGCTTTTGTTTTTTTTTGGGGGGGGGTGTCTTCGAATTGGGAAGTTCAGTGTTTTAAATGCTTTTTGGTGTTTTTTTTGTTTTTTTTTTCAAATTTAGGAGTTCAGTGTTTTAAATGTTTGGTTTTTTTTCCGAATTTGGGAGTCAAGTTTTTCAAATGTTTGTCGTTGTTTTCTTGGGGGTTTTTTTTTTTTTTAGTTTTGAGTTTCAGTGTCTCAAATGTTTTGTTTTTTTTTCCTGGAGTTCAGTGCTGCTGATTCAAAGGGTTTTTTGTTTTTGTTTTGTGTGTTCTTTTTTTCTAAAAAAAATTAGGGATTTATACGTTCAACTGGAAAGAATATCTCAATTGGCAACATTGCAAGAGAGTACGCTCTTCTCAACATCATTCGTAATAATCTGTTAGACCAACTTGGTAGCATATACTTCAGAACGAGGCTCTCTTTTTGGTGATATCATCATCATCATCATCATCATCATCATCATCATCAGCCATTGTAAGTCTATCGCTGGACTACAATATTTTTCCATTTCCCTCCATGACGACTGCGATTGAGCTAGTCTCTGCTATTTCCTACCGGTCAACCATGCTATCCAATCCTTCCATCTTGTGTTTTTTTCCTACTGTGTTTACTGTTCCTTGGGCAGCTTTTGGTTAGCTTCTTGCACCGTCTGTTGTCATCTCTTCTTGCTGAGTGTTCAGTCCATCTCAATTTTTGTCTCTTAATTGATCGTACAATATCCTCCACTCTAGCCCTCTCTCTAATCCATGTGGATCTTTCTCTATCTCACACAGCTACCCTTAGCATAGCTCTTTCCATGGCTCTCTGTGCAGTTCTAATTTGGTCTCAAGAATGAAGCAATCAGTAGTGATGATATACGATACCCACATACTGCCTATTATCCCAAGTGACATCTAATCGAGGGGAAATGCCTATCATTTGATATGACGTACGTGCAGATATTACATTTGATTATCGGATACCGTAGGGACCAGAATATTTTAGATAGCATACCACATCCTTTCTTGCAGTGGAAACGTGCTTGTCCGTGATCATAATGAAATCCATAACAAAATATAGATTGCATTTAAGTTCCTCTACTGATGGTGGTGTGATGAATGCATCGAAATGTTCCATCCTATTAATTATACCTTTCTTGCAGCTAATACCTGCTGTCCAGACTTTGGGGAGTTGGCAGACTAGAGACAACTAGATAAGATGAATTTATTCAAGATACCAGTCGAAACATTTTTTATTTAACTCGGGTATTGTGATGCTTATGGTTACAACGATTTACAGTGATCGCTTGTTTAGTATTACATAACTCTAATCGCCAAACAGTGACGTTTCTCCTCTTTATTATAAAGTGTTGCAGCATTACAAAGGATAATACCAGAAAACTGAGTCCATCGACTCAAACCAGTACCCATAAACTGTATTTATGTGGATATTTTCACTTGAATTTGGAATTCTTTCTATCTATATATCGAAATAGAAGTAACTTATTCATTGATCATTCAAAACTTTCCAAACTATTTGGTTGATCATAGCAAGCTGACAAACGACGTTGGTCACGTGACGTTTGCTAATTGATTACCTAACCAGACCTGTTTTTCATTGTTTTTCGCTTGTTGGGCTTCTTTTTTTTTGTTACCGAGATACGTAGATTAAATTAAGTTATCTTTGATGCACTTCAAAAATTAATATGACACCAAACGCGTTTCGAACACACTACCTATGGCTTGAGAGAACGACTCATCAGTCATTGCAATACGTACTACACTTGAACGTCTACCATTTGACAAGAACAATCTACTTTCAATAAAAATGCTCGGAATACTAAGCGGATATTTTTTACCTATCTTTTTTACCAAAACCCATAACAACCATTTTATTGATATTCATTTATGCAATAAGAGTAACGTTTTTTGCGACAAAATACTCTTCAAGCTAACAGTATAGGTATTTCTCTTTTTCTCTCTCCTTCTCTCTCTCTCTCTCTCTCTCTCTCTCTCTCTCTACATATATATATATATATATATATATATATATATATATATATATATATATATATACCTAAATGCATGGGCAGTTGAGTTAATGGGGCGGAAGGATGTAAAAAGTAGTGTGCATTTCAGCACTTAAGTACCAGACATTTTATCTATATATATATCTATATCTATATCTATCTATATACACACACACACACACACACACACACACACACACATATATATATATATATATATATATATATATATATATATATACATATATATATATATATATATATATATATATATATATATATATATATATATATATATATATATATATATGATGTTCTATCCTGACGTTAGTGTTGGGGTTGGATGTGTCTCTGCACTTCTAACTTTTGATTATATGTGGAATCGTGTTTTGACTAAATTGCACTTTATGGTGTCTATTCTGGCTGGATTCGGTGACAATTCAGATGAAAGCTCAGATGTCCAAAACGTAGAATTTATTGCCGTGATATTTAATGCGTGTGACTTTATGCAAAGGACTTATGAACTTATGTACACACACACACAGACACACATACATACACACATGCATGCACGCACACGTTCACTCGCATGTATATCCAATATGCGTTGGTTTATGTATATGTATATACCGTACTTGTCATAAGTTTTTGAACAGGTAGACAATTGTTTCTAATCACTCGGTTTCAAGGGTTAAGAACAGGAACATCCGACCGGAAAAAAAACAAGTTATATTGCAATTAACTAAATAACGCATGCATTCTATCATATTTAGTGTTTTTGTACCAACAAACCATTGTATTATAAAAAGTACGACTCATAATTGATAAAACAAATTCTTTATGTATTGTCAGATAGGAACCCTACTTCCAATCGCTTGGGAGTTTGAGAGTTGATATTTGGAACATTACTCAAGAGGAACAAAATTCTTCTTCAATCAATGTAACAAGGCATGCATTTAATCATTTTTTCTTTTTGATGTTCTGAATGCTAAATCTGTTGGAGACTTCATTTATATGTCTTGCTGACCACGAGACCATTGTGCAGCTGGTCAGAGAACTTTTTCGTTGGTGGGGCTAACTAATCCCACTTTGCCTAAGTCCCATAGAATTGTACTTATTGTATTCTCTGGTGCAGCTTCTAGCTTTTACTTTTTGCATCTATTTTTGCATCAATTTTTATTCAATTTTGACAAATGTTTCTTTCATTATCTTTAGTTGGATTAACCAAAATTGAGATGCAAGCAATACTAGTCAAAAATGAATAATGCTTGACAATGTTTTGTTTAATAAAGAATAACACGAAAGGCACATCTGCTACTTTTCAGCTCGTTAATTTATCTCGTAAAATCAAGTTACTTCGATGGAAAAAAAATACTACTGGTATTGTTTAGACACTCGATGAGGTGATTGATTAAAAAAATGGAAAAGACCGGTGATCAATGAATAAGTAACTTTTCTTGCCTTTTATGGGGCTGTGATCACTAAAAATTAAAATTAAAAAAAAAACAAGCGTGAATGCTGCCGGACACAAACCAAGGTATAGAATTCCATCTTAAATTGAACCCCCAACCCCCGATAAAAAAAAACTATTTTCGGGGGAAGTTTCAAAAACGAAAACTTTTTCCTTACTCATTCAGGTGTGTGTGTGCAAAATTTATACTATGAACAGTCAGGGCTGGGCCAAGTTCAGATAGATAGATGTCAGAACCCATGAATAATCTTAACCCAGCAACTATGATTAAACCGTTATGCTGTGGGTAGCAGTGATTTATGATATCTCTATTTATGCAAATGACGGGAGGTCTCTTCAAATCCTTAGCACTCCACTGACTTCAACACTATTTCGGCCTGGATTGTCTCTAATCTCAATTTCCGCTAATTCCAGCTTCATTTTTCACAGCCTATTAAGTTCTCAAGCAAGGTCTTAGTATTTCTCCCTTTTCGTCGAATTTTCCCCTCGTGAAAAGCCATGATACTGTCTTTTTTATCGTTATTCCATTGCACTGTCTTTATATACTGGGCCATCGTGTCTCTATTGTTATCTTTTTTAGTTGACCAATCTTTCTTGATTGCATACGTCTTATTCCCTAAATGTTCATATGTATAAAGTATTGAAAATTCTAATTATTCCTTTACAAACGTTCTTTTTGTGACCAGGATAATGATATTCATAAGTAGCGTTTTTTTTTGGGGGGGGGTTGTTTTTTTGTTTTTTGTTTGTTTATTTTGTTTGTTTTTTTACTTAATGTGCAAATTTGCCCGTTGTCCAATTTAAAAAAAAATAGATTAAAAATTATTACTGTCCTGGTCATAAAAACCAAGTTTGAAGGGGAAAATTGACATTTTCTATACCTTGCAAACATAATCAATTGGAAAAATATCACTCATTACCCAGGAACAGGGAAAAGCTTTTTTCTTTCTTTTTTTTTTTTTTTTTTCGTAAAGTTGCGATGTGTTATCAACTATTTCGCTATCATCGTTAATCATCATCAGATGACAGAAGAACTAGTTCCCCCCGTTTCCTTCACCCCTGCCCCGTCTCAGCCAAAGATGGATGATTTGTCATTGTGACATGTTTTTTTCTGTCGTTTACGTGGAATATCACAATATCAATAATGATTGATCTATTTTTGATTTGTGATTTCAAAGGACATACATTATTCATTATGACATAACCAAGATGCAAAATTTTTGTATTAAAAAAAACTTTTTGAGCTGGATGTATATCCATGTGTGCATGCAGGTGTATCCAAAATGTGCACAGCAGTGTGGAGACTTTGAATGTTGAACGTTTTATTTCTGGACACTTTTACGTGAAGTAGACGGAAACCTACCCAACAGGCCGGATTTTCATCAAGTTCATGCAAGAGGCTTAATCCCAATAAGGCCTGTGATCTTAATAAGAGATCAAGTATTTGAACAAGGTATTTATTTAAAATACAAGTTATTTGAAAATTGTCATCATTGTGGAGATAGATACAGTGAATACAAACAAGTATTTGGACATTTATAAAGTATTTATTAAACATATTTCCAATGTTCACCTTAACTTTAAACTTACACTGGCGATATATTTTGATTTGAAATTATTATGTATGGGTTTCTTAGTAATTGTTCATTTTATATTAAAATACTTCATCTGTGTAAATTAAAAGTGAATGAGAGCATAGGAAGTATATTAAATGCATATTTTGTAAAATACTTGTTTCTCCTTACTGTAGATCGATAGATAGATAAATAGATAGATAGATAGATTCATACATACATGCATTCATACATAAGCAGATTGAGATTGATGGATAGAAATAAGATCATAACTATCGAAGCGAACGTAATTTCAGACCTTACAATATGACGGAATCTTCAGTATATAACAACCGGAAAACATACCTGTGAGTCTCATTAGAACACTCAAGGAATTCTATGGTGATATCTTGAGTGGATCCTGAGTTACGCTGTCACATACAGATAGATATACATTTAGTGAATTGCATTAGCATTTTTGACAGTGACCTCGATAACATGATTTTCACAAACAAGCGGTCAAATTACAATCCAACCATAACAGAAGTTTTCCCTCTGATATAAGTCTGTAGCAAACAAAGTCAAATCAGAAAACGTTTCACAGGTGTCGGCCTCATTTAAAGGCAAAATTCACTGGACAAAATCAGAGAACAATACGAGCAATTAGAAAACTAAAATGGCAATAGGCTAGTCATGTTGCAAGAAGGTCAGACTACCGCTGGATATCACGACCTACAATGTGGATCTCCAGATATTATATGCACCTATTGTCATCGAAATATGAGATGGCATGAACTTCATGAAATATCGACTCCGAGACGCCTATGATAGGGAGGTCTGTCGAATTTTAGGAAAGGACTATGTCCAACAATGAACATTAAAAGGCTGTTACTACAACAAATGATGATGATAATTTTGATTGCCCTTGTAATTTTGAGGCGTATTATTATCATTCCAAGATTTGTTCGAAAGTCGGAACTTGTCCCTCTTTCCTTTTTTCATTACTAGAGCATTTCAGCCGATCCATTCTATACCATCTACAGTTTTAACAATGATCAAACATTGGACAATTATACATTTTACAATGGTACAACGTTTCAGAAAATGATACTAAATTTGATGTCATAGTTTGGACTTCTATTCTTGTCAAAACACATTGTACAAGACAGAAAAAAAGAATTCGCTGCCTGACAACTCGAACCAAAAACAGAGAAATGGTTATCGATGAAATGATTTTTTTAAGAAAAGAAGGTAAGACGTCTATCTCTCAAGAGACAACCCCATGGGAGTATTGACAGCCGATGACGAAGTCACAGTTTCCTCTGTATGCATCAGCTTAGTGATTCTTGCAAGCCTCGAGTCTGGTCGAGACCAGGACTTTATTCCAACAAGTTTTTATAACCATCCTTTTGGTACGATAGAAGTCAACTGAAGGCTTATCCCCAACCTAATTTCACAGTTTACAGTGGAAAATTTGTCCTAATGGTGAGTTTTCCTCAGTATTCGATCAAACCGAAAATCAAACCTAGAATCTCCTGTGTGTGAAATAGACGTGCTAACCATTGCACCATCCTATCAATTATGTAGTAACCATTATTGTTTAAATTCAATAAACTCTCTATATCATGACGAAGTCAAACTGATGTTTTGTTTTGTTTTTTATGTCGCGTGTAATTTGAATATCTAGCTGATTTAATGAGTAATTGTTTTCATCTGTTTAAGCCACAAAAAGCAACGGTTTTATTGCAAGAATCTAATTGAATGATTGCACTTGATTGTTAAACAAAGCGACTGGCTGTGAGACAAAATTAAAAAAAGACTGTGGAAACAAATATTCTAATTAGAAAGTATTCAGAGAGCGCATATCACTGTCAACATTATCGTCAGTGGGAGTAATTGGGCATAGATCTGTCCCAAAATTTAAATCACTTGTTTCGTAGCCTACTGCTCATGCATTGAAGTTCATTAAGAACTTTTGGAGCTATTGAGTGGACAGACATGAGCGTATATATAAATGTATGAACAAAAACAGAAAATACATCTCAAAGAAAAAAATCCTGAATCTACACCAAAATCAAAAATGACAGTCATGGATACACAATAAGGTGTAAAAACACCCATATATTAATACACACGCTTAAACGTAATGGACATACACATACACTAAGTGTAAAACACTCATACATCGATTGACACGATGAAAGTAATGCACACATATACACTCAGGGGTAAGACACTCATGTATTATTACACACATTACTTTTAAGTAACAGACACACTCACTCAGGTGTAACACATTCGTATACTAATACACACGCTTAAAAGTAATGGACACGCATATACACTAAGTGTAAAATACTCATATACTAATACATCAGCAAATATACACTCAGGTGAAAAACATTCATACAAATACACGCGCTTAAGAAAAACAGACTCAAATATACACCCATGTGTAAAACACAAACATACTGATACACTCACTTCTATGTAACTACACTCATATATAGCGATTACTTGTTACGAATTACATTTTATAGTTCTTTTCCAGGGAACTCAGCCCGATCCTCATTGGCTAAAAACACCTCTGTAGGACAAGGCTAAGCTCAGTAATATAAGGCGCTTTGATACTGTGGGAATATTTGGAAAGGAGTCGTACAGCTCATAACTACAGACTCGAATTTGATTCCTACTGAATACCCCACTTATTTTTCGTTTTTGTGAACTAAATTAAGCTTATTGAATACCGTAAATAGATCTTACCTTCAAACTAAGTATGTTCGAAAAATACAATTGTCTGCTAACAGAAAATCGGTTCTCCTAATGGAGATTTTCTAATGCATTAAGAATCATGAGCAAACCTGGGGTCTGCATGGATGAAGTGATAGTCTTTACCCGAGCCTATGATGAGATATCAGGCTGCAAATGATGGATACATGTCTTTCCCAGGGAAATTTGTGTGAAGTAAACACAAACAGTCTCAGCCGAAGTTCGAACTCAGATCATCGATCCCATCCCCGTGGTGTTAACGGTTCAGCCATTTAATAAAATGATATAAATGAGAAATTAATTGATTGAATAAGATTTGCATTAATGAATTTCACGTTTAAAATAAATTTCAAATTTAAATTACAACTTTTATTGTTTACTTCCGACTCTGTTTGAATATGTGATAAAAATGCACAAAAGTCAGGTATTAGAATCTTGGGGACTTTCATTCGAAAATTTAGAAGTTCTTCCTGCTGAGAAATATGGAGATTTACCAGAAGAATATCGGGGTATTTTCTCTATTTTGTGTCTAAAATTTAAAGCAGTATCATAAGAGATTGCTTACAAAAAAAGATCACAATTTTTCTCGATACTTTCTTTTTTTTTATTAATGCTATACCAACTGAACCCGTGGAAATTCCCAAGTTTAATTAGAAACAATCATCGGGGAATAAATATCAATGTGGCATTTTAATGCTTTATTTATGAGCTGCGAACAAAAAAATACATCGAACAAATGCAACGAATAAAGATAGTATCTATTTGAGTGAATGCTTTATTCTTCCATGATTTCTCTGTTTCATTCTATCCTCCCCTTCGACGTATATTCCTTCGAACACACAGCAGTCAAGCCCATTTATCTTTTTCCCTCTCTCTTTGAAACGTGATTTGATATCATGACGTGATAGATAAGGAGGGTAGCGGTTACGCACTTGAATTATTGGGATTCGGAATGACGTTCACAAATAATTGTCCTCTTTGTTTCCAGCGAATTAAATCGGGTTGTTGAGGATACCTTTTGAATACAATCATCTCCGATTCAATTCTTTAGCATTGTACAGCGCCCAGTCGACTTCCAATTAATTATATTGTTAGAAGGAATTCATCATCAAATATTCTACAAAGTTAACTTTGAGTGTTTATGTGACTTGAAAAGTGTAGGTGGACTAACGGTTGACGGCACAAACAGTGGAATTGGGGAACCGACTTCGAATTTCGATTCAAGCAGTTCGCGTTCACTTCACACCTATGTCATCGGGAAAGACATGAATCCACATCTCCCATCTGCTATGGATAAATAGCAAGGAAGTTTGGGCCTTCTAGCTCTGTAAGGTAGTCTATCTTGGGCTTTGGGATGGTACCCCTACGCCGTAAGAACTCCAAAAATGCTACAAGGAGAGATAGAAATGGATTTGGGGCACCAAGTATACAACAAGCTATATTGGCGCGTTCTGCATGGGTTTCCGGGGATTAGGAAGTTACCATGGGAAACTCTTTTTCAATATGGCGAATTCCTGGACATACAATAGACCTGGAAATTGAGAAGTATATATACACCGTAATCCCCCCACCCCACCATTTCCACCCCTGGTTACAAACAATGATTAGATTCCCATGGATCATTCGAGAAATGGAGACGAAATCATCGCTCCGTGTGTTGTACAACACAGGAGGCTGATATGTTTTGTTTTATAACAATTGATTGATAGGACTTGCACAGATTTTGAACCGATTAAGTGCTTACCTCTCGAATAAACAACATGAAAAAGAACTGTCTTTCTTCAAAATCTGCAACATTGTAGATACATTTTCAACAGCATTTGGAAACATTTGTTTCCGTTAAATTATTGACATATCAAAAAATATTTGTTTCTAATTTATTTTTTTAAAGTTGATAAATGAATAATAATTGCCCAATAAATAAATAAAAAGCATCATCCAAAATGTAATGTAGGACATATATATATATATATATATATATATATATATATATATATATATATATATATATGCGTGTGTGTGTGTGTTTGCGTGTGTGTGTGTGTGTGTATAATTGATAATTGTTCCATCCAGAGACAGCTATTTCGTTGTATTACAACTCTTCAGTGTGGCTATAGACTCGATATTCCTTCTAGTAGGGTCTTTAGCTCCGGACCAAGAGGCAGATGCTGTACCCCTGCCCTATACAGAACTTGACGGTCAGTGGGACCAATTCATATATATATATATATATATATATATATATATATATATGTGTGTGTGTGTGTGTGTGTGTGTGTGTGTGTGTATGTATATGTGTGTGTATGTGTGTGTGACGTAAGTACATTAGTTATAAACACTATTTAGTCTGAATTCTTATGTTTTCTTTCCTCCTTCCTTTCTTTCTTCCTCGTATACTAATTTTCTATCAATCGAATTGATTTTCAAAAAGGAATGATATGACATAATGTGACGTAAAAAGGCACAATCTTTGTTTTTTCTCAATTAATATATCCCTATTCATCAAGATAACTGTTTCCTCTCTTTGTTACGGACGCTGCCTGTCTCGTTTTAACAACTCCGTGTATTGGTCACTTAATTCCTCACAAACGCAGTTTAACCGATTCAAATCTGGTCTTAACAGGATATTTTCACTGTTCTTAGTTCTGTCGACTTACATCGCAGTAAAAACAAATTCAAATTCTATAAGAACCAATGAGATAACATCATCCAAAAGAAAACGATTCTTATCGCTCTGCTGACTATTTACACTGCCAGAGTCGAAATTAGGTATAAATTATTTGTTTCTACACTCAAGATATTTGATTTTGTTAAACCACAGTCGAAAAAAGTTGATCTCGTTCCCCTGTAGCAAAAACAACTATCGTCACTAAATTTAGAAGAGTAGACTCCTCACTGTATGACTATTTCGCCACGTTAAACCGAACCCATATATTAAGTAGACGTGCAGTTGAACAACTGCATCCTCAAAGCGTCGTTCAGCTAGTACACAAAATATTTCATGACATTCCTATCCCTATGTATTGCGTGCATACAACCCCTTCGCTGATTTTATTGAAGCCAAGACTGTTGGCTTCGTCCTTAAGTAGGTATTTTTTGAGTAAGCAAATGACTTGTTCATACCAAAACTTAATCATATTTGTTTGAAGCTAAAACTTGATCAGTAAAATGGAAAAATGAAAAAAAAACATAATACAGTATGGAAATAACAGTGTTGGCTGCTTTGCAAGGCATTAAAGCCAATTTGTACCCTCCTCACCAATTGTTGTATTAATCAAAAAATTTATAATTAGTTTATTATTGTTTGTTTGATGTAATAAATTATATCATATTCAAATGTCAATAGTGACATTTTCAAATGGCTTGCTTGCTTTTATATTTTAAAAAATCAAACAGATTTCAAATTGTTTTTTGGCTACAGTATTGGATTCATGAACTGAATTCCAGCTGAAGGTTTATATAAAATGATTGATTGCCTACCTTATATTGGCCGGGTGGTTAATGCGTTGGACTCAAAGTTTGATGAATAATTCCTGTCGTGGCTAACATGTTTTAAATTAATTTGACGTGCAGTTGAACAACTACATACCCCAAGCGCTGCTCTGCTACTTTACGAAATATTTTCGAACGGATACCCTCTAGCATTTGATACAACTATCTCACTGATTACTTTGAAGTTAGGACTGAAAGTTTCGTTGCTTAACAAGAATTTCCCCAGGTAACAAATGACTTCCACATACCAGAACTGAAATTGAAAAATTGAAATATATTAAGCTGTATGAAAATAACAGAGGTTACTGCTTTGCGTGACATAAAAGTTTATTTACATATACAACCCTTGTTTTATAATGCAAAATTTTAAAAAAATTTTGTTCGTTCGGTGAAATGAAATAAATTTCATTCTACTCAATTAAAAATATCTGAGGAGATATTTCTAAAATTGCTGGCTCATTTTCATTTTCTATAAAGCCAAACGCGTTTCAAATTATTACTTAGACTACAACTGCTCATCATGAACTGAATTTCGCTTTTTTATGATTTTAACTGTATTTTCTCTTTTTAACAATATGAGGGAATTATTTTTCTTTCTCTATAGAATCCATTTGATTTTGTTGGATTTATATGATTGTTTTTTGCCATTTCTAGATCTGTGTATAAGCTGCAGACCGACTAGCAACAGACATCTCTTTATTATAGTAACGAATTGGCCTGGATCAGCATCATTTCATCCGCTTGCTTGGATCAAATTAACATTTCCCAACTAAATGATTGGTAGACGGCTCCCTTACCAACTGAGCTAAACTGACAAGTCTTATAGACCGACCAATTCATTCATTAGATATACAATGCAAAATTTGCAGTAACTATTTTCAATTTGAATAGAGGTAGGAGTGGAGTTTGATCCTGCAGTAGACAGACTTGTCATTGGTATTTTTTATAATCGGTTGGAATAAAGAGATGATGTGACAATTAGTTCCTTATTAAAACTTTTAGCCTAGACTAACACGCTTTTTTTTAAGTCACACCATAAAATTCTTAAAATGTTTATATAACTTTATTGATTAGGTGCCCAAGAACCTATTTATCAATTTCCATTCTAATCAGTTCAGCTAATCCAATATATTTGTGCTTGCTGACATGGATATTTGCATATAAAATGTTAACAAACAATCGGATTAACCGTAATCCTTACCATTTGTCAATTTCTGGGTTTCGTCAACATTATAACCAATATATATATATATATATATATATATATATATATATATATATATATATATAAAATATTAAAAAAACAATCGAAAAGGCCGTAACCCATTATCACCCCGGTTGAATCTCTCCACAGGCCTACATACAAAATTCAATTGAAATATATTGATGAATAGCAAAGTTATCCCGTTGAGAAAAAGGTCACAATTACGATGACCGCGACGTATACCCATAACGACTGATATTCCCCGGCGGCTTTTCTCCACCTGATCTAAATTCTATCAACGTTGAAGCTCGTGTTAAAATAAAAGGGCATTGGTTCGAAGTGAACTTGGACTTCAGTCGGAGTTCCCGTGCTGTTAACTGCTCAGATACCGGGACTTCAGTTCGTTCGACTTGGCAGGCAGAATTTGTTCGGATTCAGAACTCGAATTAGCGTTTTTTCTTAATAAACAAAAAAAAATCTTCGAATTCAATCAGAACCAGAAAGATAATATCACCCAGTGGGAAACAGCCTTAATCTTTTTTATGAGTCTCAACAGGCTATTCGCACGGATCCCAAATGGATACTCTATTCGGCTATCTGCCCGGGTCAGTATGATGTATCAATTTGTTACATTTGGTCCTACAGGGCATTTCAATAACGAGGCAAACGTTTTAAAAAACCGTCAACCTGAACTGTCAACAAAGGTTTCGTTAGTTTTTTAATTGATCTAGCTGGTTGACTAGTTGGCAATCTACATATGTATGTATGTGCGCACAAACAGCACCGTGAAAGCTGAGATTTTGAACACTCTCTATCATTTTTTTCTCGATCTTCAGTTTTGAGAGGGGTTCAATTTGCCATGTAAATTTATGATAAACCCCCTCACTTTGTATCCGGCAATGATTATGTTTGATTTTAATTCTTTTAATTTGGATTTTACTGTCCTCTTCTGCAGCAGATAGCAAGATAATTCATTCATTTATTGACCAACTTTCCTTTGAATTATTTACTTGATCATCCAAGACGCGACATGCTGCCAAAAGACGGTGGTTACGTGACAGTTTCGTTTACGTGACTAACTATGCCCTTATTTTAATCATTTCAAATCCGAAAACTGTTTTTCAAACACACTAATTACAAAAAAGACCTGAATTACAAATGCATTTTAACTTTACCATAGATGTTGAATGGGATTTTCTTAGACCTGGATGCAGGTTCGAGCCCGTTTCGTCACATAACCCTTTCGTTACATTGGAAAACGACATAACTGATACAACACAAAGGAATCTATGCTCACATGAGGCTAGCGTATGATGCAAGGATTTCAACTCTTAAATACTGAGTACTGTGTTGCAACGTGACTAATATTGTAGCGTAACGCAATTTCTACCCCTTTAGTCTTGAGGTTGCATCCTTCATTAAACACCCTGTGCACTTATGATATTTGATTGAATCGATATTTCAAACAAGTCAAGGCATAAGCAATCAGATGAGACAGTTCAAGTCTGCAAATTTTGCTACTGCAATGAATACATTTTGCCCCCCTCCCAGATTTATACATATATTTTCTTTAGAATATCAATTTCTGTTACCTGAAAGTAAAACACTTTCATTACAGAGAACATGTTATGATAAAAACTCAGAAAAGGCATGAGATGTTGGTATTCAAATGGTGCTTTATTTTGAATATTAACTTATATTGATAACTCAACATCCCGCTGAAAACCTGTTCAGTGGGGATTTTTTCGTTGTTGATATAATAAGGAACGAATATTCGAATTGTCAGCCCTCTAGCTCCGTTGGCACACCCTGTGTGCGTGATACATACATACATACATACATCGTCAGCCAGCCCGACTGACTTGAAAACTGAAACTATTTTGAGATATTTGTAACAGTTTTGGTTTACGGTTCCTGAAATCATCATCATCATCATCATCATCATCATCATCATCATCATCATCATCATCATCATCATCATCATCATCATCATCATCATCATCATCATCATCATCATCATCATCATCATCATCATCATCATCATCATCATCATCATCATCATCATCATCATCATCATCATCATCATCATCATCATCATCATCATCATCATCATCATCATCATCATCATCATCATCATCATCATCATCATCATCATCATCATCATCATCATCATCCTTTTAGGATCCTTCCTCAAACTAATACCTACACCTAAACCCAAGATTCTCCAGGCCAATACATCACGGAGGTCGCGGAGTCGGTACTTTCTCAACTCGTCTAGTTTGTCACGATATCTTATATTTTGCCGATCACAGTTTCGCATATGATGTCTGGGAATTCATGTTGTGAGTCGTGATGTCCATCGGTTGTCTGACACGTACATGACCAGCTCATTGCCACTCGAATTTTCGAATTGATTCTATGATATCGCCCGTTTTTTCTCTAATATATTTTATGTTTTATGGTCATCCCCTGTGATGTACAGAATGATTCTCTTCAGTGCATGTTGTATGGTTCTCAATTTTAGAGTCAATTTTTTGGTTTCCATATTCCACCTCCATAGGAGAATGCATTGATTGTAAACCCTTATTTCTAGGACCAATGTGATTTCCTTAGTCTTGAAGATTGAGCTTGCTCTACCGAAAGTTTGCCAACCTAGTGTGATTCTTCGCCTGATTTATTCTTTTTTTGTTGATTCCGTAGAGATTCGTTTTCGTGGGTAGATACAGTTGTCTACTTTCGGCAGTTCGGCGTTTTTCGATTTTGATTGTTGTGTCTTTGACCTTAACGTGTTTGTTGCACATGACATTTGTTTGACTGAAATTCATGTGAAGACCAGCTTTTTCACTTTCTTCATTCAGTTCATCTAGATTTACGTTGAGATCATGAAGGTCGTTAGCAAAAAGGACGATGTCGTCAGCAAATCTGAGGTTATTTAACTGTTAGATACCAATACCATGACAGCGACAACAAATTCTATTTTCATTTCGAAAATCGATTTGAAGAAGCTCTGAAACGCGCCATCATAATGATAAAAATGTTATTTGAAAGATCTTCTAAATTGTCATTAAATTCAGAGAGAGAAAGAGACGGACGGACAGACAGTCAGACACACATAGACTGAGAGAGAGAGAGAGAGAGAGACAGAGACAGAGACAGAGAGACAGAGAGACAGAGAGAAAGACTGATACAGACAATGATGAATGCTTTGGTATCGTACAAACCCCCAGTTCATTGTTGGATAAAGAAATAAATCACTTAGGAGAAAAAAAGGTGAGACTTCTGCTTTGAAAAGTCACGACTAAACTTATTTTTAGGGAATGAATTTAATTAAATCAAACACTTTCTAGGTTCAGAGAATACTTTTACGTGATTGAAAAAAATCTGCCATTTCTTTTTTTTTTTTTTTTTTGTCGGATCGTATCTGTTCATGCGACAAAAAAAATCAGTTAGGAGAATGATATCTCAGCCTCTCACAATTATACATACACTACTTTACCCGTGCTGTCAAGAATGACGGCGTAGATTAGATATCTGGATATATACATTACAGTTGGTATAAGTGGATATTAGAGATTTGCATTGCAATGAGCATGGGGTATAGCATCAGACCATTGCTAGCGTAGTTACTTCGATCTGTACTAAGTGAACTACAACCGTAATCATGAGCCAGCCTGGTGAATATCTTGTTGACGTGTCTGCTCTGAAGAGACCAGAGGTTGAAAAGAAAAAGTTGTTTTTCACAAAAACAGTTTGTCTTTGTTTGTTTGTTTTTTAACAAATAGATGAAAACTACCGTTAGTCGGCAACTATGAAAGAAGTGTTTGAGAGTCTTTTCAATGAGATTTTCCTTGAGTCAAATGAGAATGTCTCCATCGGTAGACTTCTACATTTGAGCCAACGTCTCTATAGCACTTCAGCTGAGCCAACATTTGACACAGACGTTGACGACACTGCAAATGACCCGGTCAGGTCACTGGCACAACAATCCCTGATTCTTGCCTCGAGTTCATAAACGTCTCCTGATCTTGTTAGATCAACTTTGCCTTTGGTATAGCCACTCCAAGTGAAAAAGTTAATCCTGCACCTTTCTTTTGCACCTAAGTTCTAACGGTCGTGTCATCACTAGCCTGTAAGATTCTAGTCGACTGCTCAACTCAGTCGAGTCAACTCTCGATGGCTGGTCAAGTTGAAAAAGTCAAATTTATTATCACGGTTGTTTTCTTTTGAATATCCAACCGAATCATTGCAAAGGGTGGGCCCCAAAACTAATTTCAAATACGACAATGTCAATTCATCCCCTCCGTAACATTTTTCTTTGCAAAGTTTGTTTGTAGTGGAACAGAGAATGTGAAACAATGATATCAAAGTTTTCAAAGTTCATTACACTTACAATTACATATAATTATTCTCTTTTAGGCGTAAGGCTTCTTCATAAAAGTATTTTGTTCGAGACAAGTTATTCGAGACAGCATCCCCTCTGACTCGACTGGTGATCGAGATACTTTTTCAAAAGTTTTATAGGCTGGTCATTATCATGGTGAATACAAAAACATTTCTCAGACTTCAAGCTATCGATCGATATCAGTTTCACAGAGAATGGACAGAAATCTGGAACGAAAAAGAAAAAAGAAAAAAGAATTGCCACTTTTGGCATGCTCTGGTATGTAATATGGTTGGTTTATCTTTGCCAATGATTCTGGGAATGTTTTGTACGACTATAAGACCCGAGAGCATGAAAGACCTCCAACCTACACGATGAAGTTCAAGTGCAACTATCTCCCTCCCCCAATTAGTAAAGGTCTAATTTAGTTTAAGCCCGATTGTAGGGGTTTTTTGGGGGGGGGGGTAACATTCTTGAATTTCACAATGTAGAATGTAACACCCCTCCACCCATAAACCCCAACTATCACCCTGCTCTTGGAATATTTAACAACGATTAAATCATAACAGACTACAAAAAGGGGGGAATAAAGTCGTTAGATATGTATTCGTAATTAGAATCAATACCATGAACGGCAATAGTAACAACAACAGCGAAAACAATAAATGGACATAAGACTCTAATTTTTCTATATTTTGCGGCCAGTTTTACGGAAATGGCGACAAAACACCACAAATATTGTCTGTCCAATCAGAAGCACCACTGAGGACCTTTTTCAAAGACCTGTCGTGGGCTTTCTGTTCTTGAGAACAGGATTTTCTGTTAGGGTTGTCATCACTGACAAAGATTTCTGAGCCTAATAGGTTTTCTCATATGATTCACACTGTTCACATCTCATAAACACATTGACTAGTCACGATTCGCTCGATACACATCTATATGGTGATGGATAATACAACAACGCAATCCATCGACACACCATCCAACCAGTGTTCCCTCTGAGCTGCACACAAGAAAACATTATGCCACACTGGGGAATTCTAATGCTTTGCACGAATTTCGAAAGTCACAGGTAAATATAAAAAAAAGGGTTCAATGAAATATAAAAACTATGTGACTGATGAAGCAATCGTTATATTGTTCTTGTTTCAAGTAGCTATATTTAAATGCAGCTTTATACAAAAATTATTACGTGTAGAAATTGTCCCATAAACATCCGTACTTGACTGTCCTCCAAGAATTAAATGGGCTGAACAATCTTTTATTTTGGCGTAAAATACCCATTATTTCTGTAATAAAGAAAAATATAGGATTAAATAATAATGAATGAATAATAAAGAAAAAATCAATATACTGAATAAAACATTTTTTTTATTACACTTTTCGTTATAAGTATGTGGCCTTTGTTTCGTGAATTATAGACGGAGTGTCAATGATCGTCTTCAAAGTTACAATATATTCTGCAAATTACTTCTTCAGTTGCTCGAGGGCTTTTTAGTCCCGTGCAAGAACCTGACCTTCAACATTATCACAAACACTTGATTTTCCACCGAAAAACATCCAATTCAGATATTTTTTTAATCTAGAAATATCTAGATTCTCCAGGATTTAGACGATATTCAAAAAGCACAAAAAAGGAAGGCCCCACTTTTCAAATTTTCAAATGAGATTTTTAGAGGAGATCTAGATGAGTATTGATGCCAACTTTCGAGTTTGCAGACAAAACGGCGTGACCAGGAGCGCTGGAACACACCAACAGATACATGCATTAATGGAAAAGGATAGAACTTTTTGCTATTTTTGATGACTACTGTTGTTCAATTGAACCCTCTGCCATCTTTGTTGGCTACGGTTGTTCGACACAGTAAAGTTTAGTGCAAACTCATGTAAACTATTATAAACTTTGTACAAGTACTAATAAATACCTTGTTATTGCTGCTACTCCATTTGTTCTTTCATTTCTTTTTTTCAAGTTTCACTGCTTGGTCTGTTCAATGTTGCCTTCTAGTTTGCCGGCTGCTATATCCCCAAGGGAACGTCTCGACACACTCTACCAAGCAGCTAACCATGCAAGTATCGAACTAACGTCAGCATCTGAGTAACCTCAACTTGAACTCCATAACATACTGACCTTCATTCGACCTCCAATAAACGGTATTTCTGATATCATGAAAGCATCAAATGAAAGTCAGTCTCGCTGGCTATTCTGTGAACATTAGGTACCAAATATTGAAACCTTGTAGCAAGACCATTGTTAGCATGATTTTAATGATTCGTGCAAGGTTCAGCTTTTTGATACCAATTATGAAATTAATAGGATGTCAAACATTCCACGAGCTATGTAACAGTAGAGATGTTTGGCCTTGGCTAGGCCTGTGGACTCGTAGACGTACTATTTTGGCTAAGGTTAGGCAGCTGAACCATACAGAGCTTTTTGTTCATTTTTTAAACAAAGAAGGGAGGAGGAGGTCTATGGTCATTTGGCACTTTTTAAATAATTGAAGATTAACGGTTTCTTTTTTTTTCAGTTGATTTTTGATGAAACATCTAATTGTTTAGATGATTTTAGATAATCTTTTCGATAACTTAAGTTCGAGATACATTTTTTCTTCAATTTCAGAATTTTCCTTGATAATTACATCAGGTATACAGGCGGGGTACCGTGATATAATGATACGAGTTACGGACATTTTTAATATTTTTAATTCATTTTTTTTATTTTGTGTATGATGATGGCTGACGTATGCTCTTTAGTTTCATTGACTGCCCGACAGAAACTCTCTGCTGGTAATCAGTTTGGACCGATCACATAAGTATTTCTTTTAGTATTCTTGTCTTTGCTGCTCAAAGGTCAGACACTATGGGTAAATAAATGAAGGTAAAATGACTAAATAACTAATAATTCATAACTTAATTCGATTGGCAGACGACCAAAAAATAACAAACGGGGAAAAAGTGAAAAAAAATTCTACTGAGACGTCAACGTTGTCTTTACTTATTAGCATCAAAGGCTTATAAGCTGAGATAAGTTTCTTTCTTATCTTCGAACAATCTAAAACTAAATGAATAAACAAACATGTCTGGTTAGTCACTCAATAAAACCGTTATGCAACAAATGTCTTTGGGCATTAAGCTGTGTTGGGGTGATCAATGAAAAGAAATGGCAAAAAGTGTGATCAATGAATAAGTTACTTCTGTTGCTTTTAGCTGGGCATTGATTACTAAAAAAAATTCAGTACTAAGGGACCTATGGAGCATTTACTTACTTTTCACTAAACCACTATTTTCAAATCAAATAACAAAAAAAATCGTTTTTCTAGATATAAGGAGTAAATGTACTAATTTTCAGCCCTCAGTGCGCATGACACATACACAGGTATATATTCAGACACTCACCAGACAGACAGATCAATTTAAAAACTTGAGAAACTTATGGTCATAGTCTTGGTGACATTGTGGTTGGCAGTTTCTAATGAATACATAAAAACTTTTTTTAGAGTTTCTGGCAACTCAAGTCTTAAGGTCTTTTATTTAATACTTCGTGGCGAGAGAGACAGAACAAAGGTAAATTTAGGTAGCCACGTTAACACGTCGAGAGTCCAAAAACATAGATAGATGGAAATAGGTGTAGAGATAATTCGTAAGTTCAATTCAGACTGACACAAATCTGCAAGTGTGGGACTCTCAGTAAAAATCTGACTCACAACTGTAGTAGTGGTCTGATAGGCTAGCTGCTTGTCGACGACACAGAAGAGACATGTGAGTGAATCGTCATGCATACAAAAGAGCCACATTATCAGCTTTTTACAGTATATGGATCTTCGGAAAAAAATTACCAAATCTCTCTATTGCTGACGTCGCAGCACCTTAACTTAATCACCATGCCATCTTATTTTCTGCCGGCCACAATTTTGCACATGATTAGAGGGGTACCATGATTTGGGTGATGATTTTTCGTATGCTTGCAACATGACCAGCCCATTGTCATTCGATTTTTGTAGTTAGTTCCATGATATACATACTGTACTGTCTTGTGGTTACTCCATGCAATGTTCAGCAGGATTTTCTTGGCGTGGTTCTTCTTTGGGGGGGGGGAATTATTTTGGACATCCCATTACGATTTCGTTTAAACAAATTCGATCTTTCACATTATTTCTGAAAGTATAGTAGAGGTTATAGGGGATATTCAAGGTTGTAAAGATCGTGACCAGAAACGTACAGACACACAGACACACAGACACACAGACATATATATATATATATATATATATATATATATATATATATATATATATATATATATATATATATATAATTTTATCTCAGTATTTTCCAAAGTAATCTCTGTTCAAGCTGACGTGAAGTTTCAAAATGCCGATAGTAAATATCATAAAATGTTTGGCACAGATAGACTGATTGTGTAAACAGCGATGAAATCCCTGTGTCTGGTCAAAGGTAATCTTTCAAGATTGTAACACATAAATACATGTCACTTAACTACATTCATATAGCATAGACATATGTACACCTATGTGAACATTAACATATTTCTCTCTACTCCTACATGATATCAAATATTGCAGTGCTGCTAGTTAAATAATAATTAGTTGCTGTTCATTCATCTTTCATAATGTATTATATATACATATATATATATATATATATAGAGAGAGAGAGAGAGAGAGAGAGAGAGATAGAGAGAGAGAGAGAAAGAGAGAAAGAGAGAGAGAGATTTGAAAAAAATGTATTTTAATCTATTTTTCCCACGAGCTTACTCTGATGAGACATTTTGAGTTTTTTGATCACTTTTGTACTAGGCCCACTAAAGTCTGTCCCAAAACCATCCGGCAAACGTATCATATAGGTAGAAGTTTATAAAATACGGAGGTCATCTTTCTATTTTCTTTTTGGCTGGCAGTTTAAAGTTTAGAACTATTGATTATATACAGCAAATGTCTTCGCTATTCATTCCAATATATATATATATATATATATATATATATATATATATATATATATATATATATATATATATATATATATATATGTATGTATATATATATATATATATATATATATATATATATATATATATATATACACACACACATATATATATATATATACATATATATGTATGTATATATATATATATATATATATATATATATATATATATATATATATATAATTGGCAGCATTCTTCTTTTTACGCAAGTTTCATTAAAAGCAAGGGATACTTTTTGTTAATTTAACTTTTATATCGATTTTTCTGGGATAAAATGTGAAATCAACACAAACTGCATGTAGGGTTTGATATATATATATATATATATATATATATATATATATATATATACACACACACACATATATATATGTATATATATGTGTGTGTGTGTGTGTGTGTATAACGTAGCCCATATGTATGCGTAATTGCTTACTCATCTATTGTAACCATCTTACACACACAGATATATATGTATATATATGATTGTCTGATATATGCACATATTAAGCCCTCTACTTATATAGATTGTAATATATATATATACATATGTATATATATATATATATATATATATAGAGAGAGAGAGAGAGAGAGAGAGAGAGAGAGATTGGTGGATAGATAGATAGATATCAGTCGTAGATATAAATAGCGGTGCATACATATAAATTATTTTCTAATCATTATCTGACTAAAAATACATAAAGGCCAATTATCACCTGACTGAGACACAATAAATTACCCAAGTGACGGTTAATCTTCGATGCGTTCATAAAGCCTTCTAACCCCCCGAGACGACCGACAGAGAGAAGGTAATTGCTTACAATAATAAACTTGGAACGGACAACAAAGACTCCATGTAATCAATAATTCTATAAACCTTCCACTGCTGGGCATGAAAGGAAACGTGACTTTCCTCTGTGCTATGAGTATCAACCTATGTAATATGCCGCGTTTATGTCTCACGGTTGTCAGATGTCTTTCGTGGGACAAAACCTAATTAGTATGATCTTGGGACAAGAGTAATCAAATAACTTCCAATCTGTCATTAGACTAAGTCTGCCAGGGAAAAGGATTAAAATCAATTTTAGAAATATATTGTTGATGAATATTTATGTCGTTTCATATCATTCGCGTGTAAAGGATTATTATCTTCAGTATATTTTCTCTTTTCCTCCGATACCAAATTTCAATTTCTGGAACCAAATAGCTTTGTTTAGTACAAAATTTTGTCCAATTTAGATCTTTAAAAGTATCAAATGACAACAGTGGTATGTTTGTACTTTTGTCAGTATTATTCGTCAAAGGAGATAACTATTAAATGCTAATTGTAAAGTAATCTACAATACGTATTCACTTTGCAAATGCGTAAAAGATCTCAGTTCATTCTTGCTGAATGTGAGCAAGAAAATGCAAAATAACACGAGCCAATGGCATAACTGTTTTTCTTTATGGTTAGAAATAAGCATTAATTAGCAAAGCGTTTTTTACAAGCAAACTCATTTTTTAACTCACATATCAACAGTCGAATGGTAAACTACGAACTCAAAAACTTATAAACGAATAACACCCATAGTTTTTTTTTCCTTCATCTTGACAATTAACAGAAGTATGATCGAAATCGCTCGATAATAAAACTTCTGGACAATATTTACACTCAATGAATCTGCACGTACGTTTCGTTGGACGTAAACAAGAAAAATCAACTGAAAAATTAAATTAATTCCGTGTCTATCCTCCTTAACCAAACTTTCGTAAATCAAAAATTTCATCTAAAAACACATTTCACACACCCATCCAACCACCCACCCACATATATATATATACACACACATATATATATATATATATATATATATATATATATATATATATATATATATATATTACAAGAAAATACATTTCATACATATATATTTCAAATATATTTGATTTCAAAAAGTTTCATCGTTCATTTTGTTTGCAAATTGTTTTACTTATTCATTGTAAATATCTATTTAAAAATGCAATAATTCAATTATTTGATAGAATTACGTGATAACACAGGTGAATTTTCAAATATAAATAACGTACTTTATTTTCGAATTTATTCTGAAAGAATGATGAAGTAAAATTTAACGAACATAGATATCAAATTCAAAGTATGAACATCATTGACACAACATATAAAATGAGCATTTTATTTAGAATTCCGAATATAAGGGAACGGATTAATGGATATCCAACAGATATGTGAATAAAATCATAATTCATAAGACTTTTTAAGACAAATGGCACTTAATTTCTTCGTTTCGCTCATTAAGAGCTTCATCAGGAACTAGGGTGATACAAGAAACCGGACTATATATGGTTGGACTGTAAATTTTGTGATGGGTTAGGATGGTGGTGTGTTCGTTGATTATGTACGCGGCAAGCTTGGTATCAGGTATGTCATGACCCTAGGGTACCACCACTGAGTTTATCCGGAGGTCGTGACCCATATATCAACTTCCTTTTATGACATCACAATAAAATTACGTCATGAACACTCTTGAGACTTCATGCCTGATCATCACACAATAAGACAGCTTGAGATGCGTTGACACTTTTTAAAAAAAAATTAGGATACTTGAATTATTAAGAATAAATTACCAAATAAAATAGCTTTAGGCTCCTCAGTGCCGATCTTTAAATAAATAATCCCATCGTTTTTGACGGGTATATTCTAGTAAATTTATGAATAACGCATTGGAATAAAACGCGACTTTTGAAACTTTGATCGGATAATTGTGAACAAATGCTTATTTGACGATCCAACCTTGACTCTGAAAACGAGTTCTCGCTTTTAGGGTAAGAGCTGACAGAAAAGGAAGAACAGGGTGTAAAAGTTATCGTAGACAATGAGAGCAGATTTGGACAAGAAAAACCATATCTATGAAAAGGTGAAGAGAAAAACCGTTCAATGATGAGATTTATAAGAAGAATATTCCAGCACAGAGATAAGAAAACATTCGTCCTCCAGTATAAATCTGTAGTTCGAGCCTGCCTAGAGTACGCAAGTTATTGGTACCATACAGAGCAAAACACATCGGATAGAGGGAAGGGGTCCAAAAAATAAAGCAACAAAAACAGGTACCCGGATTGGCAAATCTAAGTAATGAAGAGCGTTTTTATAAACTGAAGCTACGAACTCTCATGTATAGAAGAGTAAGGCATGACATGGTAGAAGTATATAATATCATGAACGGGAAGTGGGACAAGAGTGTAGGTAGTTCCATCGAGAAGTGGTAAGAAAAAACACCGAGAACGGGAAACAGAGGAAACAACCTGAAAATAAACTAGATATACACATATTTAAGTTAAAGGTCAACAGAGAGCAGATATGGAATAGCCTACCTAATGAAATAGTGTGTTCCCAAAATGTGAATTATTTTAAAAATAGACTTGATAAATATTTGGATAAACAGTAAATAGTATACAACTATCAGTCTATAATAGATATTTAGAAGTCATTTGAAAATGTAAAATGTTTACAGGAGCCTAGAGAAGAGGAATTTACATAGAAACTAATCTATCCTTTTATATATATATATATATATATATATATATATATATATATATATATATATATATATATATGTGTGTGTGTGTGTGTGTGTGTGTGTGTGTGTGTGTGTGTTGTCTAGAAAGGTTTACAGCTTCAAACGGTAAACATTAGGAAACTTTTTCAAAAGATTTTTTGTGCCACTTTCCCAGTATCTCTCAATTCAATTTGTATAATTTTTTCAGTGTTTTTCCCCCTCTTCTGAATATGATTCTTTATTATGGTGCAATATATAGGTTTTCTCTTTTGGGGATCATCAGTTGCTTACCTTGTAACTGTTTCCATGATTTTATAAATGAAACAGTTACATCAACATGGCACCCCGGCAGTGTTGATCAAATACATGATCTCTTTCTTATATAGTTTATTCCATACATATAGTTGATCATTTCATAAAAAGTTTACGTGTATTCTATATTGATAATTTTTATATTATATATATATTTTTTAAAACAGGGATTACTTACGTAGACAACCTCAAAAACGTCTTTACCAATGAGGGATCAGTGTCTTCATGTCATTTCTATTGATACTTACCCATTCGAATATTAAATCCGTTGCGTTAGTTTTAATCTTAGACTGCATGTAAACCAACTTATGATATCATCTTTAAGGATACTAATTACACAGAAAGAAATTCTTCGAGTCTTCTCTATCAAGTCTTCTCTACCAACATATTCAACTGAGAAATTTGACAATTATTTTGCGCTGAAGTTGAAGTTGATTTTTCCATGTCATATAACATCAAGCTTCCATTAAATGTTTTAGCACTTTTATTTATTAAATAAATTGTTCTTTTGTAGATAGTTGAAATGAAACCATTTCCTAGCAAGTAGTAACATCTCAATAGGCAATTCCATTAATATACTTAAACAATTTATTACATATTGACCAGAGCCAAATGTTTTCCCCTTTCCACGATTTCAGTCAATACAATGATCTTTCACTCTGACAAAGGCTGGATCCATCTCTTCTGGTTACCTAATTCCCTCAACATTAATATAAATTGATGTCTTTTAATATATATTTTATTCTTTTCATTCATTATATTTTCATACTTATGTTAATACATTCTTAAATTTTCGTTATTATTTCATTATGGTCAAGCTGATAAGTTTTAAAGGGATCAGGCTGTCAAGTGATGGCTTTATTAGATTGTCTCTAGCATCTTACTAATTTTACCGCCTTGATTGACTATTCTTACAACTAAAGAAACAATTTTGGGTGTAAAATCAACAATTCTTATTGTTACTCTAGCGATTCTAAAATATTTCGATGATATTGTACCTTGAAATATATATTCTGGATTACTCCTTGTTCTTAATGGCATATTCACTATACGAAACTATTTCGTTTATCAAACAATTTGTAGATAAACATTCCATCTTCCATTTTAATATCCGAATCTAGGGAGGTTGCTTGCATACCTTGATGTTCACATTTTAATTTAAGATCCTTAAGATATATATAGATATATACAACCAGCTCATTGAGGTGCATTATAATTCATCCAACAATATTGGGATGATCAAATTATTCGGAAGACCATGTATCATCGTGTAAAAACGATATTTCTCCAACTAATTTTGACGTTTCGCTAGTTCATAACAAACTTCTTCAGGAAAGTGATGGAGATGAAAAAGGTGTTTTATAGAGTCCATGTCTATCTTTTTGTGTTATGTTCCGGATGTGGATTCAGATTGTGATTTTAATTGAACTGTTTAACCTTTTTTGATCATCAACCTACCTATGTGCAGTAAACTGTTTTATACAAGCTCTGTTTTTTGTAAAAACTTTCAGCACTTCATAAATACATTTTGTTTGCAGTATATATTTAACAAAAACGGAGTATCTTTACAATCTTTTGGTAATCATTTCTTGTTTTTACACAAGTGGAAGTTTAAATAATGTATACTTTAGCTGCATGACCCTGCAGTTAACAAGGTAAACCAAATTTCGTTAGAATCTAATTGAAAGACAGATAACATCAACGCAAATAGAAATACAACACCTCTATTCCGAAATTGAAAGGGATTCATTGAAACCAAAGATCTGTTCACTTGTACAAGAACAAGAAAAGATGAGTGGAAGATGCTTCTATGTTTGCCATTTTTAATGTAAGCTGTGAAAAACAATATGCAGCCAATTCATATATTTATATATATATATATATATATATATATATATATATAAACTTCATGATCATGCAACTAAAAAGTTAAACAATACCTGTAAATTTTGGAGGAATCTAATTGGAAGACAGATAACGTCATCCGAAACAGAAATACAATACCTTAATTCTGAAATAGGAAAGGAATCCGTTGGAACCGAAAGTCCGTTCACGTGCGAAAATAAGAAAAGGAAATGGAAGATATATTAAAAAAAGTGAGCTACCACTGTATACATTGTAGAGAGAGAGAGAGATAGAGATAGATGTATAGATTGATACTGAGAAAGAGATTGAGAGAGAGGGAGGAAGTCTAAAAATGCACACACTTTTACAAGGAATTTAGTCCTTTGATGAATTAGGGGGAGTAGTAAGTCAGTACTTTTTTTTTCCAGGAAACGTATGGATTCACACACACACACACACACACACACACATATATATATATATATATATATATATATATATATATATATAGATAGATAGATAGATAGATAGATAGATAGATAGATATAGATAGATATAGATAGATAGATATAGATATAGATATAGATATAGATATATAGTATTGATGCTTACCTTCCATCCCATAAATTTCAGGCGACTTAAGTATTTGCAAAATAGTTGTGTATATGTTTTGGATTCACCCTGTATTATTTCCCATACTTATATATATATATATATATATATATATATATATATATATATATATATATATATATATATATATATATATATATATATATATATATATATATATATATATATATATATGATTATATACATTCATATCTACGTCGTTATATAAGCATGTGGGTGCAACTATCGATCACGTAATGATGCAGGAAGTTTGTACGGGTTATTGAGTTGTTTTGTGTGATGCCAACGTCATAACTTTTTCATTTGTACAACGCATCCTCAGAATTCTCCAGGAATTGAACAGTCATATCAGACCTGTCCTGTCGAGTAAGATGATTTTAAACCCTGGGGCATTTGAGTGAAGTTAACTAAAACTACCCCAGCAAAGACAGGAGCTCGTTACACCGATTCCAATTTCTTTTCCGTGAGACGTTGGATTGAATCCACCCACCCAGGAATATAGGAATGTATAGTAATGTATGGAAAGACTGAGATAGATAGAAGTATCGATTAGTAGTTTTGTAGTTGATTCAGTTTTACATATTCTAGTGGTCAATGTTAGAAGAGCCGAAATTTTGGATACTAATGTTCAAGGCAACCATTACCCCCACTTGTGCAATCTTACCTCTAAAATCCTTACAAATAGACCAGTGGGATATATATAAAGAGAGAGGGGGAGAGATAAAGAGAAAAAGAGAGAGGGAGAGAGAAAGAGGGGCTAATCTTAGTTTGAAAGGTTTTTTCGATATTCCTGTATACTATTCAACCTTTAAGGGTTTTTCTTTGGTTGATATTTCATCTTGGTACACAATATTCGATTTGAGACATCTGTTTTGCAAAGGGCATCTATTCCTGTTCGTAAAATTGCACTCTGAACCCTATGTTACCAACGCTATATATATATATATATATATATATATATATATATATATATATATATATATATATATATATATATATATATACGTGCATCTGCGTATACGTATGGTTATATATATATATATATATATATATATATATATATATATATGTATATATATATATATATATATATATATATATATATATATATGTATGTATGTATGTATGTATATGCATATCTGTATATATCAGCATCTACATAAAAATACACACATGTATTTGCAATGCATCGATTAGAGGATTGCCTTAGATGAACAATTGCACACTTACATGATTTTGGTTCAACCTGTATTTTCTCTCATACTTATGGATATATTGATGTAAAGAATGTCCGAGCATTTCTCGGTCGCACACGTTTTGTTGATGACTTATGATGTCTTAACGGTAGAGAAGAAATCTTCTAATGCTATTCATCTTAAAGATATTGAACTAAAGTATGAACATATTTGAATGCAAGTAACTTTCCTAAATTTCGATATTAAAATCGTAAATAGATTTTTTGTCTGTAAAGTGTTCGACTAATGAAACTCATTTCCATTCCATACCGTAAGCATGCCTTTTAGAAAAAGGAGTATATCATCTTGTGCATGTTATGGAACTACATGATCAGAATATTCAAGGATAGCATTTAAATTGATTAATTTTACTCCGAAAAGAGTTTCTTTAGCTTCAAGAATGGTCGATCTAGGCGATAAAATTGGTGAGATTTTCAGACAATTTGATATAAGCATGAGTAAACATCTTGATCCCTTGGAAACTTATCAGCTTGACCATTATTAAATGATAATGAAAACTCGAGAATATGTTGAGGATGGTATACAAAAAATAGAATAAATGAATGAGCAGTTTATATTGAAATCAAATATTATTAATGTTGAATAAGTTAGGCAACCAAAAGAGATGGATTTAATCCATATCAGTGTGAATGATCAGAGAATAGAAGGGGAAAACATTTGGCTCCTGTCTGACTGATGGATAGTTCAGCGAGGTGGGATATTGAACTGCTGTATTCTCAAAGATGATACCATAACTCCGTTTGCATGCAGTCCGAGATTAAAACTGACATAACGGATTTACTATTCACATGGATGAACACTCAATAGAAGTAACACAAACAAAGAGTCATGTCTATTATAATAATTATTGATCCTACATCCTCAAATACATATTTGGTACGTGAGCCCTTTGTTTCAAAAGAATAAATGATGTGTAGTATGAAATAACATTATAATCATATCTTAAAGTGGGGTGATGTTTGATCAACACTGCTTGAAGACCGCATCAATATAACTATATTTTTTTAATCCCTGAAATGGTTGCATGGTAAACAACAGATATCCAAACAAGAAGACTTCACATAGATATGGGGAAATAATTGACTGAAATGACATGACCTTTTGAGAACATTTCTATTATCCTATTTTGAGTTTTAAGCTGTATACACATATATGTTAATGTATATGCGTATATATATGTTTATATTTACAAGGATATATATATATATAAGTGTATATGTATATACAAGCATATATATATATGTGTGTATGTATATATGTGTGTGTGTATGTATGGATGGATATATGCATATAGATATGTACACACACACACACACACACACACACACACACATATATATATATATATATATATATATATATATACACATAGTATTGTTCATAAAAATGTACCTTCCTACCAATTTCTCCCTCAAAGGCTAATTTTTCTTCTCAAACAAATGTGGCAGAGTTTTAGTATTAATAGTCGATCATAATACAATCAAAACAGATATTATCAGGAATCATTTATTACCCAAATCTACAGTATTGGAACTCTGTAACCCAAAATATGAGTATGCTGCAGTCCAAAAATAAGTTCCCACCATTTGAAAAGAATTAGTGGAGACATCAAGTTTTCTTTCAATATGTTGATGTAACCTTTAGCATTCATGATTTTATCGTTGATACTACAATTCAGGTTTGGGCTGCTTTTTTTTTTTATGCACAACAGAAACAAATTTCTAAGATAGACTATTGGAAAGCTGATGAAATTCTCTTTCCGATAATATCATATGAATTTATTTGCATTTGTTTACGGTTTTGCTCCTAATTCCATAGAACTATATCTACCCAGTGCTCTGTCCCGATAATGTATATGGTTAGCAAGTCTGCCTCAGATGCAGAAATACCTGGGTGAGATTCCCTGTACGAGCGAAGTGTGTGGAAAATTCTTCATTGTGACCAATTCCACCATGCACTCAGCAGCAAATTGAATACACTCCAAGCTGTGTGATTAGGGTGGTGATATCCCCTCAAGGGACAAGCATGCTGCCGAGGGGTGGTCATAAAAACCTGTAGGCATGAAGTCCTGGTCTCGATAGTAATTTGTAAAGGATGGCACATCAGACTTTTCCTCTGCCGATTAATAGCAGCTTTCCTAGGAACCACTCATCCAAACAACTCCAAACTTGGCACTGTACTTGCATCCAACAACTACCAAATTTCAGCTTAATACAGTGCACTATTCAGAATATGTTAAGGATACTAAAACCGTTGAGTCTTTTTGTTGTTGTTGTTGCAATTTGGTTGACCTCTATTTTCGCCTAGAATGCCTGCACTATATGTGGGCGTTTTCTAACTGATTATGCAAAGTCTTTCTGTGAATTTTCTCGGAAGTAGTATAATATTGTAGCAGATAAACCCAACTTTTGCACAACTTTTTATTCTGTTCGTATCGACCAAAAATCTTTTAATATCTTTCTTTACATTTTGAAATATGAAACTCACGCAGTATTTATGACAAATGTGCGGTAATCTTTTTCATAAAATTAGCTAGCTTCTAAAATGAGCTTACACGATGGAAAATAAAATGGTATATAACCATAGGTTCGAACATTGGATTGCGACTTGACTTTCGGGAAAGAGCATTGTTCACAACTACGTCTATATATAAATTAAAAGATGAGGATAGGAAGAATTTCCTCACAGAAAATGAAACAGGAAACATGAGATCAATTTGCACTGGGTCATCAACTGAAGACTAAGCTGACTCTAGGATTTCTTTCAAAGGCAGATTGAATCTGCAACATAGTAGGTCATTGTTATTAGTCTTGAAACTATATATTTGCGTTGGAAGGTATCGGGGCTGAATTGCCTGGCGCTGATGCGGCCTGAGCAGAAGCCGTGTCGCTTCATCAGCTTCTCTGAACCAGAGGCAATTTAACGTTCATAACCCAAAATTTGAACGTGATGGTTGCATGTTATCGGACAATAGCAGTTGTTTCCCGATATGACTATTCTTTCAATGTCACATTTTACTGTTAATTCTTAATGTTTTCCTACTTACAATAAGGAAACTTAGTATGCGGAATAGTAAGCACCCCTATGACATTTTCATTGGTTTATATCGTTGAAATTCTTGAAATTCCCTCGACTTTTTTCAACATTAGTTTTTTGCTCCCTTTGAAAATCACCAATTTTGCTAATAAGATATTTATTTGCATTGTTATTTACTATGTAAATATCATGGTAGGGACTGGGCACAGCCATATAACGGCCAAACAATTGCTTTTAATATTTGAAACCCTGACCTAAGTGACCCCCGTCTATTTTTATCTTGAGCTGTGGTCAATGATGATTATGCTCTCGAGTTGTGATGTAGCTACCAGTCCATACTGATTCAGAACCTATCCATGAGAGAGCAAACATCCACAACATCCTCATTACATCCCAAAGAGCCACGGACTCTCTTCGTACCAATCTTGTAGTTTTGATCTGTTCGAATCAAGAGAGTCTTCCCGTCGCCCCTTAATTCGAAAGCGCTCCATCGGGAATGAATTCGTATTTCTGGCAACAGTGTTTCAACGCTGTAATTGGTAATAGATAATGTTCGATTATATCTGTTTAGGTTGTATAATGCTCTACTAGAAATAGCACAATTTGGTATGTGTGATTTAGAAGGAAATTCATATTTTATAAAACATTGGTGGGGTTATACTCGATGGGTGATACTGTATATGTGTTAAGCTGTATATTCAGTAAATTAATACATGTGTTTATATATTTACTGAGTTGAAATTAGTTTGGCACGAAGCCACGATATTAGGGCACCTATAGAGGATAAAGCTAATTACATTGGCGAATTGTTATACAGGATGAGCTTGTTTAAATTGTGCTCTTATTTACTAATCCCTGTTTCGTCTGGTACAAACCCCACTGAGGTATCTAGTGAGGAAAGAATTCCCTATACTGACCAAAATGTCGTAGAATGTGTTTGTTGATTGTCGCACTACGAGGAAAATACGCCACTAGCTAACATACCATACATACCGGGTATCTACTAAGCTTTGTTTAGTCAGACACAGAGCAGCAAGCGATGGTACCACGGGCATCTGTTAGACGTGTGTGTCAGACGAGAGATTTGTTACCCGTCGGGTCTTTTCACACCAGACCAGGAGTTGAAAGATTATAGTCGGCAAGGAACGATGGTACGGAACAATTGTTTTATGCAAACCCAACCCAATGTTACGATATAAAAAGATGATATATTTCTTAGCATATCATACTCCTAAAATATCCACCACCACCTGCTATTATGCACTTTTGCCACCAATGCTACACGACGAAAAGAAAATATTGAAAAGAAAGCTGAACTTAGACTGGCCGAAGATCACAATAAAGAGCCACTCGATTATGATACAACTCATTGCATTAAAGCATGGGTTTAGAGGAAAGCCTTCAACTATTTCAATTGGCAGTAGAATGACCCAGGTGATCTCTGGAAGCACAAGTTTGAGTAAAACGTATGGAGACCCTGTTTTGTCCAGTCGATAGAATCCCATACTCTGCTTTGCTGTTACTGTCCAAAAGAACAACAGAGTTTGAAAATCAACTTTGCTACTGGAGCTACCAGAAATAAGTCAAAGTTGGCATCAAACCATTTCGAAGACTGCTCGATTTCCTGCTTTGGAATCAGAATTGCCCGTCTCATAAACTCTTTGTCAACCAAGGCTAAAGATCCGAAACATTCATGCTATTTACGCAGAGCTGGCAGGCTGAAGATAACACATATTTATGTCTTTCCCAATGTGATTAGCGTAAAGTGAACACAGTCTTCGCCGCAGTATGAAATGTCAATTCCATACTGCGTACTGCTAATTGTAAGGCACCCCAAAATCTACCATGAATTGTTAAATATACACACGCTTGATGTACATTT
>OY735206.1:20672007-20684507 GCA_963457665.1 Thysanoteuthis rhombus
ATTTTGCAGTAGGTGGTCTTCTTTGTTGCATTTTCAGCTCTTATGCTGAAGAGTCCAATCCCCACCAACCTTTCACTCAAATAGCAATTACGGTTTAGCATGTTGTCTAAAGCAGCTCTGGTTATCTGTTGAAATTCAACCGACCATGTTCCCTTAACACTACTTCCTCTAAAAATTTGATGATGACAAGATCTCGAGAGGGAGCTTCAGCGGGAACTCTATTTGTTCGCAATGCTAAGGAACAAAAGAGATAATAGAACAAGGCTATACTTCTGATGTTATCAATGTCCTCAATTAAATTACGCTTAAGCATTTATCTTCAACACGCACAGCCTTTTTGACGTCTACTGAGAATGGTGATTAGCTGATCGGACCCAGAGCTTTAGCTCAAGATAATTACGTACACTGCCAAGATGAACAAAGCGGGGCTTTGCCATTTCTGAGTAATCCTTTCAATTTTTTTCTCTTAGCCTCATCCTTGTATCTCAGAAGAGTACGATTACCTTTCAGAGTATGAAGATATTCGTTGCTGAGATCTTCTATGAGTTACATACCTTCTTAAAGAGAGGCTCATCTGGTAAAGTTCCCTTTTTCTTTTTCCTGGCTTTGATTTTACGAGAACAATCTCACTTGCTGCTCCTAAACCTAACTTATAGATGTGTTGGCGACAGGCCAGTCTCTGAATGGCATGACCTAGAGAAGCCTATAACCTTTTAATAATCCCATTTACTTTCCCAATATTCACAGCTGTGGCATCAAATGCACATGCTGTGACTTTTTCTAAAGGAATACTTTTGTAAAGTAATAAAAATAGTATCTGTCGGTGTTCTTCAGCAGATACCCCATTTACTGCTGGTACAATACCAAGCAAAATTTTAATCCCATTGGACGTAGTCATGGGCACAACAACTTTTCTTTCATTTTCCCCACAATAGGTCAATGCCTTGAATATCTGTCCATCCCGAACGATTGCGTAATAATAAGCTGGTGTAGCCAGCTCATTACATATCACCTTGTCAGCGGCTTGGGTTTCAAATTTCTTCAGTGTTGGGTGTACACTATTCATTGATACGATTTTATTGTCTAGGTTGCTTCCAGGTGTTGAGGCACCAGGAAGATCAAACACTCCTTTGTTAGATAAACAGAAATTACTTTGCTACCACAAACCTGAAGGGATATAATATCTCCTTTTCCTTCTTTTTAGAGTCTTCTTTTTTAGATTTGGTTGGTGTTTTCATCTAGTATTAAGGGTCCTGTATTGCATCGATTTCTTTTTCAATCTTTCCTTTAGGTTGGACTTCGATTATTGGATTTCATACCTTTCTTCATTCTTGGTTCCTCATTAACTCTTTCTTTTCTCTTTCTTTAACTCTTGACTGTCTTGATAGCCCAGCATGTCTCCTTGGTCCTTCGGTGAATCGCCAAAAGATATTTCCAATCTTCTATCTTCTTAGTGTCGAGAGAAATTTCCAATTCCTCTTCCCTTTCCTTGTCATCAACCCACAGTGTATCCTGGGGTTCATCAATAAATTTGACTTTTATCTTTCGCTTTGCCTCCTCTCTCCTTGTGTTTCCTAATAAACTGTTTCCATTCCTGACACTTGAAAACTTAGAGCCTGATTATTGTGTTAACTGTTTAAAGCCTTCAGCCTGATTATTTAATGGAGTATTTTGGACGAACATGCTCCATTTTAAGCTATCGTAGCTGATAAAATGCAATTTGGGGTATTGTTTTACGCTTTGGCATTCAAACTCAGTCTAAACTGCTAAAACTATTTTATGCATATCTACAAGCTTGAAGTGTAGAAATAAACAAAAACTGGAAAATTGATGGGATTAGAAGTGTTAAACCCTTTCTGTACATTGACGTTACCATATATGGACATTAGACCATACATGAAATTTGGCGATTCTCCACATTTTTATGAAGTTGTTAATTGTGAGTAAAATGGCGACTTTTGAGAAAGTAACTTCGTTTTGACCCGACCTATTGCATACCGTAAGAATAAAATGTCAGTTTCATGTATAGCTTCATTTTTTAATTATATATATATATATATATATATATATATATATATATATAGCAGACGTTGCCGGACAAAGGCTTCTTTGATATCCTTCTAAAACGGCCACAATCGCTTGCTGTACCGAAAGTTTACCATCCTAGGGTGATTCTTTGCTTAATTTCTACTTTTTTGAGAGTTTCATAGAGATTCATTGTCCTAGGTCAATATTGTGGTCCTTTTTTTTTTTTCATGTTTGCGTTTTCGTTTTGGATTTTTGTATCTTTGTCCTCAACATGTTTATTGTATATGACATTTGCTTTGCTTAAGATCATGCAAAGTCCAACTTTTTGGCTCTCTCCGTTCCTTCTAGCATTACTTGAAATTCGTTAAGAGACAATTCATCCGAGATCTGGATCTTGGCAATTGTGTCAGTTGAATGACAAAACTCTGATGACGGTCCAGAGGCCTCACAAATGAGTCACAGTTTCTAACGGCTGCTAAACCAGGCAGTTGCCAGATTTAATTGTATCCAACTTTCCGTGAAGTGGCAGTGGCATAGAAAAATATATCATGTACACTTCAATGCCGACTATGACTACAGCAGCCGCCATTGTTGATGATAGATATATGCATATGAGATATGATATACGAGCGTATGTCTGTGCACGTGCATGAGTGTGGGTGTGTAGCTTGGTACATAAATAAATGCCTAATGATTGAAAAAAAGCATTTATTTTACATAAAAAACGTTCCAATATAATCAACTCAATTGTCCATGCACTTAATCCAAAATCGAACATCAATGACATAGATTGAAATTTATGTAGTTCAAATTTCTGACCAAACTTCAGTTAATGTTAGCGTGTAATCTTTATACATAATAATTCATCAACATGTGCAAAAAGGACTTGTGTATCTCTAAGATCGATGGTTAGAATACTTATCTCGCAGACCATGGCCAATCAGTTTTTTTTTCTTCCTTGATTACCAAAGAGTTCAGTCGACAATGTAGTCTTCAAGAAGTGAATTCTGCCACTTTTTAAGCCAATTATTAATAAATTTTGAGTTTCGCTACATGATACTTTTGGGGCTACTTTCATAATAAGCTGTGGTAGTTTCCGCTCATAATGATAATAAAGTCAAGATTGATTATTTATGCATTTATGATGTAAAATAATTACCTTTTGATAACCCATGAAGATAACGTTTTCTAATCCATCATATATTCCCTCTTAAATTCTCTTCACTCCCTTATTCTCGATTGGATATGTAGTAAGAACTCGATAATCTTCAACCGTGGAAACTTGACGAGACTCACAGCAACGATAACACTGAACAACTTGTTTCACAGTTTTTTCTTATTCTTTTGTGATAATTGTTATTTTCTGGTTGATTATGTCTAAAAAGTATAGAAAACCTCAATTAACCCCTTCAACATCCACCTCGACCAGGATTGTGATAATTTGAAATCTACTTATTGCCAATCGGAAAACAAACAAATTTACACATTTTTAATCACAAAAAGTGAGAAAAACAATTACGCATGAATATCAAAATTCTGGTCACGAAAAAGCAAAATTTGAAGGGGATAATATCCATTTGCTATACTTTTTAGAGATAAACAAGCAGAAAATAACACTCATTACCCAGGAACCAAAATAGCGTTACACTGCGTTATGCTTCATGCAGCAAATATTAGCGGGTTATCCAGTTATCGCATTTTTTTTATTAAATGCTATGAAAATCTCACTAGAGATTGAGAAATATCCGTGCATTCGCATGTGTTTGAATGTATGTGTGTGGTACAAAGTTAATATTTGATAGATATGTCGGTCCATACACCAGCCATTGCTCTGTCAAGTTGTTTGAAATGTCGAATTCCATTTTCATTGAATATTGTCTATATTTTCATTGAATATTGTAAAATACTATTTTCATTGAAATCGTCTAACTCAACTTTCATTAGATATTGTCTAACTTTACTTTCCATTGTAAAACTCCAGTCCAAGTCTGGAGTTGACTCTCTTTTCCAACCGTAACAAAAACAACATTCGCCTATTGTAATTTGAAATCACGACAAACCAATTGGTAGTGTCTTTTAACAGCTAAACTAAATTGACAAATTTTGCACAACCAAAACATTTTTTTTATTACACGAGGGCTTTTCCCATTATAACAACGAAACACATTCCTAAAATTGACATTTTACTTCCATTATTTGATACCCCGACAAGAAGACTCTCTTTACCGATTGAGGCAAACAGTCATGTCTTCAGTATGCACGGAAATACATCTTACAGATACGCTATTTTCTAATAAATAAGTACATTCATATTGAGGAAAAAAATGAATTATCTATACAATACAAAATCTGCAGAAATCATCTTCAGTCGGAATAGAAGTCGCTGCTGAGTTTGACCCTGCAGCAGCTAGGCTTTTCAATTTCCATGTCCATCAGCACAAATCATCTTTCAGATAATTCGTTCGACTGAGTCAATTATTCCTCTGTCTGAAATTCATAATAGACTAATATTTAACATGTCCGGTTTCAATTATTCAATCGTGGCCTTTTTCGATCGATTTGCATTAAACATGTGACATAAATGATTTAAATGCCTCTTATACATCTACAAAGAAACAGAGATAGATATGTAGGGTTGGTCTACCTCGTTGGTTTGTTAGGTCGACGCATATATGTGGGGTCGGTGTTCGAGTGATGATGAGGGCCATGGTTTCTTCCTTTTAAAATAGACATGCACTAAGATCTTGAAAAGACTGGTGCTGATCAGCTATTCCACTATTTTTAAGGCACCTTATTATTCTCATGCTCTTCTCAAGTAAGACATAGATGGTAGTGAGCCTAATTTTGCCATGCTGGCCCATGACCGGCAGGGGGATAACATAGGGATACATATCTTTCCCAAGGAAATTTGTGCAAAGTGATGGCCATCTGCCCCAGCCGGAGTCCGAACTTGGCTTGATGATCCTAATTCTCGACCAAATTTGATAAAAACTTTTGTCATCTTGAAAGGACCATTATTGTTAGGAACTTTTGAATTACATCTACGAACAAAAAATGCTCTGTAAAACTCTTCGCACAATTCCACCAAACTTTCCATAAATAATTAATTTGGTTCTGCAAAAGCTTTTTCCAAGAAAAAATAAGTACTACTCAATCATTAAACATGTAAAATGTGTTTTAGTGTTGAAAATGAGAAAGATCTAACCACAAATGATTTACATTAAAAAATAAATTATTTCCTTTTGCACGTCTCCGTGGAACAATTGGTTAGTGCGTTTATGGTTTCGTTTTTTGTTTTTAGTTGTTTTTTTGTTTTTCGTATATTTTAAGTTGAGATATTCTTGGTCTGTATTTTGAAAGTTGTTACAATTATATTAACACATTGTGCAGGCATGTATTGGTTGAGAATAAGTAGATTTCAAATTATCACTGTACTGGTCACAAAAGCAAAATGAAGCAAATAATCGATATTGAACGACCGTTGCCATCAGAGATGGTGAAGGGTTGAATAACCGTAGCAAGCAAAGAAGACTTGAAAATGGCTATCAGTACTCCAGCAAACTCTTCCTAAAAATGTTCTGTTTTTGGAAACAATACCTTTTTGGCCTTTTGGACCTTTTAGGACCATATTCTGACGGGTTTATAAAAAAACTTCTAGATTCTCCACAATCTAGATATATCTAAATGTTTTTTTTTCTTTTCTCACACTTAGAAAATGCCAGTGATGTCATAGAAAAAATTCATTCTGACCATATTAATGGAATTTTTTTGATTACTTCAAATGTTGACGCTACGGTTGTTCAGTCATTGATTATGATGGCGGGTTTTCTATACTTCAAGACATAGTCGATCAGAAAATAACACTTATCTCCCGAGAAAGAAAAAAGTTGTTTTTTTTTTTTTTAAGTTGCATACTGTTATTCAACAAATGCAAGTCCATGTATCCGTCGTCGCATGATTCAAGGATGGCTTGAGCTATAACTGACAAATTGACTTACTTATGGAACCCAAGACCTTGTTTTTTAGCATATTGGTTTATAAAAATTTCGAAACTTTTAAAGTTTCAGCGGAGTATTCACTATACTAAGTAAGTATATATAATAGTTGACTACGCCCTCACTTTGTATCTATCAGATCAAGTAAATCAAATCTTCATCTTTTACTTCAATAGTCTAGCAGACATCTTAGCCGAAAACGTTGCCCGTGGTTACGTATCAATAGGGGAAATGATATCTCTACATTGTCTACAAGACGGATGCTACACGTGTTCAGAGCCATTGTGAACTGATGTCGCTGGACTGTAGGAATGAGAAGATTTTTTTCTCTCTCTCTCTATTTGATGGACAAGTGAGTAAAAGACGGCGGCAGAAGGAGAAATTGAAGAAGACAATAAGAAGAAGAGGTCTTAGTCACTCAATAGAAACCGTCGTGTGATCAACATCTTTTGGCAGCATGCTGCATTGAGGTTGGTCAATTAAAAGATTGGAAGAGGGGTGATAGACGAATGAGTTACTTATCTCAACTTTTGTTGGACAGTAATCACTATATATATCGTATATATACGCACTCTTGAGATGTATATATGTATATATATACACACACTTATATATATATATATATATATATATATATATATATATATATACTCTTTATATATATATATATATATACGTACTTTAAATATATATATATATGTAGATACATATATATACATATATATATATATATATATATATATATATATATATATATATATATATATATATATATATATATATATATATAAGACAAAAGATATAGAAAATATTTTTCCAAAGTTTGTTATTTCAGTCAATTATTTCCATAAGTCTGTTAATGCGATTTGTGTAAGCTTTTCCTTTGTATCATTAAAGACGACGGACAAGGATTGTCGTTTCAATTTTTAGTTAATCCCCACCCGCAGAAAAGAATTAAATTGCCAACCGAAATTTTCACCAGTTTATAATCAGTGGATTGTTGCCCACTATCAGGTTCGATTCCTGCTGGAGCCCCATTTTCTTTAATTGATTATTCTATTTACGTTGTCTGCGTCAAACGATACATTTATCGTGTAATAACGGGAGATCATTTAACGTATAGATCCAATATAATGCAACGCAATTTATGATTAATTAATGGATTATGATAATTGTGCGATCAATTTTTTAGAGTTTATGATAACTGGATGATAACAGTGGAAAGCGCTACTTCGAAATAAAATTTTCCTCAATTTTTTTTTTTTTTTTTTGCTCCATATGTATTATACACGTATGGAATCCACACAACAAATTTGTTTCACGCTTCTCTGCGATTATTAAGTGAGTTTTAATGAAGATCAATACGAGATCTTATATACACCCTGTTTTGTACGATATTACTCCCACTGCTGTCCTGGATTTGAATTTTAAAACTAGTATTGTGGTTATTAATTTAATTTGAAAAACAGGTATTTTATTAAATCGCTCTTGATAATCGCCGAGGAGCTTGGAACAAATTAGTAGTCAGGATTCCATTAGTATATTACTATATTAGCATTTTTCAAATCCTGAGCAATTCTATAATGGAAAAAACACATTTTAATATTGATTGAATATATATATATATATATATATATATATATATATATATAGAGAGAGAGAGAGAGAGAGAGAGAGAGATGTAGCAATTGATGCATAGTTTGAAACGAACAGTACATAAGGAATGATCATTTTACCTCTGCCTACAAAGTCAGAAGAGACACGTATTATATATATGTAACTAGTGTCTGTTTGTCTATCTGTCCACACTAAATCTTCAAAGGTTCCCATTGAATTTCAAGGAAATGTTCAAGAAGCTTTGCCCAGGAAAAATCGATTAAAATTTGAGATGGATCAAAGAATTGTTTAGTGGTCTCTCACTTTGTATCGTATCTATACGTGAACTGATTTTAATTCGGCTTTTCGTAACAATGGCATTGGCTGATGTTCGTGCTCACCGAGTGCTTTTGTAGTTGACGACAGATATTTTCAGCTGGATTACGTCGTGTCACTACTGTAATAAGTGCTAAAAGTTCAGGGAACTTAAATTGCGCATGCAGAGCAAATGCAGTACGGATATTTGTTGCTACTATTTGTGGGCGGTACCCTGTGTAAGCTCGCTATATACATGACCAAAAAGAGTACTCCAAAGATGTCAGTGGACAATATGTATTAGAAAAAACTTTGCCCATGGATAAATCATGCGATCATTTTGGGTACGGCTCCGTATTTGTAATTATAGGCATCGTTTGGTTCAAGCCATTTTTTGATTTTACGAAAAAAGGTTAAAAGTTATAACTTTCAGCGTTTGTATTGCAGTGAGATATTTCAGAGGAAGCACACCCCCTCTGTCTCTTAATCTTGCATCCCAATCCCCTATACCTTCAAACAAGCCGACATCCTATAACTCAGTTTGATGCACCATCTTACCAGTTTGGGGGTCTAGGAAGGCTAGAAAAAATTTCACATACGCTAAGCGTTATTGCCTCTTCGCTTCACACTTTCTTAGCTTAGTTTTTTCCAAAGAACCCACCACTCTTGGATGACTGGGGACACTTTCATTTTGCTTCAAGTTCACTTTTGCTTTGCTTTTAATTCTCTCCTTCTTTTTCGCCGTTCTTTCATGCTGCAGATAGTTTAACCATGCTGTCAAAAAATGACAATGTTTTTTAACGATTTTGCAATATATATATATATATATATATATATATATATATATATATATATATATATATATATATCAAAAAATATTTTTTGAAAGCTGTGTAAATAATTGGAGTAATAAGAAACAGATTCAAGATCCTTGATATAAAAACAATTGAAATATCATAGAAAACATACATATAACCCCTAATTCGAATATGCAGTGAAAATATGGACCTTCCATTGCAAATAAAGATACATAAGAATTGGAAAATATCCAGAGAAGAGCAAAAAAACTTGTTCCAGAACTATAAAGCCTCCCCTATGAAATAAAGTTGAAAAATCAAAACTAACAACAGAAGAAAGGAAGATTTCAAAAGACATGAATTAAAAAATGAAAGGAATCGACTGAATCCCAGCCGAAAAATCTTTTTAACTAAATAAAAGGGAAAAATATGTAGATAAAAAACACTGAAGAGAAAAAGTCAAAAAGGGGCTTCTTCTCACAAAGAGTTATCAACAATTGAAACAAACAGATGAATCAAGATTCAGAAATAACAGAAGATAAAACATTGAAGAGCTTTAAATATTAATACGGTTATAATACAACATACAAAAAGGCAACAAGATAGAAGATTCTGAAAAAGACAAATAATGAAATTCTCAAACAGAAAGCAAGATTCAAGCATAATAAGTGTTAATGTTTTTACTCTCTGTATAATTCATCCTATCTTAATAAAACTTGAAAAAAAATAAAAAGCAATACGTTGCTCCCCTATTCCCTGTTCATGTTCAACCAGAGAAAACTCAGATTTCTTTCCACATATGCCAAAAAATCAATGGATAAATAAACACATCATCATCATCAGTCTTTTATCATCCGTCGTTGGACAAAGACGTTCCTTAAAATTCAACACATCTTTCTATCATGGGCATTGCATAGCCAATACTTTCTGAATTCGTCTAGTTCGTTACTCCATCTTGTATTCTGTCGGCCTCAGTTGCGTATGTGATCTCTGGGGATCCATGTTGTGAGTCACGATGTCCATCGGTTGTCTGCTATTCTTGCAACCTGGCTGGCCCACTGCCATTTTAGTTTTCTAGTAAATTCTATGTCTCGGTCCCCTGTTTTCTCCCTGGTATATTGTGCTGTCTTTTTATCTCTCCATGTGAGGTTAAGCATAATTCTTCCATGTGCACGTTGTATTGTTCTCAGTTTCTTTTATTTAGGTTTCATATTTCAGCTCCATAGATACCCATCGGGAGGATGCATTGATTGTATACTCTTTTTTTTTAATGATTAATGGGATCTTTTCGTTTTTTAATGTTGCGCTTGCTCTGCCAAAAGTTTGCCATCCTAGAGTGATCCTTTGCTTTATTTCTTCTTCTTTTGCCGGTCTCATGGAGATTCGTTGTCCTAGGCAGATGTAGTGGTATACTTTCTTCAGTTCTGTGTTTTTGATCTTGATCTTATGTGTTCTCGTTGTGTTTTTATGCTGTGCATGATTTTAGTTCTACCGAGATCCATGTGCAAGCCGACTTTCTTGCTTTCTTCGTCCAGTTCATTTAGCATTAGTCGAGTAGGTTTTATCGGAAACTCCTCTATAATTAGCATTCAATAGTTGTTCCCCCTTGAAAGAATTTACCGACAAAAAATACAGACAATATCAGGGAGTTTTATTCTTGATATTTTTTGGGATGGGCTTATAACGGCACAACGCCAAATGAGGACCAGTAGATTTTATTGCACCAATCTTCTAACAACCAGCTTACGTAGGAAATCAACATTTGGCTCCCAGCTGGGCTCGCACGCCAACTTCTAGCACAAGTCAGAGATACGTAACCTTTTTTTCCAGCCAGGAGACAGGTCAATACTACATTTTTCTTTGGTCGATTATACAAAAAAATAATTTCCCAATGTTATTTCTTGGCAGAGAATAGGACTTCATTCGCCAAATACAACCGAGTTGCAAGAACTTCCTCTTATTTTTCTTATTGTCAAAAACCGTAAACCAAAACTGTCAACATAGTTTTCTTCGATTTTCAAGTCAGTCAGGCTGTCTTGATATGGATGTACTTATCACGAATGTATGTATATGTCACGCACACATGTCTCACTAACAGGTTAGACAATTCAAACACTAACTCTTCATGTCTTAAAAACAAGCTCTTTTAATTCAGTTTATACTTAATTGATTCCTCAGTTTATATCCGATAAAATAACTTACTCAAATAATACCCTTTGATTGATCAAACAAATAAAACAATTCATACACATGAAATGGGAAAACACCCTCAAGTAACTGTTAAAACCAAAGGCCATTACTTGTAATAAAATCTGAGTAAATAAGCCGTAGATAAAGTACTATCATAATATTTGTTGTGTTCCGAGGTGAAATATTACAATTTACACCAACCATCACATTTCTTATCAAAGTGAAAGTAATTTCCAACAGTATATAAATAATATGCATGCCTAAATACTCTATCTCACTGATAGGCAGAAATAGTGAAACAAAGGTTTTATCATTATCATTGACACATTTCCACATTTAATTGACCTATTGAAATGAAAATATTTCGGATAAATATACAATACATACGATTTCTATTAAGTGAATGAGCAGACCTATTATTATTATTATTATTATCATTATTATTATTATTATTATTATTATTATTATTATTATTATTATTATTATTATCATCGTTTTTATTATTATCATCATTAAATCACCGTAGCCCCATGGATGACCCGAACAACCAATTCAATTTAGAACTGAATTACAGCAAGTGCAAAAAATATCTAGTACGTACTTCAAGACATAATTAAACCCCTTCAAAGTACAAAAAATTTAGACCAAAAATTTTTGTCTATAACTTCCCAATAATCAATTGAGTTTCTATGTTGTTGTTTTTTTTTGTTTGTTTTTTTTCATCTTTTGTTCGAATTCTGTCAATTTTGAATCTCGTATTCGGATGTTAAAATGAATTCGTTACAATGTATCGGATACATTTTGTTCTCACTGTATATCCAGGTGTAGAGACAAGACGAATTGCAAAAGCTGGGAATATTCAACCAAATACAGATTCTTTTCTCCTCGGATGTTTGTGTTCACGTGGATGTCTATGTGTGTGTCCGTGCGTGTGTCTATGTGTGTGTCTGTGTGTGTGTGTCTATGTGTCTGGGAGCCCATCGTCACATATTCCGGCTACAAACAATCTTGAAAATTAGCATGAGCACATCACCGACACCACCTAAAAACGTTATTTTTATTTTCTCAAAAATGTGCTTTTGTGTCTCATGGTTCTTTCTCGACCTACAATGCCTAAATCTAGTGCAGATTTGGTTTGAGATAATTTTAGATAAAAGATCGATTTTTTTGAAAGATGATTATAGATAGAAGATTCACTTATAATTATTCTTCGTACATGCACGGGTGATTGCCTTCTTTGAGTTACGGATATCCTCATTATTATTATTTGTATTTTTACATCATTTGCCTGTTGGTCACCACTGGAGACTGAGTGACAGCAAGTCTCCTCAAGTCTTAACCCTCCTCTTCACAATCTCACAGAAGACAGCAGTGCCTTGGTTCCCAGTTTTACACCAGTTGCCCGGTGGTTTCCGCTGAAGGCTGAGTGACAGTAAGTATCCTCCGATCTCCAGCCTTCATCTTATATCATCTACACCTATCACAGTAGCGGTATAGTTTGTTCCACCTCCACCATACCTTCTTCTGTTGTAAGACCATAGCTAACAGCTGGGGGTTGTAGATCTCATTTTTCTAGCAC
>OY735206.1:20689507-20714507 GCA_963457665.1 Thysanoteuthis rhombus
GATGCATTTATTTGTACATGAAATCATCTATAATTAACGCTCCCTTCTCCAGGGTTGAGCAATCTTCAAGTAAGGTAACTCGTTCATTATAAGCTATACGCAATGCTCTTCTAACGCTGGAATCGAGCATTCTTTTGGATGGAGAATTGTACGTAAGTAAATAAATCGCTTAAATTCAACCATACTGACTGTCTTGTTCTGTGTGCAGCAGCCCCTGGGTCTGAAGTGAAAGTTTCGATCCTACATCGTGGTACTGAATGGGATAATAGATAGTCTATAGCTACACTGAAGAGGTGTAATATAATGGAACAGCTGTCTGTGGATGACACAATTATTTAATCATTATATACATCTATATTTAGAAATGGATATGTATGATCCGACAGAATGATTATAAATTGCGTTACATTATATGGAAACTCTTCTTTGAAATGATCTGCCATCATTACACAGTTGATATATCACTTGGCCTAGACATATTGAATATAATAAACAATTTGAGAAAATGATGCTGCTGCAGGAATCAAACCTGCCACCGATAGCGTAACAGCTCCAAGGTAGCGTTGCTCTTATCATTGATCTAAACAGCTACCAGAAATGCAAAGGCCTAAATATCTGTTTTCACTCTTATCTCTCATCTAGTTTATTCTTCGGTTTTTATCAACTCTATTTGTTTCTTTCAACACGTTGTCTAGGCCAAGTGATGCAATAACCGTGTAACGACGGGAGATCATTTCAAATAACAGTTTCTATATAATACAACGCATGCCATACATGTGGTTTGTTAATATATATATATATATATATATATATATATATATATATAGTGGTGACCAATGTATCGAGGTAGATTATAAATCATCCGATAATATTAGAGTGAAAAGTCAATTTGAAAAACCATGTCGTGAACGAATGAGATTTTCCCAGTGTATACCGGCTTGTTCGGAAAAGGCGACGTCGATATTAGAGGTTCTCTCTTAAATGGAGTCCATGTCAAGCGGTTGGTAGGTTTGACGATTAGTAATCAAAGTCGGGTATGAATTTGATATTGTTAATAAGAATTCACATTTATCCACTGAAAAATTACCCATTCTTCACCCATGTACAACATCGACTTTATTCTCTCTGTCTAATAATAGACTACAACCTATTAACCAGTTCCCGTCAGAAGTCAAAACACGACGCGTGATTGCTTCAATCAAGTGTTTTTCCATCTACAATATGAAGTTACTTTACCCCAATAAATTTCAGTTTATCTCAGACCATCCCTTTTCGATCCATACACCACTCCTCAAATTTGAATACACACAAGATGGTAATTGATGCATTACGTGCAGACTAGCCTTCCAGATCACTTGAAACTCATACGCAAACTAGAATGCTATTTGATACTCTCTTCACAGAACAATATACAGAGCCCAGCTGGTGATTGAAAGCAGATCACTGCTTCAGTTTTCTGAACACTTAACATCCACTCAGTTCAATTACTAATCACTAAACCCACCCAGAACCAGACATGGACTCTATATAGCAGACCACTTTTCATACTTCTATCCCTTTTATTGAAAGAAAGCCAGTATGAACTGGCGAAACTTTGAAATAGACTAAAGTTATATCATTTGTACACATGGTCTTCAAAAATGTATTTTCACTCAAACATATATATGTGTGTGCATGTATATATATATATATATATATATATATGTATGTATGTGTGTGTGTGTGTGTGTGTTTACTCTATATTTCAAGAGTGTGTCTAAAGTCTAAATATCTATTTCACTTTCACACATGACGTTAAAATATATTCATATCCATCAAGCCAAGTCCATCTTCGTAAAGTTGATGTAATGGGTTAAGCCGTTTTACCTATTGAAAGAAAACATAAAACACCTTTCTAAACATTCTCCCAGACATTCAGGAAAAAATCAATTGTTTTCCGTGGCATATTTATGCCGTCAGGATGTGTCACTTGACCTGGATCAGGGGGAGGGGGGCATTTGATTTGATTAGATGAATTAGCATCTCTAGTATCGATTGCTTTCACTGAAAAACATACCTAATTGTTAATTCCTTGCTCAGTATTGACAATTTAGAGGCCACCGAGTTACTTCCCTTGCTCAGAGTTACCAATAAATGTTTTTTCACCTAAATCAATATGATTCTGTTTGCTTTTATGTCAGAAATTGCTATTTAGATGATTTTTCTAAATAAGTGATATTTTTATTGAATTATTACATCAATAAAAAAAGTAATATTTTCTAGGAATTAAGTAATATTTTGATGGAATGAATACCAAAGAATAAAGTCACATTTGAAACATATATGTGTGTGTGTGTGTGTGTGTGTGTGTGTGTGTGTGTGTGAGTGTGTGTGTGTGTGTGCGCGTGCGTGTATATCAGTGTTTTAAGGTTTTTTTTACTCAGTTTTAGATGTACATTTTTTTAAATCTGGCAACACTGCCCTTGCTTGATCTCTACATAAGAAAAAAACTCATTCATCTAAGGCCTGACTTTCAAGTTTGTTCTAGGATGTACTTGATAACTGGGTGTCTGATGTTGTCCTGTCCCCGGCAGATTGATTTTCTGTGTGGCAGGGGAATGAAACAACATTATGATTGATATGAGTGAGGGTTGCTTTGGATACGTTGACTGATTCTTTTCAGTTAAATGTCATCCTCAAAAACAGCGGACCAGGTGTTTGGTGGAAGCAGAGTAAACTTTTAACAATCTAAAACAATGCTTCTCAAACAGTGTGTCGTGGTACAATAGTGTGTTGCAACTCTCCTCAAAGTGTAATTTTTTTTTTTAAATTACGTACGAAAACATTATCCTTGAAGGTGTTCAGCAGGAGTATTATGTCAGACCTGCCTCCACCACAGTGCATATATATATATGTGTGTGATTATATATATATATATATATATATATATATATATGTCAATAATTCAAGTATGCTTATTTTTCTTACGTGCATCTCAATTCAAATTTGCAGGGTGAAATAAAGTATTGGGACAAAATATCATTTTTAAAAAATCACCGCTGATATCGTGAGGTACAAAAAAAAGTCATAGGAAACTTATTTTATTGAAAATATAACTTATTTCATTGATATTTTATTCACAAAATTAGGGAAAAGCATCCCCATATCTGACAAATCCAGCCTTTTTAAAGAGTATTTGGCCACAAACTTTTCGGGGTCGCATATTCAAATTTTGAGCCCCCTTTACTGCAAATAATCATTATCATAACTTTTACATTTAACCATTTTGGGCCATTTTGGCAAGTTTTTGAGTAGAAACGTCATCAAGTATCTAGATACTTCCTAGTTGTCTGCAAAGTTATCACAAAGTTGGCTACATCCAGACGAAAGAAAAAGGAGGAGAAACAATGACTCACTTAATCAGTCTTCCCTTCTTTTGTGACGTATTCTTCGTTGTAATGGTAACTGCCCATCTTGTTCTATTACAACCATTTTTTTTTGAAAACCCCAGCGTCTCTTAAACCCGATCTCTTGTAGTAGCAACAAACGAATACATTCTACTACACCATAATTTCTCTCTCTCTCTCTCTCTCTCTCTCTCTCTCTCTCTCTCTCTCTCTCTCTCACACACACACAGCTCTGTTAATCTATTTCACATGGGCCGATCCATTAAAGCTGTATTTTTTTCTCGGGTGATGTACTTGGTAATAGGGAATCTAACGCTGGCTTTTCTTCGGCGGATTGATTTTGTGTACAGCAAGAGAATGAAACGTCATAATGATTGATATTATTGCAAACTTGTTCAAATACGAAAGTTGACTGATTCTTTTCAGTTAAATGTCATGCACAAAAACAGCAGACCAGATGTTTTGAAGAAATCTTTTTTCTAGGGTGAGTTGTCTGAAGTTGGCTTTGCGGTATGTACAGGATACTAAGGGTGTAGAAAAAAGAGGAAGAGTGTGTGCACTGTCACTATAACAGCTTGCTGCGAACCAAACCTTCACTCTGTACTGTTTTTCGCTTTTTTTTTTTGACAGAATCGAATAAGTTGCGTAAAAGCGAAAGTTTTCCTTTCTTCCGTTGTTTGCATTCGTTTTCTTACGTTTTTACAAGAATCACCTTCATCTTGAATGCCCTCACCACTCACCACTATCAGCCATGCTATCATCGTCTTTTCTTCCCGAAGTCAATCCCAGTAATACTTTGGTCGTTTGAAATCGCTCGGTTTCGCAGCGTCTGGCAACCTAATTACAATTTACCGCCCTGTCGTCTCGCTCTCGTTCCTCGGCAGCCATACTGTCTCCGTGATCACGCGAGATCAGCAGACACGCTATCGCCACACCAAAAGGATGTGGATTATCTAATTGAGGTTTACGTTATAAACTTGGAGCGCCAAAACGTGTCTTTGAAGCTCCTTAACTAACTGACATTATGGCCTCGCTTGTTATTTTCTAAATAAAATCTCTGGAGGAAAGGGTTTTTCTGTGTTGCATGTTTGTTTTTGTTTTTTATACCAATTATTTCTTTTTTTTTCTCTGATTCACATGGTTTTTTCTGTATTTTTGTATTTGTTTTGATTGTTGTCACAATAATTTGTTATTCTGTACTGCCTTATCAGTCTGACTTGTTATCTCTCACTTCACTCCCATCTATTTATTTCAGCCCTGTTCATATATAGTTTTGTTCATGTCTTACAACTCCCATCTATCCGTTTATTTCAGCCCTATTCGAATACAGTTCTGTCTTTTGTATTACTACTCCTATCTATTTATTCAAGTCTTTTTGCATCTACTTTGTTCGTAATCTTCCTACTTCTACATATTTGTCTGTTCGTATCTATTTTCGTTCGTACCTTTGTCTTGTACCATCTGTCTGCTTATTTCAGCCTGTTCTTACTTATTTTCGTTTGTATCTCTTACTTCTCTCATTTATCTGTTTATTTTGGCCTGTTCGAATCTATTTTTGCCCATGTCTTTCTTTTCAATCATATATGTATTTATTTTAGTCTGTTCACATTCATTTTCATTCATATTTTACTTCTCTCACCTATATACTTATTTCAGCCTGTCAGTATATTTTTTCGTTTATATCCCTTTCTCTACCTCTCTCTAAACCCATTGATTTTTTCAGCCTGAATATATCTTTCTTTCATATCTCCCCCCTCTCTCTCTCTCTCTCTCTCTCTCTCTCTCTCTCTCTCTCTCTCTCTCTCTCTGTTTGTTTCGGCCTGCTCATATCTTTCATTTTGCACTCCTAACTCTTTCAAATCTATCAGTCCATTTCAGTCAGTTTGTATCTATTTTGACTCGTATCTTTCCCTCAACTGTTAATATTCAATCCAATCCATTCATATACATCATTCTATCGGTTCATTGAAATTTCCACGCTATACGAAACCGTGCCAACAAATCTGCACACGACAAATCCACACGAGAAATCTGTGCAAGGACGAATTTGCACACTATAAATCTACACGTACACCAAAGAAACCAAACTATGGGGTTAAAAGAATTTATTTAGTTGCAAATTTTATTTTTTTAGTTCGATCATTCTTGGGAGTTAATTCAATTCTATAGTTCAACTTGATAACTTGTAGTTTTCAGAAACAAAATGTGGAGTTCAAACGATTCGTTACACAAATTGAAATTATTTTCTGAGTCAGCAATATTAAGTACTGTTAATTCGCTCGATAACTTCTTCATAGCTGGAGGAGTTTAAAAACAAATTATAAAGTTGAAACGATTTATCAAAAAATTAGTTTTATATGTGTGTTTGTAGGGCCAAACCACAGTCACTATATATATTGGACAGTTCATACTAATCATTTTTTGTACTTGTAGGACGGTGTTATTTTCATTTTAAGTTGTTAGTGATTTATTTTTTTCTGGACAAATCTACTACAATGATACGCTGTATGTATTAGGAATCGTCAACCAAAACTGTCAGTATAGGTTTCTTCAATTTTTGAGTTGGTCCAGCTGACTGTCTATGTATCATGCGTACAGGCCACACCAATGGAGTTAGAGGGTTTAAAATTTGAATATTTACACATTTTGTCTAGAAAAACTTTTTTCTCCTTTTTTTCTTCAACAATTTTTCTTTAATGGGTTTTGAACAGGGATCCAATTTACAATGTAAGTCGATGCTAAATTACACGGTTTGTGCCTGCTTGTTTTTTCGAAATTCAGACACTTTAGTGATCACAGCCCAAACTAAAGGTGAGAGGAATAACTTATTCATTGATCACCCCCTTTTCCAATTTTTTTATCAACCCAAACAAGAAATCTCTATTGAGAGACTAACCAGACCTATTTGTATACATATATATAAATATATATATTGAAACTTCCTAATGATATTAAGGCCTTAACAAAATATCAGTTTCATACATGCTGTCATTTTTTGACATCATGGGTATACGAGTTGTAAAGAAATGGACATGAACCAAGAACAAAAGGCATGAATCGATAAATTCTTTTAAACACAAAAACATTATCTTGTTTTTGTTTTGTTTTGTTTTTTCTAATCCTTTTTTCCTTTTCCAGTGTTTTACTGCTTGCACGATCATTCCTTCTTCTTTCTGTTTCTCTCAATCACTCCATCCGCCTACCTTTATTTACATAACATATAAAAAGAATTCTCTCTATGCCATCATTATATTTTCTATCATGGATTTGACTGTATTTGTTGTGAGTGCGTACGTGGTGAACGTGCAGACGGCAAGTACATTTATTTCAAATTTGTTTGACAAGCGGACAGATAAAAATGGCTATTTCTTCTATTCAAAAGCCCACAATCAAGATTTACGCCATAAAAACAATAACAATACATTTTTTGAGAGTTGTGTTTTTCCTCTCCTTAAAAAGCTCATAAAAGCACTCGTAGTACGGAGGAAAGAGACTTTATCACAAAAACAGTCAGGATTGACATTTTTTCAGGAAAGATGTTAGTGGTAAATCCAAACTTACATTGGACGTCTGCCAAAAGAACAAACTAGTCTCACAAGCTATTGTCAGTGACTTCAATTTTCAATCGCTGCTCGACTATTGTACCCTTGTACTCAACTTAGCTGAATTAATACAATAAACCCTCGTTGCAACAGCAGTCATTGTAGCGGCATTATTTGATGACAGACGCGTTCTAACGGCACGCTCGTTTTTATATACTTGCAAGACTATTGTCAGAGATTAGTTTGCAGCAACAGTCCATGAGGATTTCAGCACATTATTCAAAAATATTTTGGTTCATTTATCTTAATTGTATACTTGTAACCCGTATATTTTTGAAAGGGTGATAAAAAGCCTTTTTGTGTGTAATTTTTGGTTTCTCGTTAATAATAAACTACGTATAAAGTCCACCCTTTATAAAAGCTAATTCGTTATATCAGCACTCTCTAATCCCCGAGGGTACCGTAATAACAGAGTCTACCGCATCTTCTAATTTTTGCTCGCTCTTATCGACCCTCCACGAAAGTTATTAATTGCTTTCTTGGCTGGTCGCCAAATAATCTTAATTAAATTGATATATGTTCGAGATACACAACAGTCCTTATAGAGTTGGCAGAGAAAAATATCGTTATCCGTCCCAGATCAAACTCCGAAACTTAGAAGAGATCTGAGTATCAAGATCTTTACGTACTCTGATATTCGAAAAAGGCAGAATCCTCAAAGTAATGTCTGTAACTTACAGAAGAATCATTCATATACCATCTTTTGTTCGGACGATCTAAACTCTTCTCCCCATCTTCGGTGTTGGTACATCGTCTCATCCTATAACCTGTTTAAGGCGCAGATTGCGATATTCGAAGAAACGAGAGCCTCTTTTGCAGATCTATTTCTCTACTGGTGCAAAGCGGAAAACTTCGAGAATTGCCTAAAATGGATTCTTGGTATAATATTTTGATAGTTAGTAGAGTCCTGCACCGACATCGATAGAAGACAATGCCTCTCTCATCTCAAATTCCTCTTAGATTTTTATTTCTTGTGTTCGTATTGCATTTTGGTATATTAGTTAGTTAATGAAGTCCTACTTCGCCATCAACACATGACAATGTCCCTCCAGCTGTCATGATTCCGTCTGCCAATCTCTTTGATATGTTAGTGTATTAATGACCATGATTTTTCTACTTTGCTCAACAGAGACACGAGACGAAATTATTTGATGCACAAAGAAAGAAAATTAGAACTTTTCCATGTCAGAAATTATGAGACAAGCTGCTCTGCTCGCGTTGCTGGAATAAAATATTTACAAGCCTCGCGGTTAACATTCAAATTTTATTTTCGATATCGTTTTTGCTTTATCTCAGCTTAGTGATATTTTCTGGGGCATGTTTTATGTAAAATCCTCTTCTCCTGATTCCTGTAATCATTTTAGATTTCCACATGACTTCCAGTTGTTTATTTTGAGTTTGCAGTTGAATATTAATCCCAATATTTATCGTCTGTTCTTGAGAATTCACATTTTTGGAACACACTATCCCACTGGATAGACTGCTCCACTCCCGCATTATTAGAATTGTTTCTTTTGTCAGGTTCTCATTTTCTGGATTGTTCCTGTTTTATACCACCAGAGAAAAGAGTTTGACAGAAGAGACTCTCCTTCCACGGAGATATAACAGTTTATACCCGACGAGGGTCGTAGAATGAATCAACCAAAATGTTGTCTCTTCATCGAAGATGGGGAGAAGAGATCGTCTGTGCGAAAGTTGGTATTCAAAATCTTCAAAGATATCCCCCGGGGAACTTTCCTCAAAATCCTGAAAAGAAAAAGTGACATCTATGTCTATATTTTAGCCTTTAATGTTTTTGATGTGAGATAACTATTGAATGCTAATTGTTGAGTAGTTTCCCTTATTTATTTGTATGTTTATTTTTTGCAAATGTCTATAGAAATCCTGGATTCATTCTGGTTGAGCTTAAACAAGAAAACACTGAGCAACATTATGTTGTTGATATTTTACCAAGTACTGTTCAGTGAAATATTTTCAATACTGACAAGCTAAACCTATAATAATAATAATAATAATAATAATAATAATAATAATAATAATAATGATGATGATGATGATGAAATTAAAAATTAATGATAAGAATATTAATAATAATAAAAATCAATTATAATATCTATTGTTAATGATAATAATAATTGATTGCACAAATACCTAGGAGTTCCTGAATGTAACACGATAAAACGGGAAGAAATTATGGAGAAAATTGGAAGAGAATACCTTAGGAGGATAAGGAAAATATAAGAGACCAAACTAGACCTTATAAAAGGAATGAAGACATGAGCTGTATCGGTCGTTAGATACTCAGGACCATTCCTTGGATGGACAGAGGAAGAACTCCAGTCAACAGACCAGCGAAAAAGAAAGCTTATGACAATGCACAAAGCCTTACACCCATGACATGGTCAGACTATACATAGAGAGAAAAGAAGGCAGCAGAGGACATTAGCATAGAGGACTGTGTCCAGAGGCCCAAAGCAGGTCTAGAAAAGAATGTACAAGCAAACGGTGAAATCTTAAAAAGTTCCCGAAACAGCACAATGAACAACAAAAAAGTAGAAAACAATGGAACAGTACAGCAAACGAAGGAAGAAAAAATCGGAACAGAAGAAGCTATACAGAGAATTTGAAAGACAGATACAGGATGTGGTAGACGAGAGATCATGGACATGGCTATGGAAAGGAAACCTGAAGAGAGAAACAGAATTGCCCCTCATGGCAGCCCAAAATAAATGCATCAGAACAAACCATATCATAGCAAAAGTCGATAGGTATCAAACAAACAGCAAGTGCCGCCTATGTGAGGAATGAGACTGTAAACCACATAACAAGAGAATGTTGTCAAACAGCCCAGAATGAGTATAAGCACAGACACGATCGAGTCGCAACGGTGATACACTGGGAACTAAGTAAATGAATGGGATTTAACCATACGGAAAAGTAGTACCAGCACAAACCGGTGACAGCCCTGAAGAATGAAAAGCACAAATTACTTCAGGACTTTGACATTCAAACTGACCACGCCATCCCAGCGAAAAGACCAGACCGAGTAATCGTGGACAAGAGGAAAAGCTGATGAATAATAGACGTGGCTGCGCCTGCAGACCACTGAGTACTTAGGAAAGAGAGTGAAAAACTGGGAAAATATCAGGACCTGGCAAGAGAACTGATGATGGTGTGGAACATGAAAGTCAGGGTAGTACCAGTAATCGTACGTGTACTCTATCAAATACACTGAAAGCGACATTGGAGGAACTAGGGATAAAAAGAAGGATTGAGACTCGACAGACTATAGCATTCCTAGGGACTGCACATATACTGAGGAAAGTGATAAAAATATTAGATATACGATCTCAGCTGTTAGCAGTGGCTTCACAGAGAGGAACAAAAGGAAAGGTCAACCACCTAATGTACATGGACGATATAAAATTGTTCGCAAAAAACAGGGGAGAGCTTGAGACTCTGTTCAACGAAGTAAGGGAATATAGTGAGGACATCGGAATGGAGTTAGAAAAATGCGCAATCATGGTGATGCACAAAGCAAGGCTTTCAATGACTGAAGGAATCGAACTCCCGGACAACAGCAAGATTAGGGCATTGACCGCACAAGACCGATACAAGTACCTAGGTGTCCTTGAATGTGACACGATAAAACGGAAAGAGATGAAGGAGAAAATTAAGAGAGAGTACCTCAGAAGGATAAGGAAAATATTAGAGACCAAATTAAACAGCAGAAATCAAATAAAAAGAATGAACACCTGGGCTGTGTCAGTAGTTAGGTATACAGGACCATTCCTAGGATGGACAAAGGAAGAGCTCCAATCAATGGATAGGCGAACAAGGAAACTTATGACGATGCATAAAGCATTACACCCTAGAGATGATACAGATAGACTATACGTTAAGAGAAAAGAAGGTGGCAGGGGGCTCATCAGCATAGAAGATTGTGTCCAGAGAGCTAAAACAGTCCTAGAAAGGTATGTGCAAACAAATAGTGAAGAAATCATAAAGAGCGCGAGAGATAGTGCAACAAACAATTGAGTAGAAAACAATGGAACAGTACAGCAAACAAGAAAAGAAAGATGGGAAGGGAAAAAATTGTACGGCGAGTTCAAAAGACAGATACAAGATGTAGCAGACGAGAAATCATGGACGTGGTTACGAAAAGGAAACCTTAAGAGAGAAACAGAATCGCTCATCATGGCAGCCCAAAACAAAAGCATAAGGACAAACTACATAAAAACAAAAATCGACAGAACACAGACAAACAGCAAATGCCGCATGTGCAGTGAAAGAGATGAGACAGTAAACCACATAACTAGTGAATGTAGTCAACTCGCCAAGAAGGAGTATAAGCATAGACACGATAGAGTAGCAACGATGATACACTGGGAACTAAGCAAACAAATGGGATTCAACCATGTGGAAAAGTGATATCAGCACAAGTCAGAGGCAGTTTTGGAGAATGACAACCACAAACTACTCTGGGACTTTGACATCCAAACTGACCACCTCATCCAGGCAAGAAGACCGGACTTAGTAATAGTAGACAAAAAAAGGAAGGCCTGCCAAATACTAGACGTTGCTGTGCCTGCAGACCATAGAGTAAAAAAGAAGGAGGGTGAAAGAAGGGAAAAATTCCAGGACCTAGCAAGAGAGTTAAGGAAGATGTGGAACATGAAAACCAGGGTAGTACCGATCATAGTGGGCGCACTAGGAACTGTCCCCAAAACGCTGAGGGAGAGACTGGAGGAGATCGGGATTAGGGGGAGGATAGAGACCGTACAGACCACAGCACTACTGGGAACTGCACGGATACTGAGGAAGGTGCTAGAGATATAAGTACTGCAGCGAATCGTAGCCCTGTCATGATATGCGAAAGAGAGAGGAGACGTTAGCTGAAGACCTGAGGAGACTTATTGTCACTCAGCCTTCAGCGATAACCACTGGGCAACCGGTGTGAAACTGTAAATCGTAGAATTACTGCGACCTATGAGTACTAGGAGAGGAGGGCTGGAGACTTGAGGAGACTTGCTGTCACTCAAACTCCAGCGGTTACCACCAGGCAACTGGTGTGAGATTCCAAATAATAATAATAATAATAATAATAATAATAATAATAATAATAATAATAATAATAATAATAATAATGATTATAATTCATTAAACTCCATGTCACAAAGGTGATACCAACAGACTATGTAAACAGAAAAGAATAGTCATAAGCATTGAAGACAGCGTTCAGACAGCTGTAATAGGACTCGTAAAATATGTACAACTGAGCAGAGAAAGAGTCAAGAAAACTGCTCGTAATATCAAAGTAATGTGCAGAGAGACAAATGACAAAGCAAAGTAAAAACGAACAAGAAAAGAGGAAACTCCACAGAGTACAATAGAAACTGTCACAGACGAAAAGTTCTGGACACGGTCACACAATTACACAGGGTGTACCCCAAAAGAGAAATGGAACTTATTACTTTGTGCAACATTTTTTAAAGTTCTATTTCCTGGGTAATGAGCGGTTTTTTTCTGATTGACTACGTCTGGAAAGGATAGAATACTTCAATTATTCCCTTCAAACATTTGTTTTTGTGACCAGGACAATGGTATTTAGAAATTGACTTATTTTTACTTGGACAATGGGAAAAATTTGCATACTTTCAATCACATAAAATAAGAAAAACAGGTCTTGGCCCCGAAAGCTAATTTTGAAGGGAATAATTGATATTTCCCATACTTTATACTCATAAGCAATTGGATGTAAGGAAGAATTATATCAAAGCAAAAATAAACAGAACGCAGAAATGTTGCGGCTGTACAACATATCATAAGTGGATGCAGAAAAATTGCTCAAAGGGACTATAGAACACGTATGACACGGCAGGACTTCACTCGGGAATAAATGAAACTGTTGAACATGGAGGTCAGGGTTATAAAAATAATAAATGGCTCACTCATTACAGGCGAGACAACAAATTGAAAATCCGAATTAGGTTTTTGAAAAGAGGACAGTCCTGGATTATCGAGAGGACTTACTGTCTCTTGAATCCCAGTGGGACTTCCTGTATGAAGAATCTCCTCAGTATTCTAGCTGATTTCAGTAGTGCTATCGACTGGTTGGTCTCAGCTCTTCCCAGGGTTCCTAGTCCTTCCAACATCTTTGCTAGATTCGTCCAGATTGTTTCTGAGGCTCTGGCGACGATTGGTATTACTGTACCCATCAATTTTCATTATTCTTTCCGGTTGTTGGATATAGAGATGATGATGATGATGATATATATATATATATATATATATATATATATATATATATATATATATATATATATATATATATATATATATATATATATATATATATATATATATATATATATATATATATAATGCATCATTACAAGAGAGCTTTGTAAGGATGAATTGAAATAATGCACAAAATAACCTCATTGAAATTCTATTTCTTCAATTGTTACTTTATCTTTGATTACAGATTGTCTGTCGGCAGGCATCAATCACGGCGTAAACAAAATAATTCCGGATGACAGAAATCGACATAACAGACTAAAACCTACTTCAGACATGCAAAAATAATCTTTCACGACTAACTTGATGCTTTTCTTTTCCTTGTAATTGAAGTCAGATATAAAACCTCAAAGGAAATATTTGAATTATTGCAATAAGTTTTAAATGTTTTTATCCTTATGTCCGTGATTCTAGTTACGACTTGTAATTTGTTTGGTATCCACCTACTTCAGATGGGCAACGTATAAAATATACTACAGGGCGTATGAAAAATCATAATACACTTGTCTCATTGTTTTTCAAAGCAAACAACCAGCCCGTCTGTTCCACTTCGCTTCTGCTTCTATTCTGATTGTAGATGCAACTTTTCTATTCTCTTTATGAATAAATAAAAAGATTATACAAACGTATTTTTTAGTACAAACATATCTATTCATTTGAATAGAATAAACCCTAACTTATCTTTAAGATACATTTGTAGATATATGTAAGACTTGTCGCCAGCCTAGATCTCAGTTATTTTCACTGCACAAAATTTGGTGAAGATTGTTGTTGTTGCTCTCGTTGTTGTTCTTATTCTTGTTACGGTAGGAAAACCAAGTCAACTCCAGACTTAGGCGCCATTTTCATTTTTTTATAAGTAGAAAAATCGGTACACATAAACAAAAATGCTTGAGAATATTCTTATCCAAATCCAAGTTCGAATAAAATATTTTACTGGAAAACTTCTACATGTGGATCAATTTCTTCATAGCACTTGAACCGAACCGGCGATTGACACTGATCGGCACAGATCGGCATTGATCGCTGACAGTTGAAAGTAAATAAATTGAAATATTTCAATGCGAAGACAAGCTATCTGCCCTTGTCCAACTCTGAGAACGACCCGGCTACTTCTTGCAGCAATCAAAGAGTCGCAAAATTAACCCTCTTTGTTCTGCCACTTTGTTTGATGTAAGCTCTATCGGCTCCTTTCATTCTTTCCTCTTTCTTTCAGTTCTTGTACCAACTCAGGAGCATCTCTTTTCACCAAAGCATCTTCTTTTGTAGCAAGGCCAATTCCATTCAGGAACCTATCCATTATTTTTGGCATTTAAAAGACAGCTTTGAAATTTTCGTTTTATCAAAATTCACTATCCTTGATTGTTATATTCTAAGGCTGATGAAGGACTATTGTGCATTCATTACACGTTTTCATTACCAGCATCTTTCAGTTATTGGTTCCTTCCACAACTTTGTTAATCTGAGAACTCTCCTTTATCCAACAGTTTACTTAAATTGTCTTTTCGGGACTCATATTAAATCCTTTTATTTCGAATATTTCATTTTCGTTTTTTTGTATATCCAGCTTATCTTTTTCGACCATTGAAAACCATAATAAAGGATTATTATTTGAATAGTATTTATTTTTTCAATCGGTGCAAGGGACATAACTCTTCCTAGATAATTTGTCTTTCCGGAAAATAACTACTTCGGATTTACAGATTTTTTTTTTCTTTTTTGTGTAAAATAAAACTTGAATTGAATTTTGGGACTTATAGTGCTTGGTATAGGTTCTGAGAAATTTCTGGAAGCTGATTTATTCAATTACTTAACTCAGGAATTCCCAACAGTAGTAAATATTCCGAGTGAGGTGTTAGCACAACAATCTCTGATTCTCACCCTGGGTTCCAAAAGATCTCTTGATCTTGTTGTATTAACTTTGCTGTTGATGCAGTCCCTCAAAAGAAATGGTCGGCGACCCTAGCCTTTACTAGTCTGTAATTTAACACCTCAGTTCCATCATTTGCGTTATCGTCATTATAATGGGAATAGATGTAGAGCTTAAGTGTCAGAAATGTTTCTGGGACATTGTGCCATCGATTTATTTCGCTGAGATTGGACAGACATCTGAAAAAGAAAAATGAAACAGAAAAAAATGTATATTCCCTTTTGAGACTCTCTGTGTTTTATGCAGACATATGTTTGAATTACATATGCTCGGGCACGGATCTTATATAGAGAGATGGTCCAAGATATACTGGTCCGGGTAGTGTTTGTTTTGCTGTGGTGATATATCAGTAAATATTCTATCGATGCCATTGCTGGAAAACCATTTTAATGGCTTTTTTTTATCTAGAACTATGTGTGACCCAAAGTCTGAATGCTTTTCCTTTTAGCTTTATGTTCAAAGCAATTTTATTGAGGCCGTTATCAAATAGTCTGCTACCCAGCGCCGGTCACATCGGCATTACCTTTTCCATAATATTTTCCAAACAACGCCTAGACTGCCCGGGCAGTTAACAGTATGAAGGATGGGACCGGCGAGCCGAGTTCAAACACCAGCTAAGACAGTTGGCATTCATTTTGCACTAATAATTTTGGGAAAGGCACAGATTCATCTTTACACCCCAATAAGATCCCATTAATCCTAAAGAGAAAGGTGTATAACCAATGCATCCTCCCAATAGAGCTGAAACATGGAACCTAACCAAGAGACAGACCCGCAAATTGAGAACCATGCAACGTGCACATGAAAGAATAATGCTGGGCCTCACATAGAGAGACCACAAGACAGTACAGTACATCCGAGAAAAGACAAGAGTTAGGGACATCATAGAATCCATTAAAAATCTCAAATGGCGGTGGGCTGGCCATGTTGCAAGAATGGCAGACAATCGATGGACATCACGACTTACAACATGGATTCCCCGAGACCACATGTGCAAACGAGGCCGGCAAAATGTTAGATGGAGAGACGAGCTAGACAAGTTCAGGAAGTACTGGCTCCGTGATGCCCATGATAGGGAAGTGTGGCAAATCCTGGGGAAGGTCTATGTCCAACGACGGACGCTAAAAGACTGATGATGATGATGATGATGATCACGTAACGAGCTTGATGGCCTATCACCACCATAACTTACACGTGAGAAACCAACGAACTTTGGTCTGATAAAAAAAACATTGCCTATACTTGAACAGATCAAAGACAAACAAATGGTATAGATTTATCTGATTTTGAAAAAGGAAGGTAATCAGCAGAGTACCCGTGCGTCCCATCGCCAGTGATCTGCCTTACACTAGATATTTCCCCAGGCCTCAAGCTCTGAAATGTTAACACTGATGAAGGACTGTAGTGTTGATATTGGAGCATGTTGTAATGGAGCATATGTTACATGGGGTGTGAGAAAGTGAATGAAGTTGGACGACCGTGTTAAAGCACTTGATCAGAATTTTTTTTGTACAAACAGGTTGGTCGATCTGTGACTGATCAGATACATTTATCAATACACTTGTCCTAAGACCTATTAAGTCATAATTTGAAGAATTCAAAGTTTGGTCAGAAACTCCCAGCGCTCAGAGTAGAGAAAGAATAGCGGTCCTTGGCCTAGGGTCCGGATTGAATTCGTTGATTGACTGTTTACAACTAACAAACAAGCATTTCTTTTTTACATCTCCCTGGGAATGTGTGTGGGGTTCTAGGGTCCCCAGAATCAAGGGTTTCCTCTTAATGGGGGGGGGGTATGACGATGTCATGTGACATCGCTAACCAATCAGACGATCCCTGCATGACCCCTATTTTTCATTAAATATACAATTTACTTACTTCCTCAAACCTGTATTCGTGGAAGAAATTAAAATGCACATTCAATGGAAATTAAAATTACTTTTTTAATTTCTTGGCAGAAGTTACTGAGATATTGATTACAGTTTAAATCATGATTAACTTGGGGTTCACGGACTCTGAGGTCACATATCTAGGTAATCATCCCCCATCCATTTTCATTTGCTTCTGCTGAGCCCTTAAATGTCTATATGCTAACCCCAGGATTAGCTAGTTGATCAGCAATAGAAATCTTTGCTTTTAACTAAAAGTTTTTAAAAAAATGATTCGATTCTCCACTTTCAAACCGAAAATCATTGTTTCTGAAACAATACTTTTTCACCTTTTCAACAAACCTGTCAAGAATCTGTGTATGCGTTTCATATTTGTAAAATTCACGACGCCCACTTTGTTTGGTTGGTTGGGGTTTTTTTGTGACTAGGACAGTGATAATTTAAATTCTACCTATTTGAAATTATACTACAGGCAAATGTGTACATGTTTAATCAGATAAAGTAAGAAAAACAATTACATATGTATATCTCTATTTTTGTCATTTTTCTTCACTTTTTACACATTAGCAAAAAGAAAATATCACTCACTACCCAGGAATAACAATAGCATTTTTTTTATCGACCTGGCAAACCTTCATCCACGATTTCACTTTTTTACCCATGGCTTGCGAGATAAATCATCTGATTGAAGTGAGTGACATGGTCTTGCCCAAATCGTTCTTGTATACACCAAAGGTATCCGTGTGAGTCTAAGTTTGAGTTCGAACTCAGCTCATCCGATCTATTTATCGCGCTGTCAACTGATCTGCCACCGCCACTCCCTTGAAGAGATAAACAACAATAAACAACATACTAAGATTTAACTGATTTTTTTTTTTTAAGCAGGGTAATCAGTATTGTTCAAGTGCGTCCTTTCACCAGTGATCTGCCTAAACACCTGATGTTTCCTCAAGCCCAATTTTATGCTGATAAAGATATGGAGTTAGTGGATCTCCAAAATCAAAGGTCTCCCCTGCCAGGGGGCGTCATCGACGATCCCATGTTATATCACTAACAAATCAAACGATCCATGCACACTCTCACACCCGTATTTGAGGAAGTAATTAAATTGGATATTGAACGAAAAATAAAACCATCCACGTTTCTTTTTATATTCGGGAAGAAGTTTCCCAGAAACCAGTTTCAATTTTCATCACGACGAACATTGTGTTCAAGGTCCCGTGGTGACATATTTGGGTAACAATCCCGCATTCATTTCCCTGCGTTTCAGATATGCCTTGTTATGACTAGATGTTAATCCCAGAGTCAGCTAGTTGCACAACTATTCCAGTTTTTGCTTTCAACTAAAATTTGCCAAAAAAAAATTAGTTAAAAGATTGTGTGTTTATTTTATGAAGAATGTTTTAGCGTTTGTGGAAAGGTACAATTCTACTCTTTCAAACCAAAAATCACTGTTCCAGGAAGAATATTTTTTTACATTACTCTAACAACTCTGACAAAAATCTTCATATACATCATATGTAAAATGGAAAGTGAGACTTCAAGAAACATTTATTATTTTTTTCATAAATTCACTCTCTTTCCCCGCCTCCATTTCTCTCTCTCTCTCTCTCTCTCTCCAAATATATATATATATATAGTGAGAGAGAGAGAAAGGAAGCGAGATTTTATATTTTACATTTGTGTGTGCTTATCTGTGTATCTCTTCCTCTCTCTCTCTCTCTCTCTCTCTCTCTCTCTCTCATCGTCTTTCATTTTAAATTCCCATCCTACTTTCAAATTCGTAGAAAAATTGAATATCAGTTATGAGGAAAATGACTTCTGTTCCAAATTATTTCTCTTGAACCATTCCTCTCTTATATTCCCATACTTGACACTTAAATTCATACAAAAAAATAGAATATCAATTTCAAGGGAGACACTTTCTGCTTGAAAGTATCTCCTTTGAGTATTTGGTTGCTTCTAATTTTTTTTTTTTAAATTTGATCCACGGAAGAGTTCAACTATTATAATGCTATTGATCAAAGAGTTCCACTGCCAATAACAAGCAGTTTAAGAATTTAAGAGTTGAAGATACCAATTAATAACTTTGTGTCTCACTCAACAAACAGAGGCACATAACAAAATATTTATTTTGGCTATACAGTGTGCGTCATTTCATTTTGAATTCAGCAGACGCTTCCATCAAAAAATTCCCCATTTGTAATTATTTTATTATCTGCTTTTGTTTCCTTGTTATCCAACAGAGAATAATTCAAAAAACAATTGTTTTGTTTTTAGGGGCCGTCAACCAAATCTGTCACCAAAACAGTCAACATAAGTTTGTTTTTTTGTGATTTTTAAAGTTGACTAGGTTTGCTGGCAGGCTGACAGGTTCTCTAGCTGGCTATCATGTGAACAGACAACACTAAAGGAGCCAGAGGGCTGATGATTGAAACATTAGGTTTTTATAGAGAAAATGTTTTCGTTTTCTTCACCCTACCCTCAAATAGATTTTTAGTGGGTTATTTCAATATGTGATGTAAGTTTATGCAAAATTAGTTCATTAGTTTGTGCTCAGCAGCATTCAGGCATGATTTCTTTTTAAAATGAATTTTTTGTGATCACTAACTGATCATCCCCTATATGGCATGCTGGTTACATGATTGTATCAATTGAATGAGTAACCAGATCTGTTTTTTTTTTTTTCTTAATCTTTTATCGTTTTCTTGTTATCCAAAAAATAATAATTCACAAACATTTTTTTTGTTTTCCCTGAAGCCTGGAAAAGTTGTTTTTACCAAATTCCAATTTCATGCTATGGCAGCGAATACCGAAATTTAATATGAATAAGGAATGTGCATGGTCTAATGATTTCTTTGAGAGCTGTCGAATCGAAAACTTTGAAGGAATCGGATCAACATTATCATTAACCTAATAACTACAGCAGTTGACAAATACAACAGTTGTCCATCGTAAGATAAAAGTCCTTGTCCATTGCAAGATAATCTAGTGCCAAGTATGCATTACAAGATAAAACCCCTGATTCACAGAAAGAAAAGAGATGCTATTAATCGCAATAAAACAGAATTTTTATTGAATTAGCCACGGAATAGCAGTTTGTTGAGTCAACAAGCGCAACATCAAAAACACTGACTTTGTTTTTCAAGAGACAAATTGAAGGCATTGTAGATGAAACGACGTATACAGGGTTGCGAAGAGGATATCTATGAAGAGAAATGCTATAAAAATGATTATTCAAGAGCTTAAATAGCCTAGACACATGGGAATAGCAAATGCTGACTGTGCAGATAAGGGGGTGATACTGGCGATTATAATAGAAGTTTGCTCAGAAAGTTTACAAAAGTAGACATGACTGAGTGGAGAGAGTAAACCTTTAGGAACTGTGCAGATGACTGGGATTTGACCATACAAACCAAAGTTATGTTGATAAAACAGATAATATTTCTTGGAGATTAAAAACATGAAGTTAGCTGGTATTTTCATGTCTAAACAACCACCATCATTATCATCAGTTACCATGAGTCCACTGATGAACAAAGACGCCTTTCCCAGCTTGGCCTGTGCTAACCTCTGCCACATTTTACCATATCCCTTATCTTTTCTTACGCATAATATATTTATAGCACTAATCTGTTGATCTTAGTAGGGGAAAGCAGCAAAATCGGGTTAAAAATGTACATGATCGAAACAAAAGGAATGATCAACAAAAAAACGCGCGAAAAACTCGATATAAGTTCAGGGTAAAGATAAATAAAGTTATATAATAGATTTATTTATGTCAGAAGATGAATTTAATGATAAGCCACGACAACGGAATAAACAACGTATAACACACCAATAATTGAACAACCGTAGTGTCCAAATTTGAAATCACGTAAATCATATGTAGGCCGACTTTCTTGCTCTCTTCATTTAGCTCATCTAGCATTAGTTGGAGGTGGTGTAGGTTCTCTGCAAAAGACACGATTTCGTCTGTACATCTCAAGTTGCTCAGACACTCGCTGTCTATTCTGATTCCTGTACTCCCCCAGTCTAGTCATCTTAAAATCATCTCGAGGCAAGCTGTGTAGAGTTGGGGTGAGCTGGTATCACCTTGTCTTACTCTTTTCTGGAGCTGAAAGGGGTCCGAGTCTTTCTGTAGCCTGATAAAGGAGCTAAAATCGTCAGAATAAATTCTATTTATGACATCACTGTCGTTTTCCATTGAAAGAGAAAAACATTTAAAATAGCGTTTAAAAAACATCTAAATTCTCCAAAATCTGGATGTTATCAATAAACCTGTCAAAATAAGGCCCCGAAAATGTTAAAAAATGCTTTTTTCCAGGAACAAAAAAAATGTTTCATGAGGTCTAGTGGAATACTGATGCCAATTTTCTAGTCTGTTGACAAAACAATCTGTCCAGGAGCTCTGAAATATAGAAATGCATAGCAAACACAAACTACGGCTGTTCAACGATTGGTTGGAAAGCATTTGGTAAATATAGAGACATCTTGAAAAGCACGTTGCCAATAGCTTTCCAATATTTACCGATGGTTATTCGGGCAAAGGCAGTATTTTTTTTATGGGTGCCGAGACCGATAAAAAATTGGCAATGGCAGTCACTACGGATATCAAAAGACTCTGAAGTCCATCTCGTTTACCTGATATGAATCTCACATAACACGTTTGAGACTATAAGGTCGTCAAATAAAAATCTTTGAAAAACATCTAAAAGAATTTATTTGCTCTTCAAATACAATCTGGTGACGATTCTCATGAAAGATAACGGAGATTCTAATAAATCTGAAGCCGCTGCTATTTTTGCAAAAAGCTTTATACAACGCATCAAGTGCAGGAGGTGTTAAAGAATAATAATTATCCATTACAAGATAAAATCCCTTGTCTGTTGCAAGTTATCCATTGCAAGATAAAAGCCATTGTCTATTGCAAGAGAAAGGTCCTTGTTCATGGCAAAAAATCCATTACAAGTTTTACATTGCAAGGTAAAAGCTTTTGTCCATTGGACTATAATCCATTACAAGTGATCCATAGCAAGATGATCCATCGGAAGCAATCCCTTGCGGGGTAGAAGCTCTGGTTCACAGGCGAAACTGAGTTGCCATCAACCTCAATAAAACGGAAACTTTATTGAGTTAATCATACAAACACATTGACGGAAATTCGTGTCTCTCGCAGTTGATGGGGTTAATGATCGAAACGATTTCAAAATATCTTATCACGCAAATTAAATTTCAGACGAATTGTCATTAAGATATTTTGCAGTTCTTGGTGCCTGTAACCATCAAATCTATTACATCTTCGATCTTTTGTTGAGGTATATCCAATCAGACAAGATTCAAAACATAAAACTAATCTCCTTTTGAAATCTAACAACTCCCCAGCTCCCACGATATAAACAAATGTGTAATGATAGAGCAGTTGTCTCCCTTGGGATTTTATAATAAAAAACGTTGATTGGCAATGATTATATCTTTACTAAATGTCGAATTGGAATGAAATAATGGCGTCTATTTACTTCTGACCCGTCTCTCTTCGTGTTTGAGTACGTATCCTAATAATTTGTCGGATATTTGTATTTGATGGGGGATACACGAACAATGTATATATACTCACACACACACACACACACATATATGTGTGTGTGTGTATGTGTGTGTAACACTTTTCATTGAATGCACAGATACTACACACTCATTCTAGGCTGAAGGCTTGGGAGCATTAATCTGATCCAAGGCTGTTCCCAGTCAGAACTTGAAAGAAATAATGGAGAAACATAAACAGACAATTACAACTCATCGAGCTACTTTAAAATCCACTTACATAGTACTGCACAGGAATGTTTGACGCTCAATCATTCTGTTATCTCTCAGAACCCTTCACACACCCATGTCTTCCTTCAACAGGGGAGGGGGATACAATGTGTGCGAAAGGCCGATTGAGCTCTAACGCTACTCTTATCGGAATCAGTTGTAACCAATCCACCAGACCCCCTGTCAACACGTCATCGGCCAGCACAAAAGGGCATGGCCTAATACTCACCATAGTTAACTCGTTCAAAAATATGCCGCCCGTTCCTGGTGGGTTATCGGTCCCAAAAGGCTCAGCTGCATCATTTGCTTTGGGTGGGGTGATATTTTCTAAGGCGACTATCCAAACAGAAACCGGTACTTAAGCATAACCCCGAGAACGTCACCAAGAAAACAACATTATTCATGGGAATCTGCAATGTCAGAATATTGTCAGCAGAAATGCATCAACCAGATCTTGAAAACTAAATTGAAAACATTGAATGTGACGTTATCGGTATCAAAGGAATGAGTAGACCCGAAGCGGAGCTAATCGAGCAGAAGAAAAAAATCTTCTTTACAGTTACAAGAAAGAAAAAGGAAAACAAAGGAAAACCAAGAGTTGACTTTCTTATCCATAAAGAACACAAAATCTACGTTATGGGATTCAAAGCTATCTCGTGTAGCTAGTCTCACCGTACAACTGTCAAAGGTGTACAAACTGAAGTCAACGCTCACACTTCACAATCAACAGAGGAAGAATTAGCAACTTCTACTATGACTTGCACCCCATACACAAAAATACCAAAACATACTTCAACATCATCATGGAGGACTTGAACGCCCAGTTAGAACAATGACATGAAAGCTGTGTCGGTAAGTTAGGATATAAAGCATGAAATAAAAGAGATGACAATCCCGACGATTTGCAACAGCAAATAGATTCAAAATCATGAAAGACTTCCTTGTCAAGAAAAAAAACAAAAGAAAATGGACTTGGAGGAGCCTCAGTAACAAAACCAAGAACTAAATCCATATCATCTTTGCAGACAAAAGCGACCAAATTAAATATTTCCAGGTTTTAAATGAAATAAAATGTAGGAAGACTCCATAGAATGATGAGATGTAAAATTTTAAAATAATGCCAAGAAAGAGCGCAAGAAAATGTTCCGCTAAAAATTGCAACCACTTATGTTACAAGAAGTGTTCCCTTGACCCTTCAAGCTATAAATGAAACATAGGTATGAACTTCTCACCGGACCAGAAGGAAACCTCGAGCTCAACAACAAATAATGCCCTCTCTGATTGAAGCAAAGAATATGTCTAAGCCAAAGAGGAAACAAACCATAAGTAAACTCTCAGAAGAAATAAGAATCTCCAACCACCAGCAAGAGGAAAAAAGATTGTTGCATACAAATTGAACAAAACTATTTAAAAAATGAGGAGATAAATGAAGATATGCAATAGGAGTCATTGAAAGCATTATCGAAAGGGATTTTCAAACTATTTAGAGGGCTCTTAATACAGGAAAAATGTAAATGATTAGTGTGTTAAAAAAAATCGAGACTTAACACCAGATGGGGACTGAATGGCCGAAAACACTCTTGAATACTACAAAAACCATTATTCCTGCAAACAAGGAACACGAGTAAACAATTTGAAAATTTCCCAGAGTTTAGTCCGTGGGAGGTGAAGTAAACTATCAAACAAACGAAAAAAGAAACAGCCCCTGGACCAGATATGATCACCATCACCCTACTCAAAAAAGCTGATAAGGTCATCACCACGAAACTAACCATCCTATTCAACTTATGCCTGAGAGAGACTGAAGTACCAGAGCATTGGAACTCTGCAATCATAATGCTATTCCATGAAAAAAGGAACCCAAAAGATCTAAACAACTACAGGGCAATAAGCCTAATCAACTGCATATACAATCGGTTTACCAAAGTGATCACCATCTGAATGGCCAAAACACCAGATGAAAACCAACCATGGGATCAGACTGGATTCAGAAAAAAATATTCAACCATTGACTATCTCCATTTAGTAAATCAACTAAAAAAGAAAGCAGTCGAATACCAAATGCCACTCTCTGTAGTATTT
>OY735206.1:20719507-20729507 GCA_963457665.1 Thysanoteuthis rhombus
CTGTGAGCTAGTGGTAGAGTGCCTGCCTCTGATTCGATAGGCCGATGTTCAATCGACTGTCTAATCATACCAATGACTATTTTAACAATGGTACTCACTGCGTCGCCGCCAAGCAGTCTCCCAAAAGACATAAAGGAATGAGTAACCTCACACCGAGGGAGAAGCATTACTGCCAAATCATGTTGGACCCACCAGTTCCTGCGAGATTACCGATGTTGAGCAACGTCAAGCCTGTTCATTGCCAGACGGGTGAGTATTTAGGATCGCCTTGACAAACCTGACAAGCCTGTGCGTACCAAACCTAGTAATAACTTCGTTGAGGGTATAATATCTGGACAGACTTAGCACTCTAGCTTTGAGAAGGTAATCAGTCTAGGAGAAAAAAGCCCACACTGATTCCAAACCATGGTCTTAGATGACAATTTTGTCGTCCTTCTGTCGGCTCCTGCAGTCAAGATGATGTCAAGCGTATCACGCTCTGCTCACCTTTGGACTACACCAGCGCAGTCCAGAGGGAATATTCTAATGACTGGTTATTCCAGGATCTCCATACGCCTCGCCCAGGCTTGTGCCACGGAGAGGTCACTTCAGAGCCGTCCCATTGTCTATGTTCTATTTTCTACCAAGACTTTGCTACAATACAGTTTTGTCCAATGGCACTGACTCATCGCCTTTCAATCTCAATCTTGTTTTTATGCTTATCTTCCCGAAGAGACAGGGGAGCAATTTATTTATTTATTATTCTATTATTATTTCTTATGCCTCTGGGTATCTCCAAGTATACACGATGTGTACATACCAATTTGAAAACAAATACAAAATTCATTAAAAAAAACATCGTTATTTTTTCAATTTGTTTTCTTTTTTCAAATTATTGGATAAAGTATTGTAACCTTATTTATAATTTTGAGTAGTTTTTATTTTCATCGTAACTTTTTTAAGATTCTGATCCGTGAATTGTGTTAAATTGTACATGTCTTTTTTTATATATTTATATCTATATATATATTTTTATTATTATTATTATCATTATTGACTAGCATTTACCGCCATCCTAACTTTCAGTTGCTTTTATTTTATCACAACTTCGAATCGGACTGTAATTCTTCGGCAACGATTAAACAGCTCATTAAAAAATGCTCTTAAAAAAATATATATCTGCACTAGAAAGAGAAATTTGATTGTTCAGTAGAGTTAGTTTTTGGAATCAGTTTTGTCAATAAGCAGATTCGAGAAGGCGATGAGTCTTACACTGTCACGCTGGCCCATGAAGTATTAGCAGGTGAGTAAGAGATGGCTACAGGCCCTTCCCCAAGGGTATTAATCCGAAATGAATACAATCTGTTCCATACAGATTTCGAACTCGGCTCGCCGATTCAGATCCCCGCGCCGTCACTGCTCGACAACTCTCACAATTGTCTGCCTGATTATTTTAATGATGATATTGATTTGTGTTGACTGACTCTTCTCTCTTCTCTCTTTTCTCTCTCTCTCTCTCTCTCTCTCTCTCTCTCTCTCTCTCTCTCTCTCTCTCTCTCTCTCTCTCTCTTGTGTTTTATGTGACCGTGGCATCCAGATTTGGCCGGGTAAACCATTCTCTAAGTAACGGGTAGTTTTTTTTTTTCTTGTAAGCATTGCAACATCCATATCTACTAGGCCCCTCATCAGTCCAGATTTGGTTCCCTGTTGTGACTTTTGCCCCAAAGCCAAAATTGCCGTTGAGAGAAAACAACATGTCGTAAACAAGATTAAAGAGAAAATGACGAGGCGGCAGATGACGTTGCAGAATGTTTTGATAATTGGAAGAGACACTGGGATCTATGTATGAGGTCCCTAGTGGGTATTATGGAGGAGACAATGGCGTCATTGCACAAGACAGACTTTTTGCTTGTATTGAATGGCAGACTACTTACCGAATAGACCTCGTACATAATTATTTTTTCACCAGTTCTTTTCATCTTTTTGTTGATTCTAATTACACCGTTTTAGGTTCACATACTATTCGACGGTGCTGCAGTGTCATCGAGTGGTCAAGGACAATTCTCCATCAAATAAATTTTGACAACACAAGACTAATACATCTTATCATTATCTGTATATGATCAACAGAAATAAGATGAAAGAAAGACTGGTCGAAAATTGATAATGATGGCGACGGGTCTGGTTAGTCACTCACTAGAAACAGTTAAGCAACCAACGTCTTTTGGCAGCATGCTGTGGTGATCGATAAAAAATAGAAAAGGGGGTTATCAATGAATGAGTTACTTGTATTGCCTCTTTTTTACACTGATCACTAAAAAGGCTAAATTTTCAAGAACGAGCGGGCACAAACTAGAGCCTGATTTAGCATAAACTTAAATTGCAAATCGAATCCTCCATTCTGAAATCATAGGAGATTTTTAAGACCAAAATAACAAAAAAAACGTTGTTTTTTCCAAACATTTTCAGCCCTCTAGCTCCATTGGTGCAGTGTATACGCGTGATCCTTTCGAATAGGGGAGGGCACAACTCCATTCCCTTTTTTTTTTCAATCCTAATCACACAGCTTAGGGTGTACTCAGTTAATGGTTGAGTGCACAGGGAAATTTATCTTAATGAAGTGTTTTCTACATTCATACCAGGAATCGAACCAGGATCCTTCATCATGTCTGGCAGGCAGGTGTGCTCATCATGATAACATCTTTTGAGTTGATTTTAACCTGCCAGCCGGACCAACTAGAAAATTGAAGAAATCAATGCTGACAATTTTTATGACAGTTTTGTTTTACGGTTGATTGTAAGACGAGTCAAAATTTCATAATAATGACAATATTCCTATGTTATGGGAGATTTCATCGTATCACGCTTATGGTTCATTTATTTCAAATGCCAAGAGAACTTCGAATGAGAGTTATTAAGATAGTTAAAAAGGGAAGGTTGAGAATAATCGAAATGTGTTCAAACCAAGAGAATCTGCCTGCAAATATCCGGATGAACCCACGCAGATTCCATCGATTCGTTCAATGAAAGAGTGTTCCTCTTCCTTTAATTCTTTTCAACAACTTTGAAAATCCGATTTTCGCTCTGTTTCAATTCGTCTGATTATTGTCCGGAGGCTGGGACTTGTCTATCCGGCTTCAATGGACTGGAAATGAGACGAGCTTTTCGTTATCTACTGTCTGCACCGCGTACGTCTTCTCATCAGCGCGTGGAAGGGTGACGCAGACACCACCGGTTACGATCAAAGTCTTCACTTCGTATAATTAGATCGGCTTACGTCGCCGTTTCTTGCTTCCTATCTATCTACCATATTTTTCCAGTTTGCCTGGAGTAAAGCCGAGAATCGAGACGAAAAAGCACTCGCGTGCGTAGCCTAGTGATTAGATCGTTGGAACGGATGGTGGTAAATTAAGCTATGTGACATCCAAGGCCGGCTTTGAGCCAATTTGATCAGTCGCTTCCAGTTGGGCCTCGCACCGCAGGGGGGACTCGAGCCCAAGAAAGGTTTCAGAATTCTTTAAAGGTGAGTGGTGTTTGATTACTCTGTTTATATTTTGAATTCTTTCATAGTACAAAGATCTGATTATGTGTTGATAATATGTTGATTTATTCCTCAGAAACTTTCATGTGCATGTTTTGATTGCTTTACATTCTATATTTACGAGTGGTTACGAATGATAAGTGCCCAACGCTCAAGCATTGAAAAATTGACATTTTCGTCATGTTTTGAGCTACAATCCTCGTTCTTTTTATTTGAAGCTTGAACACATTATAGATCATAATGCAGGGTGTTCAAGCCTCAAAATCTAAAGGGAAAAGCTGAACATTGTAGCTCTAAAAATAACGAAATTATTGACTTTTTAAAAATGGCGCGTTGGGCACTTATCATGAACAGCCAGTCTTTTCAAGTCTATTATGAACTTTATTTGTACCTCGAATATTCTACAAAGCTATGTTAATGGATCCCTGCAAATGCGTATCATCATTTTGATTTTCTTACTCCTGTTTATCATATTTTCCCAGTTTGCCTGAAGTGAAGCCACAACTCGAGGCGACAAAGCACTTGCGGGCGCAAACTCCGTGACTACATAATATGAAATACGGAGTTTGTTTAATATTCGTAGAATAATGATGTGACAGTAGTGAAAGTAACGGAAATAAGACGAAAGACAGAATAGCCAAAGATTCATAATAATGTAATGCTTCAACTAGAAAAAAACATGGAAAAAACTTAAACTACTGGGTCTTTTTTGGGACCGAGCAACAAAAAACATGAAAGAAAGACTCGTCAAAAATCGATAATAATAATAATAATAATAATAATAATAATAATAATAATAATAATAATAATAATAATAATAATGATGATGATAATTTTCCAGTTACCCTGGAGAGAAGCGGCGGATCTACACGGAAAAGCACTCGAGGGTGTAGCACGGTGATTAAATCGAAGGAACCAAAGCAGGTAAAGTGTATTTTACAGTAAGATTGTGAATCTTAGTAAAAGATAATAAGACAAGCACATTCCATCATATAACAAATCTTGACACCACAGATGTCATATTTGTGCATATTAAGACCGAACTGGTTGGGAGAAAATTTGGAAACACTGATCAGTTATGGGAAGCAGTCTGAGATGAATGAAACAAAATTGTTTCCGTACACTGAATAACTATCGGACAACTTGACCAAATGGATCAGTTTTCTGGAGAAAAGCAATAGGAAAACCGTCCAATTCTAAAACCTACTTTGTGTTCAAACACTACATGCACTGTTGAATAACGTAGTTGAAAATGTCACGGACAATTATCAAAATTAAAGGATAATTCAAAAAATTTTGATTTTAAAAAAGTCTGACTCATTTTCTCTGTCCGGGATTGTAGTGATTTTGTTAAATCGCTGAACATTTCAGTTATTTTACGAGATTTTACGAGATTCACGGTTTCACAATCTGTGTTGTAATAGTTGACATTCTTGTGATACTGACCATTACTACAGTGACGAGTTTGATTCTCACTGGGTGTCGCACTTCTGTTGTTCTGTTGTTCTAAGCTGAATATACCCAGAGATTATTGAAGCAGAACGTACTTGAGTTCATCTTGGTTTGCTATTGACAGTCTTAACTGATTATTTCCTTGCTCTTATCCCCCACCCCTAAGGGTGATGATTGAGTCGGGAGCGAAAAGAATTACCTGCAAATATCCAATGAGTATGAGACCTACGAAAAGATCCTGACCGGTATAATGTCAATACAGTTCAAGCAAGGATTGCTGAATCCCATAAGCACTGAATATTATTGAAAATGATGTAAGATAGAAGAGTTATTGTCTACATTTACATCAGTTCATGGCCGTATCTTTTTAGATGGGGCGTTTCAACAATTGTATGTGGTTTAGTCAGACTATTTTCCAACTCTATGTTGCTAATTTTCCATAAAATCATCGACTGAGTACTCTCTAGCTTTATTCGGGTTGTCTTTGTTCTCTGTTTTGTTTCAACATTCCAGAACAAAGAACACCCAAGAAAATGGGCAGACGAAACGTTGTGGAAAAATAAGCAACAGACGAGGAAAAAATGTTCGATCATTCCACATAAAACGATTCTTTTAAATCAGTTTTGATTTTCTTTGGTTTCAATTTGATATCTCAACTGACCTGGTACAGTGGTTGTCACCGAACATTTCGTGTTCCGCACGATAAATTGTTCCTGTCGTAACGCATGTGTTGATTCATTAATGTACGAATAGTTGGAGACATCGTTGATCTGCTGAGATTCCGTTTTGAATCATTTTAAATCGATGATTGATTTTATGGCTGACTGGACTGTCCTTTTGTCGTGAGAGAAGCAATTTAGTTGCCAGACATAACAGGCCAGGAAAACCGTTCATACGTAGAGAAGGAAAAAAAAAGAGAGAGAAAGAAGGAGGGAAAGAAAAGAGCCCCCACTCAGAAAACGATATAAAAAATGGCAGAAAGGAAGAAAGAAAACATTACAAAAAGAAAGGAAGTTTTACAAGAATAGAAGAAAAGAAAACATCATTAGAAAAAAAGAAAGAAAACATTACAAGGCAAAGGAGAGAAAGTAAGACAGACAGACAGAAAGTAAAAAAACGTTACAGGAAAAGGACAAATAAAGAAAAGATCACCAGAAAGAGAAAAAAAGAAAGAAAGAAAGAGAGAAAACATTACAAATAGAGGGGAAAAGAAAGCATCGCAAGAAAGGAAGAAAACATAACAAGAAGAAGGAAAGAAAGGAAGAAAGAGAGAGAAAGAGATATCATTACAAGAAGAAAGGAAGAAAGAAAGAAAACATTACAAGAAGCAAAGAAATGAAGTAAGCAAAAAGCAAGACAAAATGAAATAAACCCAAAAAGAAAAAAAAAACAACGAAGAAGACCAAGAAGTTAGAAAAGGTCTGGTTAGTCACTCGATAGAAACTGTCCCAGGACCAACGTTGTGAGCATGATTGGTTGATCAATAAAAAAAAAGGGAAGAAGGAGAGATCAATGCAGGAGTTACTTCCCTTGCCATTTGTCGGGTTGTTATTACTAACAACGTCTCCAAAAAGGAATAAGCGTGAAAGCTGTTCTATACAAGCTGAGTGGTCAATTTAACAGAATTCACATTACAGAACGCCCCCCACCCCAAAAAACCCTATTCAGGGTGAATTTTATGTAAGTTTTTCTAGACATGATAATGAGCAAATGTTGAAATTTCCAGCCCTCAAGCTCCATAGGCACGATCTGTACACCTGATACATAGCCAGCCAGCCAACCAGACCAACGTGAAAACTGGAGAAACCAATGTTGACAGTTTTGGTGAGAGTTTTAGTTGACAGCTTTTAATAGAATAGACGGGAAGCCATTAGGAAAGAAAAAGTAAATAAAAGTTAAATTGAAGAAGTAATTAGTGGGTACTCATTCAAGAGTGGGGTCCAATGACTGAAAATAAAGTTATTATTGTTAATTCTTTTTTTTTTTTCGATTTTCGAGGCCAGTGATAGACGAAAATAATCCTTTCAACATTTTTTCTATTTTGAAATGTTTTTCTTGATACGGGAAAGATGCTCACGAAAACATTATGGTAAAAATGGCAGAAAAGTTCATCCAGATGTCGTTACACCTTAATGTGTGTTTGTTTTTGTCTTTTAATCAATTAAGATTTCAAAAATTAAAGTGAAATAAAAATAAAGATTGTTTACTTATTCCCGGGTCTGAGCTACACAACCAGGTGTTACTTAAAAATATTTTCCATATAATTTTATATGATGAATTTTTTAAAATCATTATTATCAACGTTTATGATTACTTCTTACCTTCATCTTGATTTGTTAGTCACTTTTATATTTTCGAACCAAACTGAATAAAAAGCACGATAAAACTTCCATTCCACAGATTCCACGTAAGACGTAAATAGAAATATTTATGCTTGTTTCAGAAAGAAAATTCTTAAAAAATCTTCTGTGCATAAAAACATTATCTGAAAGCTTTAAATGGTTGTGGGAAAAGGTGAATAAATCCGTGAAAGGGGACTTTTATCGTAACTCTTATTCAGGCCGGTTGATAGAATAAAGAAATAAAAACTTATAGTTTTCCCTTGATAAAGATTTGTCTCCCTTAATTGCCACAATTATTTCCCTTGATTTTGTTATCTTAGGATGGAATACTATGAAATAAGATTAATCAATCCACCAGAAGCGTCGCCTTACCGGTTACAGATAAAAGCACTATTTTTGAAACAATGAAAGTATATCAAAACATTAATATTGTCAATTATTTACCTTAATTATTTACTTATTCTTAATGCAGTTCACCCAGGTCGTCCATAAATGGCAGAAAGCAATTAGAACAGGTCTGGGTAATCACTAAATAGAAACCGTAATATGACCAACGTATTGGGAGTTATTAATTAGAAAATTGGATAAAAGGATGATCAATTAATAAATTACTTCTCTTGCCTTTTACTGGGCTGTGATCACTAAAAAAACTGAATTTTCAAAAAGAGCAAGAGCGGATAGTGCCAGACATCAACTGAGGGACCAATTTAGTTCACATTCACATTGTAAATTGAACCTGATGAAAATATTGTTCTCTTGGCTTGGGGAGGGGGGAACAAAAAATTTTTTCCATAATAAATAAGAAATGAATGTTAAAATTTCTAGCTCTCTAGCTCTATTGTTTTTGCCTGTACTTGCTAAACGTACCTAGCCAGACCCACTTTGAAACTGAAGAAACCTATGTTGGTGTTCAAAGTTCGAATTCGTATAAACATACGTGCATACCCACAAAAACACAAGTACATATAAACACGTACATATATTGACAAATATGAAGTAATTTGGTTCGATTTAACAGAAAGACAAAATAAGAGTAGAAGGTTAGTTTGTGACATTCGTGGCCACCGTGACAATCAGCATTCAAGAACCTGGATATTACCTGGATACAAAGGACTACAGAATTAAACACGAAACTCTCTCAACCACTGAACATCCTTTGAGACGAATATAAAAAGATTGATGTTTATGAGTATAGAAATATTTTCACTTTGCAAAATTTATGCTTTGATATTTTCATTGGGAACTGTTTTTGAACTGCACAAGGTGGGGATATGCTGATCGGCCTAGGCTGTGTGAATGTGAAAAATAGTGTGTCGATTCAAAAAGAGTTCCTTAACCATATATATATATATATATATATATACATACATATATATATATATATATATATATATATATATATATATATATATATATATATATATGTGTGTGTGTGTGTGTGTGTGTGTGTGTGCGCGTGTGTGTGTGTGTGTGCGTGTTTGCGTATTTGTGCATAAATGAACATACACACAAGCATAAGTATATGTTAATATATTAGCAAAGAGGGAACTTCAAACGATAGATTATTATTTTTCACGCCCATGGATACGAGATACGATACAAAGTATGTATGATTTGTGATCTGGGTACTTGCCAAAAATAAGAGTTTTTTTTCAGTTTTTGCAGCTAATATCAGCGTGCCCAAGACCCTACTTTTTTCAGTGCAATGCAAGGATGATATATGGGAAATGCATCCCTTGTCACAAGGTTTTCGTGTTTTGGTCGCAGGGTAGAAGGCACTGCGAACCTGCATTCTTGTTTTTTGCTGAAATTACCTGGTACCTGTTTTTGGACTGAGGAAGATAGTTTAAAACCTGTTGGGTTAACCTTTTCGACGTACATAAACTTTAGGCGATGTTTAACAAACATACAAAGGCTAAAAAAAAATTTTTTAATTTTTTTTCAACCTTTCCTTTTTAACAACAAAAAAAAGATATTTTCAGATGTTTCCTAGTGGTATACTCATGTAAATTTTGGAGGTTGCACCCCCTTAAAAATGTGATCAGGAGCGCCCGGAGACACATGCAGGCACACAGATACTAAAAGAAAGAAGAGTCTGTTACCCACTTACGTGGTTAGTTGGTCATTTGTCAGACTACGGTGATTAGATAATAGAATTACCCACCTGTCTTTTATTCTCCAACAGACGCCAGTTTGGCACGTTGCTTGAACAGTCTCCATCGTCTCTTGACTGATCTATGGCGCCCAATCGGATAAAGAAAAAAAGAATGGCTTTTAATGTCATTACTGCGTTAATTTCTTGTGTAATGTGCTTGTTTCATCAGCGACGGCAACGTTTTAACGTCTGTCGTTAGACATATAGCTTCCCCAAGATTCGCCAGATCTTTCTATCGTGGTGCCGATATCTCTCGAATCTGTCAAAATCGTCGCACCATATTTTTTCTGCCGACCACAAACTCACACATGATTGACATTGTAAGTCGTAATGTCAAACGGTTGTCAGATATTCTTGCAACATGCCCCGCCCATTTCAATTTTAGTTTTTCCAATAGATTTTATGATACCTCTGATAAACTGCGCTGTATTATAACCTTTCTAAGTAATGGTAAGCATTTTTTTCAATAAAAAGGTATACTTTTGGTACCTCTGTATGATTTTTAAAACCTTATGATTTATGTACGCCAAA
>OY735206.1:20734507-20762007 GCA_963457665.1 Thysanoteuthis rhombus
GGATCATATATCCATCCTTTAATGACATAATTGTCTGCGTTGGAAGAAGCAAATAGAGTACGTATAGACCGTGAATAAACAAAATGAGAATTTGGAGTTTATAACGGTTATTTAGGTCTTTGCTTTATCGGTGGCTTTTTAGCTCAATGATGGGATCAACGCTACGGTGAAGTGCTCACCCCATTAGTCGATTCATGTAGCTGCCCCGTTTTATTTAATTGTTTATCCTTTTTACGTTATCTAGGCCAAATGATACTTCCCTGTGTAATAACCGGGATCATTTCAAATAGAGTTCCAATATAACATAAAATAATTTATGATCATATATATATATATATATATGTGTGTGTGTGTGTGTGTGTGTGTTTGTGTGGACACGCATGTTCATGAAAATGCATATATATATATATATATATATATGGGGTACACGTGTTTGTATATATATATATATATATATATATATATATATATATATATATAATTGAAATATTGATGGAAGCAAGATGGTGTACAACGTGGGAAATTGACTCTAAGGTTAAGGAAAAAGAAAAATCGTCAGATTCGTTGGTTGAATATTTTAGTAGAAAATCAACTCAAAGAAAACTGAACACTCGATAAAAGTGACACGAAAAACGATTCATGGCTGCTGTTATACTCATTGATACCTTCTCGTCAAAAACATTTTTGGGATAACCTACGTAAGTAAGCCTTGTGTTTCCAAAAAATTAAATGATATGTAATATAAAATAACATCCATGTACAATACATTTTGATAATTCCCTACATAAAATGATAAACTACTCGTAATATGACATAAGCTATTCATCAAAATCATATCTGAAAGGGAGTTGGTGTTTGATCAACACTGCTGGAGTGCCATCTTTATATAACTGTGTTGTTCTTGAATGCTCGAAATAGTAACATGGAGAACAATCGATGCTCCCCCAAAGAGAAAAATATTAATATATATGTGTGCATGTGTGTATGTGTGTGTGTTTGTGTTGATGAAAGTGGCATTTGGGAGGTGAAGAAAAAAATTAAGAGAAAAGTAGGTGTTACATCTCGAAAGTTTTTATCATTACATGGGCATGTTTCGATGCATTTCGAAAGATGCCAGTCATCATTTTCAGAGAAACTTGCAGCAGTGCAGACATCTGCTTTTCTCTTGAGATTTCTTCACCATCCAATCGTCACTTTCATTAACATTCTCTCGGATCATCCCACATCCATAAAACAAACAAACATACACACACACACGCACACACACACACACACACACACACACATATATGTGTGTGTGTGTGTGGCACTGCTTCCCGTCGTCACTATTCCACCTCACGTCGAATGTTTCCTAAATGGTTAACAATGATGAAATCTGAGTTGATGTTGAAGCTTCTGGCAATGGAACACACGTCACATAAGATGGGACGAAGAATTCAAATGGATGTGCTGAACTTCTTGATAATAAATCGTTCATTAATTGTGACCAACCGACTGGTAGTCTCATCAATTGACAAATCGGCATTCATCTATACTCCATATATATATATATATATATATATATATATATATATATATATATAGTCTAGAGAGCTGTACAATTTTAATCACTGAAGATTCAAAACATTTTCAAATGTTTGTCTCACTTCAGTCTTTTATTTCCCAATATCTGTCAATGCAATTTATATAATTTTCTTCCGTGTTTTTGTTTTTCCTGATTTACATACCCTTTGTTACCATGAAGCAATGTGTAATTTTTTTCTTGTTGGGATCGTCAGCTTTTCACCATGTAACCGTTTCGGGAATTTTAAAAACAAAACAGTTTTATCAACATAGCACCCCGGCAGTGTTGATCAGACACCACTTCCCTTTCAGCTATGTTCCAATATATAGCTTGTATAATACATGTAGTTCGTTATTTGATATAGAGTATCATCAAGAGCATTGTATGTGGATATTATTTCATACTGGAAAACGTTTGATTTTGATAAACAAGGCACACTTATACAGGTTACTTAAAAACGTATTTAACGATGAGAGATCAGTAAGTATAACAACAGACGTGACTCACCGTTCGTGTTACATCTATTGAGTCTTAACCCATGTGAATATAAAAATCTGTTGTATTGGTTTCAATGTCAGACTATATGCAATCCAACTGATGATATCGTTGAGGACACTAATTACACACAGAAACTTCTTTGAGTTTGTTCTCTTCTTATATACATGTATGTTTTACTGGAATAAATTTAAAAAAATACCTATAAAATATTGTAATATTAACTTTAGATAAGTAAATATATACATACACACACACACATATATATATATACATATATATATATATATATATACATATATATATATAGTAATCATTTACAATCAGTTTAGTTCCCCATTTAAAGCGCAATTCCAGTGCATATATATATATATATATATATATATATATATATATATATATATATATATATATATATATATATATGTGTGTGTGTGTGTGTGTGTGTGTGTGTTAGAGCACAATTCCGGTGCATATATATATGAATATAGGCACCGGAATTGCACTTTAAATGGGGAACTAAACTGATTGTAGATGATTACTTATATATATATATATATATATATATATATATATATATATATATATATATATATATATATATATATATATATATATATATACTTGTTTTCAAGTTTATATTACAAAGTTACATCCCTCTTTAATCAACCTAATTTCTAAGCAGGCATGACACTAAAAACGTTATGGAAACTTGATTACGTTTGATTAATCCCTTTTCTTTGAATTTTAACTTTACTGACTTCCGTCATACTACTTCATGCTCAACGATATTAGCTTTCTATTTTAAACCTCAAAAGTCAACTCTTTCCCAAAATATCCCCATTTTTCTAATTAGTTTAAAGTCTTCGGCGTGCCCACTTAACTTTATTGAAATAGGTCCAGTCAGTCACTCAAACAACCTTTTTCTTTTGACTGCATGCCATGTTTTGGTTGATCTATTAAAAAATTGGAAAAAAGTTGGTCAATGAAAAAGTTACTTCTCTCTTGCCCTTTTTTGAGTGTCAATCACTAAAAGAAATAATAACATCATGAACACTGCTGGACACAAAATAAGGACCAATTCAGTACAAACTTGCATTTTCAAATTGAGCTTCCCAGTTAGAATAAGAAAGGAGATTATGTTGGAAAATAAATGTGTGTTTCAAAGATTTTTGGACGACTACCCTCAAAAGAAGAAGAAATCAAGCGAAGAATCATACTAGGATGGCAAGCCTTTGGCAGAGCTAGCTCAATCTTCAAAAATAATAAGATCCCATTAATCCTAAAGAGAAGGGTGTATAACCAATGCAACCTCCTAATAGTCACTTATGGAGCTGAAATATGGAACCTAACCACGAGACAGACCCGCAGATTGAGAACCATCTAAAGTGCGCATGAAAGAATTATGCTGGGCCTCACAGGGAGAGAACAAAAGACAGCACAGTACACCCGAGAAAAGACAATGTTGCAAGAATGGCGGATAACCGATAGATATCATGACTCACGACATGGATCTCCCGAGATCACATCCGCAACCGAGGCCGGCAGAATATTAGATGGAGAGACGAGCTAGACAAGTTCAGAAAGTACTGGCTCCGCGACTCCCATGATAGAGAAGTGTGGCAAATCCTGGGGTGGGTGTATGTCCAACGACAGACGTTGGAAGAATGATGATGATGATGATGATGATGATGAAATCCTTCTTCATTTTGTTGACGACTCTCAAATCTATGGCTTTTCTCGGGTATACTATTTGAATATGATGGTTGCCAAAAGAAATTTTGCGACGCCATTTGTGATATATATATATATATATATATATATGTGTGTGTGTGTGTGTGTGTATGTGTGTGTGTGTGTGTGTGTGTGTGTATGTATGTGCGTGTGTGCGTATGTGCGTGCGTGTGTATAATATGAACTATAGAGGATGAGACAGACTTGGGAGTAAAGTGTACGGAAGTTAGGTTTATTTATCTTTAAACGTTTTTTTGGGGGGTATTCGCACCTTCAGTAGTGTGTACAGTGTGTGTGTGTGTGTGTGTGTGTGTGTGTGTGTGTGTGTGTGTGTACTTTTAGAGGTTATGGGTTTTGATGTGGAAGATGAGTCCACCATCAGGAGCTTTGCTTTGTGAGCAAAAAATGGTATCCCATCTGCTGGGGGGCATCCTGTTGTGTGAGAGTGGGCTCTCTCTCACCATTCCATTGATATAATCTAAGAATGACTGACTTGAGTTGGTTTCGAATAGAAATAAGATCTTCATTTTAAAATTCGTTCTTTTCTTTTACGCGACATATTTCTATTAGACCCCCTAGCACAAATGATTGAAAATTATATTAAAGACAGAGAAATAATTATAAAAAGAGAAATAAAAAGATGTCATCCAACGAAGAAAGAAAGAAAGAAAGAAAGAAAGAAAGAAAATGAGGAAGAAAAGAAAATACTGGTTGATTTAAGGTCAAACTCCGCTCAGACAAAATTTTACAAGTTTTAAAAAACATTTCGACTTTTGTAAAAATATTTCCTTTAACTGAAATAGATCTTTGAACGCAATGGATGGGGACTTGATGAAATTGTACCTAGATATTTTTCTAGATAAATGCCATAAAAATCTAAATAATTCTGGATGTAATCTGAGGCAATCTAGATATCAACTGAAACCTAGCACCCATAGCTTTCCGTTTTTCTTTCCCTCTTTATTCCTCTCTTTCTTTCTTTTTCCTTTTGATGACGTATGAATAGGATTTGTTTCTCTTTTTCCCCTTTTCTCTCTATCCACCGTTTTAAACTTTACCTTTTTTAGTCTTCAGCGTAAGTCTGACATTGTCATTGTTGCTAGGTTATGAGAGTAATAGTAAAACTCAGTAGGAGTTTGACAAAAAGCTGATGAGGATGAAAATAAGACGATAGGTATAACAGAAAGATAAAAAGAAAAGAGAGAAAATATCAGGAAACAATTCGATATCGACCAAAAATTAGGGAAGACGAAACATTCATGTAAAAATCAAAGATACCAAATCAAAAATGCAGAAAACAGAAAAAACAAATGCAGTTAGTCACTAAGCAGAAATTGTCATATCACCAATGTCTCTCTTGGGCAGCATGCTATGTTGAGGATGATCAATTTGAAAATTGGAAAAAAAAGGTAGAATCACTGAGGACATTTCTTCTCTCGCCTTTTGTTGAATCACTATGAAGTCAGGTTTTGACCAAAAATAGACCAAATGACCAATTTAGCATGATATCACATTGTAAATTGAAAATTTGAAATACTATAAATAAATTGAAAATTTGAATACTAAAAACTTAAAATACTAAAAACTTATTTTCCAAACATAGTAAGGAGTAAATGCTCAAATTTTCAGCTCTTGTGCTCCATTGGTGAGGCCTCAACACGTGGCTGATAGATAGATAGATAGATAGATAGATAGATAGATAGATAGATAGAAACAAACAAAGAAAGCTAAGTACATGTGGACAAAGATAGATAGATAGATAGATAGATAGATAGATAGATTGATGCTGGTTCAAGGTTTCTAACAGGAAAAAAAATTGAAGTCTTCTACCGCCCCTGGAGCGGCCTGTGCACATAACTCATAGATAGATATCCAGACCCACTTGAAACCTGAAACAACCTACGTTGGCAGAATTGGTGACAGGTTTGGTTTACAGTTTCTATCAGAAAAAAAGATGAACTTCTCAAAACGACGTAGAAATAAAACGTCAGGAAAAAAAAACATCAAAAGAATATATACCTTTGTACTAAGAGCAATCCAATTCTTTTTTTCCCTCAAGGCATTCGCAATCAGCACTCAGAAATCATATGACGAAGACCTTTTGACTGGAAAAGTCACCGATAGTCCTTCGTTGCATCAATTCTGCTTCTCCTCCAATCCGCTTATCATCATAAGAAGGAGATGGATTCTGTTCCCTTGTGCTGTCACTCAAAGAGCAAAGGTAATCTATTTTTATAAAACTACAATATTCGGTTCTTTTTACACGTCTTTTTTTCCCTTCTTGGGGCAATTCAGAGGTCGGCTTCATTGGACCGAAAGAATAATCTGAGAAAGAATTATATTTAGAGTAATCTCGCTCCTACTTATCGCAGCCGAAAAGATTTTTTTACGCCTTCGGTAAGGACGCCATTTTTTTCTGACACAATGCAGCAACTGTTCTAAGACCAAATCGAGTTGAATAAACCGGTTCTGGTACGATCACCGACGTTAAGCAACGTCGAGCCCGACCAGTTTCTAGATGGGTGACCGTCTTGTAATACCGGGCGTCGTAACCAGCTTGGAGGGGACATCCGCTGCAGTCATGCTGATCTCCAAAGGTATTGAAGTCGTTTTTTCTCTGGAAAGCCTTCTGCATGATCGAGAGACTGGATTTCCTCCATATTTAGTACACAGGCGTAACAGCTCAAGTCCTGGCGCTGCCAAGACGAAAAGAGCCATACATACACAGGAAGTTTTCAGATCTTACATGAGCATACAAATGTAATTATATTTATATACATGTATCTTAAACACAAACGAGGACTTTATTCAACTTGAAAATAGGACGTAGGAAATTACAGCAATCAGAGTTGGTACTTCGATACCTATAGGGTAGACATATTGGATCCATAAGATCCATCTAGGGATCAACTAGAGGAGACAGTCTAGTAAAGTTCAACTGAAGCAAGCTAATTCTGCTGGCTGTTGCTAGTGGATTCAATCCACGTCGCATTTCCCAGTATAGGTATTACGTAATATAGTCTCTCTCTCTCTCTCTCTCTCTCTCTCTCTCTCTCTCTCTCTCTCTCTCTCTCTCTCTCTCTCTCTCTCTCCCTCTCTCAAGGAAGAGGATATAAGAAGTTACCAGAAAAAGAATTAGTTCGATTCAAGCTCGACCTGCAGGTCACATTGACCAACAATAGATACTTACATTAAAAGAGAAAAAAGTGAAATTTACTGAATGTTGGGACAATGCAATAAGAATTTTATGAGAAATAGTATGCTTCAAAAATAAAAGTACCGAGAACTCCAATAGAAATGTCCAGACATAACAACAGACGAAATAGTGATTGCAACTCGAGAATATGAAATGCTAAAAAGCCCAAGGTGAAGATAGCGTAACGACATTTACTTATGAGGGGCCATATATATATATGTGTGTGTGTGTGTGCGCGCAGAAAGTATATATATATATATATATATATATATATATATATATCATCATATTCAGCCTTCATGCTCACTGCTGGAAGAAGATCTTTCCTGCCTTCATCCATGACGAGCGTGATTGCACTAATCTATAGCAAGTCTTATCCACCTCGTCGTTCCCTCTTGTGTCTGTTCACCGGAGGCATCAATTGATTTGCCCATTTTGTTATCTATTTTACTGACTGTGTGCCCTGCCCATCTCTATATTACTTGTACAATCTTCTTCACCTTGGCAACCCCTCTGCTATTCTGAGTTTGTTTTCGAGTATGAGTGAATGGATGCCAAATAATATTCATCCAATAGAATTGAAAAGACGATTTCGAAAGCCAAAGTAGACGGTACAAATAAGATTTCTTTATTTGATTCAACAGACATACACGCAAATTCATACTGCGTGCCAGCTTGGTGGGTTAGATAGTTACGTGTTTCTCACTGGTGCCACTGATCGGAAATTGAATTATTCTCAACCAGGTCGGATAGTCAGTGTACAGGTTTATCCACCATCCAAAGATCAGGCACGAACTAAGGGACTGATTTTGCATAAACTTACATGAAAAATCCATCAGATATTTATCCGGGGGAATTGGAGAAAGCAACATTCTTTGTAGATATAAGAGTGAGTAAATGTTTGAATTTTCAGTCTGCATTGGCATGACACATACATAATCAACCAGCCAGCTAGCAAGACTGACTTAAAAACAGAAGAAACCTATGTTGACATTTCAGGTTGACAGTTTCTCATAGAGAAGTAGAGAATATCATTTTGTATGATGCTGCAAATCTTATCTCATGGCCAACGTTTAAAAGTTGTTGACAACAATTTTGACCCAGGAAATCATCTGTTATATATATATATATATATATATATATATATATATATATATATATAACATATATCTTGAAATTTGAACATGCAACCCTTATTATGTCTAGGAAAAAAAAATTTTATTTTAAAAATTACCGCACAAAATAAGTAAATAATTTAGTGAGGGTTCAATTAACAATGAAGATTTTTTAGTAATTTGGACCCTCACTTTGGGTCCAGCGGTTTCAATGAGCATCACCCAACAAAAAGCGAAAGAAGTAACTTATTCGTTAGTCACCGTACTTTTTCATCTTTTTAATGGATCACCCCAAACACAGCATGCGTCCGAAATACGTCGGTCCTGAGACTGTTTCCATCGAGTGACTAACCAGGCTTATGTAATCGACATATAATAATCATCACTGCACAGATGTCTTCTGTCACGCTAAGTCACGCAACTGAAGTAATATAGAATTTCATTCATGTCTTAATGACATGATAAAAGTTCGTTTGTTGTGAATAGAACTTAATTCTCAAAGCTTGCAGCAAGCAATTGTCTTTGATCGGCATAAATGAAATGCAATGTGCACATCGTTATATTTCATATATGCTGTCATTTTTGACAGCATAGGTTGACCTGGGTATATATTATGATCGACACAACAAAGGATAGTAGTCCCAATAATTCATGCGAAAATCACATATTCCATCTCAAAAGATGGAAAAGTGATCTACTTGTGAACCCTGTAGTGATTTCCCCAAGATATCTGTCTGGCTGAGAAAAAGCAATCGCAACGACGAGACAAAAAATAAAAAGACGTCTCCAAGTAACTTTTGAGGGCGGGCCCTCGGCGTTGAATAAAAAGACTCCTTTAGAAGCAATAAATTTCCGGTCTATCGATTCCAGTTTTAACTGAATTGGCAAATAGCCAGTCTGCGATCCACGTTTTGTCAGCATTCATGCTGTCTGTGTAAAACCTTTATTGAAATTCTGATTGGAAAGGCAAAACAAAAGTGAGTGTTGAGTCACTTTCCCTTATTCAAAAGTGATGGAAGCTCACTTCAATTTACGAGCTTTTATGGAATAGCTAAATATGGACGACCAAAAGAGAGAAAACCTGATATCATACAAAATACATTAAGATATCCCCAGCATTAACATACCGCCAGACGGCGAGTTATATAGTAATGTGCATAGAAAGGTCGACTACGACGATATTAGTCCAAATAATTCAGGGAAAATCATGTGATGAAGAAAAGATATACTTGAAATCCTTGTTGCAATTCCATCAGATATCAGCCTGGCTGAGAAAAGGCGAAAGCAGCAACGTGACAATAGATAAAATGACGTCTCCAAGTAACTTTTGAGGAGGTTATCCACACTGAATAAAAGACTCCTTGAGAAGTGATAAATTTCCGGTCTACTGCTTTCAGTTTTAACAGAATGGGCAAATAGCCAGTCTGCAGTTCACGTTTCGCCGACATTCGTGCTGTCTGTGTATAATGTCAATTGAAATTCTGTGTGGAAAGGCGAGAAAAAAAGCAATAAAAAGAGGTTTCGTCTTTAAAGATACCCCGTTGTTTAGAATCGGCGCCAAGATCAGGAAACAGTGTTGGAAAAAAAGCGATATTTACTTTTTGGTCAGAAGCAATGGTCTGGTCAAAGTCGAATATATATATATATATATATATATATATATATATATATATATATATATATATATATAATTACACAGGTCTTGTTAGTCACACATTTAAAACTGTCATGAGACCAAAGTTTTGGCCACATATCATGTTGGGTGTGATCAATCAAAAACTCGAAAAAAAGGTTGATCAATGAATAAGTTGCTTTTCTCGATTTGTTCAATTCAGTTCTTTTAAATATATGAACTAGAAAAAGATCAAATTTTCAACAAAAAAAGCGTGAATGCATTGAATGTACACTCGGTATTGGACCCCCCATAAAAAATCTGTCTTGTAAGTATTAGATATGAATATAAACAAAAGAAACATATTTTCTCCGTTGCTGATATTTAAACACGGCTCTCGATGAATACAGCTACTATTTACGTATGTTTCTTTGGTGTATTTCAACATTTAGCCTTACGTACCAGCAATGAATTTTATCATATATTTCTTTAGGGTTGGGAACTCTTTAGTAGGGCACCACTTACTATAAGCAACTATGCAATACTCTTCCAACTCTGGAATGGAGCACTCTGGTAGATGTGGAATCCTGCGTAAGTAAATATGTCGCTTCGTTCAGTCCAACTGACTGTATATTTCTGCGTAAGGTAGGGATGGAGCATCTGCTCCTGGATCTGGGACGATTTCCACCCTAACTAGCGGAACTGGAAGGGATATCAAGTCTATACCCACACTGAAAAGTTGTGATACAATCAAACAGCTGTTGGTGGATGACACAATTATCCAGACGCACACTCAAACACACATATATAAAACTATATATATATATATATATATATATATATATATATATATATATATATATATATATAGTTTAGAAAGCTTTACAGCTTTGAACCTTAAACATTAAAAAACTTTTCCTATAGATTTTTTGTGTCACTTCAGTCACTTATTTCCCAATATCGGACAATGCATTTTATGTAATCCTCTTCGGTGTTTTTCCTCTGTTTCACATATACTTTGTTATAATGGAACAATGTATAAATAATTTCTTGACATCATCAGTTGTTTACCATGTAACCATTTCGGGGATTTTCAAAACAAAACAGTTTTAACAACATGGCACCTAGCAGTGTTGATCAAACTTTTCTATTATACAGTGTACGTCATGCATGTAATCTGTTACTTCATATAAGGTTTTAGGTGTATTGTTTATTGATATTATTTTATACCACATATCTACTTTTCAAAACAGGGCTCGCCTACGTAGGTGATCTTTAAAACGTTCCTAACGATGAGGGATCAGTAAATATTACAGGCATGACTCACTCTTCGTGTCGTTTCTATTGAATATATATATATATATATATATATATATATATATATATATATATATATATATATATAAATTTTCCTTCTCCATATATATATAAGTATATAAATGGGTACATAAATCTACTAGTTTACCTCTAGGTAATATTGATCAAATTTAATCAGAAATTACTTCGAGACAAACTATTAAATCACATTAACAAATTAGAGTAATCTTTCCAATTTAGTCGAACAAACAGTTTTTTCCAGTGTAAGTAGGTACAATGAAGAAAATGTTACGTAAGCAAACTAATGAGTGAATTTACTTTGAGACAAAATAATGAATTTCGTTTAAAAAGTCTTTTCTTTCAACAAGGTGACTTTTTTTCAAGTTGATCCAAAGAAACATTTTAGTGCATGGATTGATCGATATATATATATATATATATATATATATATATATATATATAGAGAGAGAGAGAGAGAGAGAGAGAGAGAGAGAGAGAGAGTTAGAAAAAAGGGGGATAGAGAGGGAGAAAAAAAGAAAGAGAAATACGTGTTGCCTTGTGGTAGACAAGTATTAAAACAACCAAGATGAGGATGGTCCGACCGAATATCAATAGAAATAATAATAATACCTCATCTCAAAAATTCAGAGATATACCAAGTATTTAGGTGTCTATATTTTGTTGTTTATACAAAAGGGATCAAAAGTTGTATGAAAGCTGGAGAAATTGATTGTTTCGCCTTTTTATTTGAACATAACTCACGTTGTGCGCGTCAGGTGTATGGTTTTGCTCAGACGTATGCAGTCTGAATTTCATTCATCGTAATTGTCATGACTTCATTTTGACCTGGACAATAACGAAGGCATCCTTTGTTAATAATTGGTTGTACACAGGGGTGGCACCAGGATTTGCCTGACGAGCTTTCATGCAAAAATCCAACTCACGTATGTATCGCTGTTTGACAGGTGTTGACTATAATATTAATTGTTATTCTGCTGATTTTGGTGAAAATGCCTTTAGAGAAAGAACTGTCCACTGTAAGAACAAGCGGGGGGATGTTGTCAAAAAGGTGGAATCTGGTCAATTGTCTTCGGATATCGCCTGCGAGTTCGATTTGAATGACTGCACGCTTCTGCAGAATTTCGCAGAGCAATGCAAGACCTGTATTGTTCAGAAGATCAAGCATTGTGACAATTATTTCAACTGAACTAGTGCCTGTTCCAACGGTGCAAGTTTGGAAGTGGTCGAACTTTATGGTGTGTGATGTGGCCTGCCATGAATGTGACGAGAAATAATTTTCCGTCCTTGAAGGATTTCGAATACTCCTCTTTAATGTTGCCAATTCGCATAGTTTATGTCTAAATTTAGATTATCCCAAAGAGTAAGAGTCTAGGGAGATAATTCATAGAAATTATGGGGGAACATTACCTTGTGTGCTGACTGATATATTCAGCATAAGTCAACTTCGTACAGTTGTCGAGTAATCGCTACGTTCACACACATAGAGACACACTAGGGCAGAGATAACTTCATTTGTAGTTCGATGTGTGAACACTTCAAAATCAGTTCCCAAGAGGAACCTCTCAGTTTCTGTTGCACTGCAAGGCGACTACTTCAAGAGACCTAATGAAAAGATCATGTAGCGGCAAAGGGGCTATTTACCAGTTCTTTCAACTCCAAAGACAAAATGCCTATCCTTTGCCAAAAACATAAGGATCGAAATGTGAAAGATTGAAGCTGTGTTTTGTGGTTTTCTTAGAAGTACATAAAAAGGACGTCATGGAGAGGTAGCCAAAATATTCAGTAGAAGGAGTCGTTGGTTTGGGTATCATTTGTGTCGTTCAAGTAGCTTTCTAAATCTGAGGGCTAAGCTATGTAGCAAAAATAGTATATTCTACTGACCCTGCATTCCCAGGAGCCCCACGCTAAATGCTTGCAAACTATCAATTCTGCATTTCTAGCAGATTATCACCTTTAATCGAGGCACTTATTTCAGGTCAGCTATCAAAGGAAAGGTGGTTCTATGTGATACATACATGAGGTATGAATATGATGGAATTGGAAACTAAAGTCATAGCTGTTGCACAAAGATTAAAACGAAAACCAAGTGATACTATTACTGGAATATCAGACGTATTATGTGCCTGCGTAACAATTGAAAAAAAGTTTAATTATTTTAGTATGAAAGGGAAAAAATATTTGTTCTAATACGTAAGTGTATTTTTCCAATTTAGGGCCCCTTTATAACATATGCTACCGGCGCTCTTCTATCTAAACCCAGCTCAAACTGATTGTGTGTGTGCATAGAAGGATGTAAGTAAGTGTGTATGTCTGCTATGGCCGTTTTTTTTTTCTTTTTGTTTTTTTTAGCGAGTTGCCTTGGTAACCCCGAGCAGATCAATATGATCTGGAGAGCACAAAATCTAATCATCGAGTTAGCAATATAGAGTTCTTTTCGCTTTCATGGCCTTTCTCTAACTCAATCAGCTGACCTAGCGAAAATGAAAGCAAACGGATAGATTCCTAGAATACGTCTGTAAAATGGAGATGACTCATGTTAGCCTCTAAACGAATCATCTCCTCCCCCATGTAATAAAAACAGTTTATTTTTAATAAATTTGATTGTTTTATTTACGCACCGTTCTTGATATTGAGCGGGAGAATTTTTGAATGTTTAAATTTGTTAGCTTTTTTTCCCCCGTTTTGATAATATTGTTTCCAACTGTGACGTAAGTCGGCTGTTCTAAGGACGGAGAAATATTATGTTAAGACCGGATTTGAATAGGTGAGTGGTTTTTGTAAGGACTTTATTGATCTGAAGAGAGGGTGATTAAAGAGAGATAGAAAGTGTTCGTAACAAATAAAGAAAGCTTGTTTCTTTATAAGAGGGGGATAAAAAGAATGAGAAAGCGTTGGTAAAGATAGAAAGGTACGATATAGAGAGTGGTCTAAGAAAGGGGAATATTTGCTTTTCTTTTCTCCGTCGCACAACGTAATATAATTCCTTTTTTCAGAAATCAATTCTCGATTTGAAAAAGTAGACAGTACAAAAAAAAGGAATGAAGAAGAAAGCCGATTATACAGAGTTTACACCTCATAATATATGTTTATATAAATTCAATGGCTGCCCAAAATTCTATTTACAATGTTGCAATCTTTGAACGGACTGTTCTTTTTCTTCGCTGTTTGATTTATTTTTGTTCCGTTTTTGACGTCGAGGATGCGTGTAACTGGACTGTTAAATGCTGTTATTTTTTGTTTGTTTATCTTTTTAATAAAGTAAGTTTTACTTTCCATTTTTTCGCACCGTTTTTTTAAAAAAAGGGAGATAATTGTTAATTCATTTTAAGGTTAACATGTGTTATCTCCATTTTACGGATGCATTCTAGGAATCAACCACCAAAATAAAACAACGTTTTAGGATTGGTTGGGAAGAATTTAGTAAACATATAGACATTCCTTATCTTAAATGTTTATGAAAAAATCGGTATTACTCGACAATTAAGAGTCCTGTCATACTAGGCTCTGATTAAAAATCGCGTTGGGTTATATAGAAATGATCTCATGTCATTACTTGGTAAATGTATCACACAGCCTAAACAACGCAAATAGGATAAACAATAATAGAAAACGGGGCTGCTGCAGGAATTGAAACTGCAACTGATAGGGTAGCTGCTTCAACGCTGCGATGCTCTTACCACTGAGCTAATGCAAAAACCCAAATACCTGTTCTTGCACCAAATTCTCATTTCTTTTATTCTCAGCCTATTTGCTTCTTCTCACGCGATTGTTTTGTATTGAGAAACGGATACATATGATCTGACAGAATTACATTATACTATAAAGAAACTTATTTAAAATGATATTCCGTCATTTCACGGTTAATATATCACTCAACCTTGACAACCCAAATAGGATAAACAATTGAAGAAAACATGGGTTTTTTTAGAGGATACATTTTCATGGTTAATTTTGAATTAGTTTATCATTCATCTCATTATTGTTGCTTTGTTATCGCCATGTATTACTTGTAAAATCCTCCACAATACCTATAGAATGTGACATTATTTTTATTACTACCTTTACCCACAAAATTTGAAGAGGTAGATGTATTCAGTTGCATTTGTCTGTCAGTCTGTCTGTCTGTCTGTATGTCCGTACAATATCTCCGAAAACTTACAAAGAATTCCAGTGGCTCTTCTCCGAAGGACGGGCCATGTGCTAAAGAAGAATTAATCAAAATTTTGAGTGGATCTAGGAATTCATCCTTATATATTTGAAAGAAAAAAAAATGACCATCAGAAATGTTGAAAATCGAAACATGCAACTGATTTCCGATCGGTTTTCGAGTAACAATGGCTTTGACAACGGTGTGCGCTCTCTGAGTGTTATGTATTGTATTTGAAGATCTAGCAATTGATTACACTGTCAATTTCTGAGGAGGCCAGAATGCTCACGACAGAACTCTTATCAGTTGTAGTCTGGCAAAAGGTTACTATAATGAGGTAACCAGTGAGAATAGAGCTCACTACTTTTTTATCAGTTTAATAAGTTCCATTGTTACACCTCCCCCATGTAAGTGTAAGGAATGGGAGATGCGCTTTACCCAGCTTAGGGACGCGTTGAAAGGGGAGAGAGATGGAAACATGTCTTTCCCATGCACAGCAAAGACTGAATTCACAAGTCAAGGCCTTCGAGACTAGCTTGATAGTTATTCATCATCATCATCATCAATAATAATAATAATAATAATAATAATAATGATAATAATAATAATAATAAGAAGAAGAAGAAGAAGAAGAAGAAGAAGAAGAAGAAGAAGAAGAAGAAGAAGAAGAAGAAGAAGAAGAAGAAGAAGAAGAAGAAGAAGAAGAAGAAGATAGTCTGACACAACGCCACTAGAGTGAAACGTCCGGTACTGATCGAACTCATAATACCAATGAATTGATTTGAGGGACTAACAATGCGATCTATGACTCCTGGGTTGTCTTTTTATCAATTTTGAGTTACTTTCAATGCAGGTATAAGAATATGACTTAATCTGGTTGGATACAACAGTTTTCGTACTATGACCGAAGTTAAGCAACACAGAGCCTGGTCATTAACCTGATGGTTAATCGTTTGGGATACCAGGTGCCGTATGCAATAACAAGATTGGTCTACAGCTGTCTTTGCCTATGGCCTACTTAGTATAATATCTTGCTGCCCCAAGACTGGACATGCCCCCGGCCTTTCACACACACACACGCTCCTCTAATGAAGACAGTGCGTTCAGTTTGAAGCTGCAGTATTCGTATCAAGTGGCAGCGTTCAATACAAGCACACGTCGGCAATAATTTTTTTATTGTTAGCATCAGCAAACTTTATGGGTATAGGAGTAATAAATGTTCTCATGAAATTGCAAGTGCATTAACCAGTTGACGGACAACCCTTATTTCAAGATCTATGTAAAGGTTTGCTTGATTATTCTTACTTGTAAACTTTGCACGACGATAAAGTCTCTAGTCTCAATGTTCTGACACCAGAACGCGTAGTTTGGGTCATTCATCGTCAGATAGCTAAACTCAATTGACTTGACTGAAGTAAATCACGAAGGACAATAAAATAAGTTTTCAAACTTGCGTTCATTTCCGTCAGATACAAACTCACTAGTGATTGTGGTCGTGTAAAAAAAAAAAAAAAAAAAAAAAAAAACGAAACTGCTGTCTGGGTTAGATTAGCTAACTTCGGCGGCTGCCAAAAGAGTTTTTCCCCGGTCCTGGTGGGAACTGGTATCCTGGTGTAGATTCAAAAACCTTTACGATTCTGGGGTATTTATGGGAAACAAAAGAAATGTCCGGGCTCTTGATTGGTCTAACAGTCTGCCTCCATCAATGGAGGCGAAATATGCATACTATACTGATTTCAATAACCAATCAAAACTGGACAAGTTAACCAACCAGAATCGAAGAAGTGGGCAATATTATTTTGCTGACTTAGTATGTACGGTTTCATATGATTATTTTACCTTCATGCTTCAACATGTTATCGTTTATTTATCGTTTATGGGTTTAGTTTATTCTTTTCCTGCAACACTCTAAGTGATATTTCAACACCAAAGTTCTGGTTTAGTCACTGTTTATATCTGGTGACTGGCACTTACCAAATACGATGTGTATTTAGTTGAAGTGGTAAACATTACTTTTGTACTAATACGCTATAATTCCCATTTCCAAAGACGAAACTATTCAAGGTTAGTCATTGTAAAATGAAAATTTCATATGCTTGCATTAAACGTTGCACTCTGTATATATATGCCTACACACACACACACACACACATATATATATATGCATGTACGTGTGCATGTATATATAAGTATGTATTAATATTCATACGTATATATACATATACATATGTATGTATATATATATATATATATTTATAAATGTATGTATATATATATAAGTATATATAGACAAACGTATTTATATATACTTATATGTATATATGTTTATGTATATGTGTGTATACGCATATATAAATGTATGTAAAAGTATGTATGTTTATGCGTATATATATATGTGTGTGTGTGTGTGTGTTATGTCAAAATATAATCTTTCTGTGCTTGTATGTAGCATAACACTCGATGCAAATGGATTCACATGGGTAAGTAATCACATACAGCAACATACTGACGGCATTAGAAACCGTCAACCATGTAAGTGTCGAGCGAACAGGTAGCACCAATAGAGCTAGATGGCTGAAATCATAGGTATTTATCCTTTGTTGGAAAAAATGTTTTTTTTACAATCTGAGTCTATGCTAAATTGGCACTCAACTTATGTCTGGCAGAGTTAGTTTTTTGAAGGTAAGTCATCTTTTCTATCATTGATGACCCCCCCCCCCTCTTCGATTTTTCTAATTGATCGACCCCATACGGCATTCTGTCAAAATACGTTTTCCACTTAACTATTGAGTGACTGACCAGACAGAACCGTTGCTTATATTCATCATTATTGTAAAGGTTTGCTTGGCTCTTCCTACTTGTAAGCTTAGTACCATAAGTAAGGCACTAGTCTCTACACTAAGGAATCCACTTAACTAGGTAAATAATCACACTTTCTACCACACACTAACTATATTTATGGTAATAGCTACCGTATTAGTAATGGTAGTGGCAAACACAAATTAGTATAATAATCTCTATTAAAATCTTTAATTACGAGTGTATTTAAAAGCGAAAATCGCAACTAAAGAAATCAAGATGAAGGTAAATAGTAGTCAAAATTAATACAATGGGAATCTACGCCATTTTCCGAAGTTCTTTTTTTTCTTTTTCTTTGATTATCTTTTGCTTTTATTCTTCTTTGTGCATGTTTTCTCTTTCGTTATTTTTATTTTAGTTTGTTTTCGTTTTTTTCTTTGGGTTCCGTTCTGCCTTTGTCAATCTTTGGCAGAAGAGACAGTTTTAGATCTCAGAAGCGGTAAGAGAAAAAAATCGATAATGCAGACGAGAGCAAAAACAAATGATTTATTTTGGCGGGAAACGAACAGATGGCTGGAAAAAGACTTTTCTTCTAATGTAACGTGACAAGCAGTCTTAACAGTCAAAGTTACGATACCTCACTGCAAAGACATGCCTGCCAAAACCGATCCCCTTGGCGTCCGTCCCGTGCGTACCACTCAGACAAACCACGGTGCACTTCTTGTTATTTGTCGGTTCGGAGGATGTTTCGTGAAGTTACTGGTGTATTGTTATAGAGCGTAGGATCTGCATTCCCTAGCTTTTTTTGGAGGAAAGAGGACCAGCGTTCGCCAACTTTCTATATAATACTGAAATTCTCCGTGTAAAGAATTCACTGATTAGAAATATTAGCCAGTAAATGTCCAAATACTCGTCCCCTAAATCGGTTCAATTTCAAAGCCCTTCTCCGGGAAGCGGAATCAAAATCTACCCTTCTCGGCAGCAAGGGGCCCTTACTCCATTCACCAGCGAGTTAGGTTGGATGAGACGTGATTGGTCCTGTTTTTAAATCATACTACATAATTTCGTCATACTGAATTATTATACCTAATAGAGCTAACCGTATTTTTAACCTAAACTATTCTGAATAAGAAAAAATAGAACTAACTTTCGCTCCGACTGACTGATTAAACCTCATCCTAACCCCTAACCTCTAACTCTAATCCTAATCGGAAGGTATTTTCCTGAGAAGGTAAAAAAAAGACGTTACAGAAATGACCTGATTTTTTTTTAATTCATTTATCCAATAAACAAAATTACAATGTGTTGTAATAGATATAAATATTTCTTGTGGTTAACAGAGCCTCTTCGATGAATTTTATTAGCTGGTACAAAGCTGCCACCTAACACACTGTGCAAACATCTGGTTCCTTTATCCATACTGCTTTTATCTGCTATAACTCATTCAGCACGCCATGCAAGTTGAGTACCACTTATCAGAAACTCTGAAAACCGAAATGTTCAAAAATTCGAAACTTTTTAAAAGCCCTCATGAAATGGGAAAATCCACATCTAACCTCATTGTAGTATGATTCAAGGACGAGAGAGACGGGACTATTTCCAAGGCATTTAACTCATTCTGACCACAGTAAAAGTTTTGTTGCCTCTATTTAAATCTTTAGAAACGTAAAACTGTTAAAATCACAAACAGTGAAAGACAGAAAAAGCGCAAAAGAATATTATTGTCTTTACCAGACCTACACGCATTAATCGCTGTATGTTTTCCATCCAATTTTCACATCTCTAAAAAGATATTGTTGGAGATATCACAGAAGATAAGAGATACCCTTACGAGTAATGGTAATGAGAAAAAGAGAAAACCTTTATGTTCAATTATGAATGTGAAAATTCTTCTGAATCCTTCAAATCTGAAATCCGAAACATTTCTGGTCCCAGGCATTTCAAATAGGAGGTACTCAACTTGTGCTATATTCGCTTTTCCATTGAACAACCGGAGTCAAAGACGGTGAAACGTTATATGCCTTTTTCAATATTCATATGCGTTTATTTGTTTTGTGTTTGTGTGTCTGTTTATATGTCCCAGCGCTCCGAGCCACACTGTTTTGTCTACACAGCACTCCACTGAACACCTCCTAAAAGGTTTTATTTAAAAGCTTCCAAGACTCTTTGAGGTCCTATTTTGACGGATATAGTTTATCAGTAACATTTAGATTCTCAAGAGACTAGATGTTTCTAGATGTCTTCTCCATTTAAGATGTATTCCAGAGAAAAACGTCAGTGATGTCATAATTTTGCATTATTTTATTTTGCTAGTTTATCAATTCTATTTCTCTTTGTCAATTTAATTTCTGCATTCATCCATTCACTCATTCATGCATTTATTCATTCGCTCCGAATTATTTTATGGTATTTGTTTTACGTAAACATTCTTTTATATTGTTTCTTCCGGCTCTTTTTCGTTATCTGCCCCCAAGACTAACGTTCATAATTTTGAAGCGTTTAAAAGAAAAGGCTGCATTTCCTTTCTCCAGCCGACTTGATACTCAATTCGTTGTATTAATTTGGGGTCAAATTTTAACAACAATTTGATCTTGGAGAATCAAAACATTTCAGCCTTTCTTCCAAACAGTCAGTCTTTAACTGCATGTTCCTCGGCAAAGAGCAACAAGCCGTGGCGTAGTTTTTCGTTAACAGTGAAACCTTGCCACATCAACAGAGCTACAATTAATGCTGTCTGAGAACATTGCTAATCGTGTGTGAGTGTGGTGTATATTTGTGCATGTGTGTGTATGTGTGTTTGCGTATGTGTATGTGCCTGTGTTACACATTTACATTCTGGTCTACCCAGAATAGTGCAGTTTTGTAACAAAGTTTTTTGCACAGCTCAAAACCGCACTGTACGAGGTCTTATATTCCAATGTGTTTTTTTTTTCCAGTTCATACTCAGTTCCATTAATTTATAAAGCAACACCTCAACCGAACTACATAAAAACCCAATCATCGAAGCTGCACTTTTCAAGGCATTCCTGGAAAAAATGTACATATCTATTGTTTATTTGTTTGTTTGTCTCTGTGTGTGTGCATGGAATGTTCCTTTGTATACAAACTTTTTTAGCACACTGATATGCTTATCTTTCTACAAGGCAATCAATCCTTACCCGACAAATATTACAAACGGGTCCGGTTACTCACTCAGTTGGAACTATCACATGGCCAACGTCTTTTGGCAGCATGCTATGTTGGGGGTGATCAATTGAAATTTAGAAAAAGTTTGAGCAGTGAATAAATTACTTTTCTTGCCTTTTGTTGGACGGTGATCACCTAAACGGTATGAATTTTCTAAGGACGAGCACTCACAAGCTAGAGGATTGATTTAACATAAACTTACTTTGAAAATTAAAAAAAAATCCTATTTAGGGAAGGTTCTACACATGATAAAGAATCGATGTTTAGATTTTTTGCCAATTATTATATTGGTATTCCTCTAGGAAGCTTTAACAAATTGAATTTAAATCTAATGTGAAGCTTATTCTTCGGTCCTAATTTAGGTAATTTATATATCTAATTTGCTATCGTTACTAAGTGGAACTTGTTTACTCATACGTTTTTCGAATAATTAAATTACCAGTCATCTTGGTATACTTTGTCACGGAAATTGTTGATTTACACACACACACACACACACACATATATATATGTATATATATATATATATATATATTGCTCGCTCCTGTAAACACACGAGTTAATCTTGTGAAGTATGTTTTATGTCATAAAATCCTTGAGTGTGCGTATACTAGCTAGTTGCACGAAAAGTGTTTTATACGTGATAAATTTATATTATGTGTATTTAGGCAGCAATTCTTTGTTAATTCAAGTTTAATTAGATACAATTGATGAGGCAAATCATTTCAATCCTTTCTTTATTCTTTCTCATTTACGTACAAAGAGAACGAATGTCGATGCAGCGTATGCAAGCATTGTCCAAAACGATCAATTAGACCGAGCGCTTCTGACCGTAGATTCAGTCATTCTCCAGTAAGTGGAAAAACTTGAGGTGTCGTCAAAAGAAAAGTTATAGGCGAAAAAATAAGTTGTGGAAGGTTTTCTTTGTTGTTGTTGTTGTTGTTGCTGTTTTTCTTTCCAGTCGTTGAAAACATTCAAGATCTTGGCCAATGACCAAAAACTCTTCTTTGTCAACCGTATTTAGCCAGACTTGGATATATATATATATATATATATATATATATATATATATATATATATATATATATATATATATATATATAATGGAGCTACACGAACACGTTTATGTTTCTGCATTTTGACGAAGCCCAAACAGGGCAGAAACATGAATGTGTTTGTGTAGCAAATCCTTACTTTGTTATATCTTAAGCTCTACTCCAAATCAACTTGATTTTTAATGTTTAATGTATCGAACACTTAATGAAATAAACTCATCATACATTGGATATTGTATTATATTACATTGCATCCCTGATACGTGTATCTATTTACATATGTATGTATGTATGTATGTATCTCTCTCTCTCCATATATATATATATACTCTGCAAAAGGAAAGCCCTAAGAGTAGCATCCTTCCTCAACCCATCACATTGACCCTTCGAAAGCATCCTGAAGACCCAGGCAAACACCCTGACCAGCAGGTAACCCCTACATCAACCCACACACACACTCCACCAAAAAATGAGGAAACCCCCCTACCACTAAATATGGAAGGGGGGTAGAAAACCTGATTCCAACACTAGTAAGCAGTTTAGAAAACTTACTAAAACACTACTACACACCATCAGAATTAAGGAAGACCCAGAAGGGAAAGTAATGAACCTAAGTAAATTTCGATTTACTAGGGACACATTCAAACTCCTTAACAAGGGCCTTAATTTCTGTCCCCGACCCCCACACTTCAACAATCACACCCTCAACAAAGATCTTTATGACTTCTTCAGAAGGATCAAACTTAGAGCCCACTTTGGGGTGGATCAACAAACTTAAAACCCTATATCCTAATGGATTAAATACTAAACTGAACAACCCTCACCACACAGAACACTAATACACACAACTCCTACCATTAATATCCTCACACCCACATCTTAGACACATTCAATAATGGAAGCTTCAAAGTCACCTAGACCCATAGGAAAAACTTCACCTTAGCCTGTTACAACCCCTGTCCAAATCAAAGCCAAAACATTTTCAGTAACATTTTCAGTAACTTTCAAGGTTGATACCTATGTAGCTCCTTGACCCCACCACCCCTCCTACACTATCCCAAACATACCAAAAAATCCACCTCCACAGCACTACCCCCTACCTTGACACACTCTGCCCTCCCCAAGAGCAACTGCTGCTGCTTTACCAAAATCCCAATACCTGCTGGTCATTCTTACATTCAGCATGAGGCCTCTAGTAGCCCAGACAACAAAACCTACCCACAATGCATAGCCCCTGGCAGTGGACTCTGGTTCCACATGGTACATTTTAATTCCCACTCACACAACGCAAACCACTGATGATGGGAGAAATCCCGAAACATGTATGGACTATTGACATATAAGGATTAATAAACCTTACCGCCAAAAACTTCACTCCCGAGTCTGTCTCACTCTCTAAAGTACACATTATATATATATATATATATATATATATATATATATATATATATATATATATATATATATATATATGATAATTTCTGTCTTATAATCATGCTTAATATAAAACTGGTCTACTTAGTCACATAATAGAAACTGTCACGCATTTAAGCAACATGCTTTGCTGGGGGTGATCAACCGAAAAAATGGAAAAAAGGATGATCAATGAATAAGTTACATATTTTGCATTTGTTGGGGAAGTGATCTGTAACGAAAAAAGTCTGAATTGAAAAAAATATGAACTCTGCCGGACAGAAACTAAGTGATCAGTTTAGCATAAACTTTCTCCTGTGAATCGAAATCTCATCTATAAAACCTATTTAGGTGGGGTATCTTCGAAAGAGAAATTTTTTTTTTTCTTCTTTACATAAAAAGGAGTATATATTAGAATGTTCAGCCCTCTAGCTCTATCATTGCTGACTGCTCGTATGATACACACATAGCCAGTTAACAAGCCAGCTGAACTCACTCAAGAGTCGATGTTGACAGTTTTGGTTGATGGTTTCTAAAATTCAAATAAGTATAGATTGATCCTTCCGGGCTCTCGTTCTTAAAAACATTTTGGCTTTCCTCGGAATCATGTCGAGAACGGGTGCTTTTCAAGATTTGAGGGAAAGCAGCCTCCTTCGATGCGCAGGGACAAAATGTCTATGCCCAGAGGGGCTCTTGCACTAAGCCATAATGCTCAAATGTCATTTACAAGAAACACGCTGAGGATAAAAACATAGCGAATTGAATCGAAAACGCAGAACTTGAGAAAATAGACAACTACATCTACCGTGGAAAAGAATCTCCATGAAATCCTCAAAAGAAGAAGAAATCAAGCGAATAATCACTCTCGGTTGAGCAAACTCAACATTCAAGGACAAGCTGATCCCACCAGTCATAAAAATAAGGTTCTATAACCGAAGCACCCTACCGATATTCACCTATGGAGCTGAAATACAGGACTTGCAACGTACACAAGAGAGAATCATGCTCAATATCACAAGAAGAGATCACAAGAACACATAATATCATTGTTCTAAATATCATTAAAAAAACTTTTTTAAAAAACAGACATGGCATATTGCTAGAATGCAAGACAACCGCAGGACATCACGGCTCACAACAAGGATCCCTAGAGATCATATGCGAAACTATGGCTGACAGAAAAAAAGATGGTGTCAGAAAACTAAACAAGCTCAGAAAGTATCAGCTCTCCGACGCTGATGGTAGAGAAAGATCCGGTAAATTTTGGGAAGGCCTATATCCAACGACATCTTCTAAAAAAGATGATGATGATTATGATAGTGGTGGTGCCTATTTTCGTAACGGAATGTTGTGTAAAAAAAAAGAACCCAGACGAGGAAAACAGTTCGAAAAGATCTATGTATAGCGATAGTTCTTCATCTCAAAAATTCAGACAGAAAAAAAATTCAAATTAGTCTTAAGTGGATTTCTAAATATGTACCCTTCATACATTTCACCTTTCTATAATTTAATATTTTTTTTTTTTTTACTTACCGTGTTTGATTGTAAATGTCTTAGCACATATTTACTTATCGGAGACACTCCAGACGTCAAATCATGGCTTCGGGCTTGCCAACATTTTATCTATTTATTTGTTGTATTTGCTTATTTCATTTTATTTATGTCTCTTTTAGTCTGGCCGACTCTCTAGATGAATTCTACGTAGCCATTTCCAACTGGCTTAACTCCTTAACTGCGAATGATGGGAATTTCCGTCGTTGCTGTTCTATGACTAACTCAATAGACATTCTATCAAACTCCCGAGTTGACCTTGTTCTCATTCCGTAACAAGAACCAGAAGAACAAACTTCACCAAAATACCTGAAGGCTATTTTACTGATCGAGCCAAATTGACAAGTCTCACATATCTACAGAAATGTATCTTATACATACAGTGTGAACTGGAATGTTGCTCTACTATGAATCACCAATATAAGTCTTAAAAAAATATCTCACCGATTGTTTCTATGACCTGATGTGTATAAGTTTCAGGGTGGCATCCAAGATGACCATCAAGTCCTCATAATGTCGGTTACTCGATCATTATTCTCTCTAATGGTTCCTGGTATCAATCAGTGTGCCAGATAACATATCAAAATTCTATCATAGTCTGACCATTGAAAAGGTATCATTTTCAAGATGGCTACCAGATAAGTTGGCTTAATAAAAGAAATAAAAATAAAAAACCCTCTTAGCCGCCAAAAATCACAACAAGAGGTTTCTCAACGGTTATTTGTGGTATTAGATGTGCTCACTGATATACTAAAAATCTACCACGATCTGTTCAATGGAAAGGTATAATTTTCAAAATCGAGTGTAAGGGCCATATCACAGACATATTTCATGAGTGCATAATATAGTGCATAGTTCTTTATAGCTCATTGAATATGTCTGTAATAAGGTTTTATTATATATTTTCAGTAAAGCGACCTTCTGAAAAGCTGGGGATAACTTCTGTAGTCAAAAAATTAAAAATGTATAATGGTTGACAAAGCTTTATCTAATACAAATTCAAGATATTGGTCCGAAATAAACAATCTCCAATTGTCTTTCAAAGACTTGGAATGCTGATTTTTAAGGCAGAGTGGTATTTTCCGATAGTAATTTCGGTGCAACACAACTTTCATACACTATATTTAGGTATCAATTCAAATATATATATATATATATATATATATTGTATTTAACACACATATATATTGTTGTATTTAACATGTATATTATTGTATTTAATATATATATATATCATTGTATTCAACATGAATTATTGTATTCAATACACACATATATATGTATGCATATATGTAAGAATATATATATATATATATATATATATATATGATAATATGTTTTTAATTTTTAAGAATACAAAAATAAAACATATTGCCGGTTGTTGATGAGTGCGTTAAGCACGAAATATTAACATTCACTGGGAATATATCCTAGTGATCCTTATATACCTAGTGAATGTTAACATTTCGTGCAAAAGGCGTTCATCAGCAAACAGCAATATGTTTTGTTCTTGTACTTTTACAAATTTGAAATATGTTATCAAATATATGTACATGTATTCTTATATATATGCATACAGTTAATATATTACATATTTACATTGGTGTGTGTGTGTATTTTTATGTCGAACAGAATGATTTAAATGTTGAATACAGTAATATATATCCCTATATATTATCTATTCCTGATAAGAGTTTTAGAAAACTTACACAACAGCTACATCGCATCACTAGAATCAGAGACAACCCAGAGGGTGAAGTGATCAACGTAAGTAAATCTAAATTCACTAAAGATACCTTTATACTCCTGAATAAAGGCCTAATATTCTGTCCTTGCCTTCCCCTACGTCACTTGAACGAAAATATTCTAAAAAAGGACCCCAATGACTTCAGAAAAAGATTTAAGCTGAGAATCCAATTTGGCAAATCGAACCAAAATAGCAACATTTTAGACCGAATCAAAGACTCCATTAAATCTTTCACACAAAAGAACGTAGAAATCACTATCCAAACATTTGAAGTAGCAGTTCGAGATGACATTAAAACCTACTTTGACAATCACAATAATCAGATCCAACCACTCGATAACCTCACCATTGAAAAACAAGTCCCTTAACATACTTGAAAACAATATAGACTTAATAATCACCAGAGAAGATAAGGGAGGAGATATAGTCAGTTGGGGTATTGATTATTACCGCTTAGAAGCTAACACTCAACTAAACAACGTAGAATTTTACGAAAAACTCCTAAATGATCTCTTCACCAAACACTAAAACATCATAACTCACTCCTT
>OY735206.1:20767007-20967007 GCA_963457665.1 Thysanoteuthis rhombus
ATTTGTTGAATTTTTTATGAAAAAGATACTTTGCTGAAAATTAATGGAAATATATCTTTATATAAGACCCTCCCCACTTCTTTATTTGATGACAACTCAATAAATATCAAACATAACAGAAAAACGTTTATAATGTATAAGATAAATCCCTGATTCGAAAAGCAATTAATCAAAAGTAACGCTTTGTTTAGAAAAGAATTAGTTTTATTTGTTTAAATATATTCTAGATTTATGGGGTGTAGAGGCTTTTGTTGACTATTCATTTCAAGAAGGTCGACCAACGAAGTTCATAAATTACAACTTTGTATTTTCTTTCTGCCTGTCTGTCTGTCTGTCTGTGTCTCTCTCTATCTGTATATATATATGTATATGTGTGTGTGTGTACAAGTGTGTGTGTATATGTGTGTGTGTGTGTGTGTATCTATATACATGCATATGGATGAGTGTATATGTATACGTGTGTTCGTGTATATATATATATATATATATATATATATATATATATATACATATATATATATATATATGTATGTATGTATGTATGTATATATATATATAATGAATATGACGGGGAGCACCATAGTAATAAACCTGTTTTTAATACTCCCGAAACTGGGCTATAGTGAACAGCTGCAGAACTCCATTATGAAAATAAAATTACAAATACAATCACAAATAAAACTAAATCACTTGCACCAAGGACCCAAAATAATAAACAGTGATAAGACAACACATTGAAATAACACCGATCAGATTAAAAGAGTCTTGTGTGACACAGGGCCATGGATACTTTAGAACCATATATAAAGAATTACTATTCTTTTCCTTTTCAGCATCATAAGATAAAAAAAAATTCATGACTATTCATCTATCTATCTATCTATCTATCTATCTATCTATCTATCTATATATATATATATATATATATATATATATATATATATATATATTCAACTTTGGTCTTCTTATATCTTTTTACTTGTGGTAAGTTTAATGCCTAGAGAAGCTTCCAACTTTCAAGATTTGTTTAATCTTTGGTCCATTCCATGGCGGCTCATTTCCTTGCATAGATCAGTTTTGATTTGCTTAGAAATTCCTGTTGCATTGTTGGATGAATCATGTCTTCTAATTACGTTGCCCCCTATCTCCCTTGTTTTATGTGGTCGTACGACTTCTTTTGGTGAGTCAAAAGATTATGTTTCATCATACATTTTGGAAACTTCCGAAAAACACTCTTGGTCTGACCAAGCTCTCCAAAAAATGGAGAAAGAAACATGCCTCGAAATTTTGCTATTGAATTGACATGTTCTGAAATGTTTGACAATTGATGCAACGCTGAGAATATTGCTGGTGAGGTCAAAATTGCCATATGCCTGTGGAAGATTTCTAGAACGTGACAAAAAACAAAACATTTATCTTATTTTGTCAACTGTATTTTTTTCGAATGAAGGTTTTATTCTTAAACTTCTTTTATTCAATAACCACTTTAGATAAAAGCTTTTTTGTACATGAAATATATACGATTCCAATAAATTTCAAGTTCCTGTGGCAATTATTTTGTTAGGAACTACAATTGATTAAAACGTCTTCATAATTTGATCGGTACTGTACGTATCGTCGTTTTCGGCTATACGTTCATCGAGTCTGTTGCGGTGGTATTTACACACGGAGAATCGTTAGTAAGACCCATATCCGGCTTGCCAGGCCCGTCGATGCTTCGTTCTGCAAACGACATCAGGTATTCCTCAATGGTCATCCATCGAAGTACTGACCAGACGATCTTGTCCAACTACGGTGATCTTCCACGAAGCAGTGTATCCAACGAGATTTCGTTTGTAACCCCTTAGCCTCGGGGAAGCTTCCTCAATCTTAGTCCTTGTGCTGAGTGCTTAGTGGGGTGGCACTGAGTACCATTTATTTAACGTTACTCAACGTCTTTGGTATGAATCGTCGATGGATTGAACCACAGCCTACCAAACCGGAGAAGAGCACTCTACCATTGGGCCACGACGATTGTTAAGTAGGAAATAAATAGCTACAAGTAAAAGAAAGAAAGTAAATAAAATAGACTCGAGTTTATTTTGGTCTTTATCTAAAATATGCTTAATAGCCTCTTAATGGCTCTGAGAGGATTGCCATCAAAGATGAAATCTGGTACGCGATATGAGAACCCTTAAAAATACTGTGTTGTGAAGGACTAGAACGTTTAAGATTTGAGGATGTCTACGCCCAATTGATAGCTGGCAATAATTTTCGTCAATGAGAACAGAGAGCACTACTTGGCGTTATGAATAAACATAAAACTGTCTCCAACTAATTTTTCGATAAGGGAAGGGTTACAGGGGTGATCAACCAAAGCTGTGACCAAAACTGTCAAAAAAAGGTTTCTTCAGTTTCCAACTCGGTCTGGAGGGCTATGTATATATAAGTATAAAGTCTATGATTGATTTGATTTCGGTATATCTGTAAGATTCTACAGATGTTGACTGTAAGCCTGAGGGCCCTACTATTGCGTCTTTTAAATTCGCCTTCCTTCTATCAGGAACCATCAACCAAAACTGTCACCATACGTCTGGCTGGCTAGCTATGAAATATTACGCGTACAGGCCGCACTATTTGAATAAAAGACTGAAAAAAATCTTCTTTGATGATCACTGCCCAACAAAAAGTGAGAGAAGCACCTTCTCATTGATCACCCCTCTGTCAATTTTGTAACTGATCACTCCCAACACGGCATGCCAGCAAAACATGTTGGTCACATGGCGGTTTCTATTGAGTGATTAATCAGATTTGTGGCATGCAGCCGTTGGAAAAGGGTTATAAATAAAATAAAACTACTTATATAATACGATAGGATATAACTATCAAATGCTAATTATACAGTAGTCTCCCTTATTTATCTAATTATTCATTCTTTTTTATTAATATTTGTAAATGCGTAAAAAAACAGGTTCCTCCTGGTTGAACATGAGCAAGAAAATGCAGACTAACGTAATGTCAGAAGCCGTAAATAAGAACTGACAAGGTTGGTTTCTCCAGTTTCTGAGTTGATCTGACTGGCTATGAAATATTATGCATATAGGCTGCACCAATGGAACCGAAGGGTTACATTTAAGCATTTACTCCTTATAATGCCTGCAAAAAAATTTCTTTCTCTATCCCCACGTTAAATTTTTTTTCATTGGTGGAGGGGTTCAATGTCAATGGATTTTTATGCCAAATTGATCCCGTTGTTTGCGTCCAGCAGCATTCATGCTTTTTTGTGATCACCACCCAACAAAAGGCCACACAAGTAACTTATTCATTGATGACCCATGATTCCATTTTTGATTAATCACCCTGAAACGGCGCACTACAAAAAGATGTTGGTCAGGAGTTTCTACAGAGTAACTAATCTGGCCGGTTTTTTTGTTTTTTTTTTTTAACTTCTAAAATATCGGTTAATATTATTGCAAATGTGTGAACAAATCCAGGTTTATTCTGGTTGAACATAAACGAGAAGATGCAAACCAACGTAATGTTTTCGATATTTTTTTAAGTGAAATGCAATTGCAGCATAATTTTAAACACTGGTGTCACTTTGGAGAGCACCGGTGAACTACTGAAACAATAAAAGTATATAGAAATGTGAGTCAAAACTAAGTCAGAACCATTCAAAGTGCAGTGGAGAGTGCAATCTTATGAATGACTTTTGGTAATAGAAAAAGCACAACATGGATTCAAAAGAGGACCGGGATTAGGGATATCATACAAGTAATTAAGTCAAAAATGGGCAGTCCTTTGTCGTCCGTCGTTTGACACGGACTTCCCTCAGGTTTTGCCAGATCTCTCTATCATGGGCGTCGAGAAGCCAATACTTTCAGAACTTGTCCAATTTTTCTCTCCAACTCGTATTCTGCCGGCCTCGGTTTCGAATGTGATCCCTGGAGATCCATATTGTGGGTCGTGATCTCCATCGGTTGTCTGCCATTCTTGACCAGCCCACTGCCATTTGAGTTTTCTAATAGATTATCCGACTCCTATTTTCCCTTGATGTACTGTTCTGTCTTGTGATCTCTCCACGTTAGTGTGAGCATGATTCTTTTTATACACGTAACTTGGTCCTCAGTTTGAGGGTTGATCTTTTGGTTAGGTTCCATGTTTCAGCTCCGTAGGTGACTATTGGGAGTTTGAATTCGTTGTATACTCTTGTTCTTAGAACTAATTGAATCTTCTTGTTCTTGAAGCTTTGCTGCTATGTTCATTATTCTAGAATATATGATGTCGTTGTTGGGCCTCGACCAGTGGGAATAATTGAATCCTGGGTATCTCATCTAGTGACTACTTTCAAGAGCTGATGAAATATCTCGAGATATCGATGTATATCACGATATGATAAATAATTGTGTTGTTTGTTTATACTCACACACATTAATCAAATTGTACAAGATACTGTTATTTTGAAAATTGTCCATGATGCTGTCTCTTATCATTTATTTCGAAAAATTGACATTATTAGATTTATTATGTCAAATAGTTGGAACAAGTCTTGTTGGTCACTCGATAGAGACCGTCATGTGACCAACATCCTTTGGCAGCATGCTGTGTTGGGAAATTGTGGGATCAATGAATAGGTTACTCCTCCAAATCCGTTTGGCAATTATCACTAAAGAATTCCGAATTTTCCATTAAAAAAAACAAACGTGAATGCTGCTGGACGCAAAATGAAGGACTACTTTAGGATATATTTACATTGTAAATTGAATACCCTACCAGAAACCTATTTCGGAGGGTAATGTTGAAAAAAAAACAGAAGTGTCTTTTCTGTGTATTTGATAAGGAGTAAGTGTTGTCAGCACTCCAGTTCCATCGGTACGGCCTGCACGTGTGTCATATACATACATAGCCAACAAGACTCACTTAAAAACTGAAGAAACTTATCTTGGTAGTTTTCGGTGACAGACCAGCTTGTATGTTTCTAAAAACAGGTAAATAGGGTAGCGCTAGGTGAGGTATTACTATGAGAATATTGAGCCTATTTGATAAGAAAAATAAGATATCCCCCGCTGTTACCAGTGGTAGGTGTTCGAACCCAGATTGAAAAAGCATGGTTTCAAAAACTGATTTTCAAGGCATTCAAGTCTTCCCTGCTTGAAAGATTGACGTAACACAATCTCCGTACAATCCATTTCCCTCAAATCTTTTCTTGGCTACGACACGCTTATCAAATATCTAGACATAATATTTGCGGACGTTTTGCCAACAGACAGACTGTGTAGGTAAATAAATAATAGATAGATAGATAGATATGAACGGACTGAGATAGATAGATAGATAGATAGATAGATTGACAAAGAAACATAGATAGATGAAAATTGATAGATTGATTGATGAATATACTGATAATTTTGGTTTACGCTCTTCGGTCGAGACAACTATGATCTTCCCCCCTCTAGACACATCATGGATTGTTGTTGATGATATGGTATTGAGTGCCCCTACCCCCATACACACACACTTCACAAACACCCATGTCCTTTGACCATCCTATTTTCATCTGCTATAATCCTCTTTTAGCACCCAATACTATGTTTGGTCGCCTGTAAACGATACATATGGATGGACATATCGTATCGACATACAAGTTTGACTTATCTTCAACTCCCTCGGACTCCTTTTGATCCCTGGACCCCGGCTGTGATACATTGGCTGCACCCTCCCTCCCCCTCTCTCTCTCTCTCTCTCTCTCTCTCTCTCTCTCTCTCTTTGATGGCTTGCACACACACATACATATCCCTTTCTCTCTTTTTACTTTCCTCTCCATCCATCTGTATTACTTACAATTCCTTGGGTTCATATCTGAAAATATCTTTTCTCTCTCTCTCTCTCTCTCTCTCTCTATCTCTCTATCTCTCTCTCTCTCTCTCTATCTCTCTCTCTCTCTCTGTCTCTCTCTCACTGTATCTCTCTCTCTCTCTCTCACACTCACACACCCATGCATACATGCACTGGCCTCACTAGCAGACTAAGCTAAGCTTTGATATCCACAGACACACGCACGTGCGCATGCATACGTACACGTGCCTAGACATTCACGTTCTTAGATACGCATCAAAAAACAAATAAACATTGATACACGCAATCCATCAAAATGTCGGCAACATAGATAAGATTATAAGCGGACTAATTACTTACAAGAACCTGATATACTTACGTAACAGATGATTCTGTGTGTTGGCACCTACTTTACTTGAACTCAATCAAAGGTTGGCGGAATTCTTGGATTACAGCTAAGTACAAGGTGCGCTTTTGATGGCATAATATTTAAGGAGTCGAGTCGGACGTCACAAAAGATATCCGATTAGGAAGAGGAAGGGGCAAAACACGTAACAAACGATATCAGATGAGGGAAAGGGATGGGGAAAATACGTCACAAACGATATCGGTTTAGGGAGAGGAAAGAGGGGGAAATATGACAGAACAGCTTCAGGGATTTTGCAATGGAAAATTAATGGCAAATCAAGTCAGAAATAGAAGAAGACGGAATTAAATTCCAGTCGTATCAATGATACACAATAATCTTCGTTATAATACAAATTTGATTTAACCCCTTTGTCCTGAGGTTTCTCCTAGACAATTACATTTCATTCAAAAATAACCATTGCTGGTAATGGATATTTTGCTGTACATGGTTATAGACTATATTTCGGAAGCAAAAAAACGCTTTTTCAGAGTTGAAAAAGTAACGTTCAACGGTTGTAAAACATGAAATAATTACTTGATTTTAGGATTTACAACCATACACTCTATCTAGGTGGTTATTACCACTTGGATTGTGGGTATCTTCAGCTAGTAGCAATAATAATGATAGAGAAGAGATGTTGGCAGAAGACCTGAGGAGACTTATTGTCACTCACCCTTCAGCAATGATCACTGGGCAACCGGTGTAAAACTGTGAACTGCAGTATTACTGTGGCCTATGAGAACTAGGAGAGAAGGGCTGGGGACTTGAGGGGACTTGCTGTCACTCAAACTCCAGCGGTAACCATCAGGCAACTGGTGTGAGATTGCAAATAATAATAAAAATAATACAGTAGACTCCCGATAATACACCTTTTGGGATTTAAGTGCTTTTATAACGAATTTGCAGTTATAATAGGTGGATTAGTCACAAAATGTTTTAATAATAAGAAACCAAAAAGTGCACACAAAAATGACTTATCCTTAATGAATGAACCAAAAAGTAATTATGCTTACCATGCACAGATAAAGTTCCAATTTTGCGCAAGATTGGCTCCAAGAAAATGGACAATCTAGGAGCTTTGTCAAATCTAGAAACAATTAAAGATGAAGCTCCTACTTCGTGTTCTCTTACTAAGGAATAGGAGTCATCCCAAGAAGGAGCAGACGCAGTAGGGGTTCATCTGCACACGGTGGTATATAAATAGTTGTTTGTTGAACATATCAGTAGATTATTAGAAAATACCTGGGGCAAACAAAAGTTTAAGACAAAAATAGGGAACAGTATTCAGGCAGCATTATTTTAAGAGTTTATTAATTTCGTTTCTAAAATAATGCAATGAACTCTTCACGTGCAGTTACTACAAACTAACAATCTTGCGTGAACGTAAAGACAAACGTGACGTTAGAATGTGTGTGTCATTAGATCCAAAAGTCCATACAAAAATGGCTTTTTATTACCCTTTCACAAAGGATCATCGGTAGCCATACATTCCATACGTTGCTGTTATGGCTTTTTTATATCATACCGTGTAGAAAGCCAAAGTTATTTTTAAAAATGAATGCACCTCTACTTACAAGTCGTTCAATCTTCTTATGCAAATCTATAAATCATAGATTTGGCACTGACAGTGCAATTTCCATAGGTCTAGGTAATAAATATTTATTTACTTATATCCAAGTAGAATAGAAATATGAATGTCGATTTATTAAACTGGTCAAATCTAAGACACAATTTTTAGTTCGAGAATGCATTTCAATATACAATAGGCTCCCGTTGTCACGGCACAATCAGTAACATAAGAGTGTCATTATTACACATTTGCCGTCATTACTGTGGCGTACTGGCTGTGTCTCTGATGGTACGATATCTAATGAGACGTGTCTGACTAACAAAGGATCTCAGATTAGGGAGAAGAAGGGAAAACATACCAAGACAAGTGAAGGGACTTGTGATAGAAGCATTATAAGCGTCAAGAGCAAACTATAACATATAAAGAACAAGATGGAGTTTAATTTCAGACGTATCTATGATTAACTATAATCAATGGATATAAAAATGGACAGATGTCCTCTGTCGCGCTTATGGACGCAACTGGTGTAATGATGTAGAATTCCATTCATGCAACTGATGTCGTAAAATAGAATATCTTAATTATTGTAATGGCGATATAAAATGCTGAATTTAAAGAATAATAGAAAATATAACGATAACAATAGATAAAAAATCAACCGTCAAAAGAATGCTATTCCTCCCAGCTCACTGCAATGCAAATCTCTATAATCCACGTATATAAAATGCAATGGGTATAGAAGGCTATTCCCCCCAGCTCAATGCAATGAAAATCTCTATAATCCACGTATATAAAATGTAATGAGTATAGAAGGCTCTCCCCCCCCCCAGCTCAATGCAATGCAAATCTCTATAATCCATGTATATAAAATGCAATGAGTATAGAAGGCTATTTCCCCCAGCTCACTGCAATGCAGATCTCAACATCCGCGTATACAAAATGCAATGAGTATAGAAGGCTATTTCCCCCAGCTCAATGCAATGCAGATCTCAACATCCGCGTATATAAAATGCAATGAGTATAGAAGGCTATTCCCCCAAGCTCAATGCAATGTGATTCTCTATCATCCGAATGACAGAAGATGTGGCACTCGAGAACACAAACTGTTCCTGTTTTGTCGGGACACACTGGATGATCAACAAAGCCACTGAAAAACATCCTGATAAAATCCGTGACGACCCATCTCTCTGGGAAATAATGTTTAGAGGCACTGACCGTATACTGAGAAGAGCAATTTCATATGTCGTATAATGTAAGCAGTAAGAAGAGAAAACTGTAACCCACAAACTACAACACAGAAATGCAATACACAAAATAAAACTTCAGCAAACTCACACAAAAATTGTACATCACAGTTTTTGATAACAACTCAACAATAGATAGTAAGTTAGTGTTGTAAAATCATGCAATAATTCACCAAATTTCCGCCTGTATGCGACAGTGTAACTCAGGAACCACACAATGTATTCCCGTGAATTTCTTTGTGGGTTCTAATGAGACCTAAGGAATGTTTTCGGTTAGTTATCGAAAGTCTAAAAAAATGTTTTGGTTCTTTGTTCGCGTTAACATCGATGAGAATATTACTTCTATCCATCTATATATCTATCTATTTACAATTCACTAATCGGAGTTAAACAAAACTCTTAGATTACTGCAGTGTACAAGGTTTGTTTTTGATGGCATAATATTCAAAGGAGTTGAGTTGGACGTCATAAAGGATATCAGATTAGGTAGAGGAAGAGGGAAAACATGACAGAACACCTTAAGGGGTTTGCGATAGAAAACCTAATGGCAAATTAAGACAGAAATAGAAGATGGAAATTCAGTTGTATCCATGATAGACAATAATATTAATCCACCAAGTTTGGGGATTTACCATTACGTTATATATGACCTTATCATTATTTTTTTAGATACCTCAAGTAAGTTGGTACAGACATGTAATGGTCTGTTTACACAGTTCAATATGACCTCCATCGAAAGCGTCAATCTCATGTCTCCACTTTCGGGAACCCAAAATTATTGTGTAATATCATTATTTATATGAATTTTGTTCTGAGAAACTGATTCCCGATGTTATTTTTGCACCAACTTGTTTGCTGTGATTTTTGGCAATTTTATAGTAATACATAACATCACAGAAAACTGCAAAAAACTTGGTGCATTATAGACGGTTCCCCTTTTCATTTTTTTACGCATTGCATTGTGATACTCGAAGTTAAACAGCTGATTCAAAATAAAAGAAAAACAATTATTTATTGGATTTTAGTAAAATTTTCATTACTTATCTAATAAATGACGGATTTTTCTCGATTTTTTTCTCTTCAAGTTCGTAATAACACAACTTTAATTTGGCGGTTTCACTACAAGTACCCCCATTGGATGCGCGAAAAAGGGAAATTGGAATTGTCCATTGTCACTAAATATGATTTAGTCCCACTCAGTTAGTGCTGATCAATACAGTAAAAATGGTCTTGCAAACGATTGCTCCGCATTGAGACGACCGGCTCATACATACGAAGGTTAGTTTAGTCAGGCAGAAATGTGGGGCACCCTGACCTAATCTTGGAGACAATTTTACTAATCACAGAACCACAGCTGGATGTCACTAAGTTTACTGTAGTTTGGCACGAGGTTATTGGTATGGGTCACTGTGTGAAGATCAGATTTGATATAGCAATAGTCTTTGAAACAACTCTCGTTAAACTGCAAGGGGTCAATCAATGTTGATAGAAAGATTGGACGGTGCTTATCCTTTCATTGAGGTGTGCCTTCGTCCACAAAACGCTGAGAACGGTGGAGAAACACCCAAACCTCTCATTCACGAGGCATGATCGTGCAACCATGCTATTTAAGTATTAATTTAGTAAATTCTCGTTGCGACGACACTCGTTTGAACGGCAGCTTCTAATGCCACTGGCATTCTAGCGGCACGTTCGTTTTTATATTCTCGCAAGACTATTGTCGGAGATTAATTTGCTGCAACTGGGCACGAAGTTTTTTGTGCATTATTCCAAAAAGTAAGATTAGTAAACTCTTAAATTAATGCCCCAAAAGTAACGCTAAAATATCATCATCAGTTTTTTAACGTCCATCGTTGGACATATACCTTCCACAGGATTTGCCACACTTCTCTATCATGGGCGTTACGGAGCCAGTACTTCTAGAACTTGTCTCGCTCGTCTCTCCATCTAATATTCTGTCAGCCTCGGTTGCGCATGTGATCTCGGGGGATCCATGTCGTGAGTCGTGATGTCCATCGGTTGTCTTCCATTCTTGCAACATGGCCAGCCCACCGCCATTTGAGATTTTTAATGGATTCTATGATGTCCCTAACTTGTCTTTTCTCGGATGTACTATGCTGTCTTGTGGTCTCTCCATGAGAGGCCCAGCATAATTCTTTCATGTGTACGTTGCATGGTTCTCAATTTGCGGGCCTCTTTCTTGGTTAGGTTCCATGTTTCAGCTCCATAACGCAGAAATATTCTATTCATTTAATTTTGCATCAAACCTTGGTCCATCTGGTGTATTTTGCAAGAATTTACCGATACGTTCAACAAACGATTAATTAGATACAACTATATATGGTTGGCATAATTACTTTTCGTTTCATTCATTCTATTTGCAGACCTTGGAACCGTATATTGGGTATAAGTCTGTGAAGAGGTTATGAAAAGTCATTTTTGTCTTTAGAATTTTTTATTATCATCAATACACGCGTTAAAACGACAAATTGTCATAACGACACTCTCCAGTATGTGGTTATGACGGGTGTTTACTGTATTAATAATAGTATTGGGCTAAATTTCTTTTCTGTAACGCTTTTTTCCCATGACAATATGTAGGAAGCGTTATCTTTAATCAATGAAGTCATTGAGTGTTGGTTCGTTCCCAGGGTGCAATATGACTCAGGTTGCCAAGTGATCGCAAAGAATCATTAGAGTCACGCCCTCGAGGTGAAGATGGCGATCTGGTTAATCTTGTTAAAAAAAAGGCACTGTGTCGATGTTGCCAAGTATGCTTTGTTATTAATAGTTTAAATGGCTAAAATCTGCTACCATAAAGCGTGGTACCGCACGCCATTCTAGCATTAAATGTTAATAAGGAAATGTGCCATGCACTCCATTACCTCTCTTCAAGTGGAACGTATCTTGCATGGGGTACCAGGCTTTCATAGAGATTCTTTTCTGTGTTCAAGTTTCTAGCTTAAAACCCATTTAAAGCTTAATTATGAAGTAAAACTACTATGAATTAAAACCCCAGAACAGATTAAATATTGCACATAGTTTTATTGGACTGACCAGATTCAATCATCTGAAGTTTGGGTATCATCTTCAAATGTTGAGGAGGATAGGGGTCATTTCCGCTCAAAAATTAAGCCATAGGGCCTGTAGTTTGTAACGACCTTTCTGGTTTTTAATAGATATTATAATACTTATTAGGTTTGCTGGATCCGAATTTAACTGCAAATAGTGTTTTTATTATTTTCATCTCCATTCTACTCCACAATTTTGATTTAATTGTCTTCATCTTACAGAATATTCTATCAACTTTTGAGCTTGGTAATATCTAGTCGTTTTAGTAGATTCTTACTAGATAAATTGGATGAAAAATCAGCAGTGTCTCGACGAAGAATGGCTTATTTAGCAAGTCTCCTCTGTACTTCAACGTAGAACGTAACGTGTGCGAGTGCTGACGTTCATTGATATATCGACATGGCACCGAACTCTCTTTTCTACTGTAATAAAGCATATCTTTAACCTTCAAAATCGATCCATGCCAGCACATTTCTCACCTCATTCCCAAAAGGCCGGTTGATAAGAGTAACAATGCAATAAAGGAAAAACGAGGCGAAGAACGAGCATCATGAGATCGAAGCAAGAAAAAAAAAAACCTGTTCAAAACCTGCAACGTTGTAAATATAATTTTTGAAATCATTTGGAAACATTCGTTTCTGTCATAAAAATATTAATAATATCAAAAAATATTTGTTTCTGATTAATTTTTTTTAATTTGATTCCTGTTGATCGAAAAAGTTGAATATATCGAAACAGCTGTCTGTGGATGACACAATAATTAATGCTCCTCTATTCAGGGTTGAGCATTCTTCCAGTGAGGTAACTCATCCATTGTAAGCTTATGCAATGCTCTTCCATCGGAATAGAGTACTCTGGTGGATGGGGAATTTATGCGTAAATAAATATATCGCTTAAATTCAGCCTTGCTGGCCGTCCAGTTCTGCAGCTCAGAAGTAGGATATCGGCCTCCGGGCCTGAAGCGAAGGTTTCAATCCTGCCTCGTGGTACTGGATGGGATAATGGAGAGTCTATAGCCACACTGAAGAGATGTAATACATATGTCTGTTGATGACACACACACACACACATATATATATATATATATATATATATATATATATGTGTTAGTGTGTGTGTTCCAGAAAGCTTTACAACTCTAACCATTTGATAACTTTTTCAAAATCTTTCTGTGTTATTTCAGTCACTCACTTCTTAACATCAATTGTTGATACAATTTACGTAATTTTCCTGTTTTACATATACTTTCCTGTTATTCTACTATGCGTAATCTTTCTCTTCTTGGAGTCATCAGTTGTTTGCTATGTAACAGTTTCAGAGATTTTAAAAACAAAACAGTAATACACACACATACACACATATACATATATTGTAGAAATCTTGACACCTTTAGATACTAAATACTTCAAACAAAGTTTTTCAAAATTTTCTTAGTCTCACTAAAGTCACTTATTTCCCAATATCGGTTGATGTAATTCATGTAATTTTCTTCAGTGTTTTCCCCCTGTTTTACATTTATTTCCCTATTATTGCACTATGTGTGAATTTTCACTTGTTGGGATCATCAGTTGTTTACCATGTAACAATATATATATATATATATATATATATATATATATATATATATATATATATATATAAGAAAAGCCCAAAATTAATAATAGCCCCACCAAATTATTCGAGGCGATCAAAAGTTAAGGAATGGTATTAATTTTCTTTCTATTCATTGGTGGACATAAGTGTTAAAAATGATTATAACTATCAAAAATTAAGTCCTCATGTTTGCATATTACTGGAAGCAGTATCACCGGCAACATGGCTGCTCCAGTGAGGAAATAAACCATACATGTCAATTTCAGACATTGCGTATAATGTTGGACCATCCTAATGTGCTGTTCACAGGGATATCACCCGAAATAGGAAATCTAATACGCCAGAATCCAAGAAAAAGACTTGACGACGTCACAAGACGGCAAAGAGGGGAGACTGCATAATAGTCAGAACAACCATGACCGACGGATCCAAGACTGCTTCAAAAATTCCACTTGGGTAAGGCGAGAATTATTCCTCAGCAAGTGTCAAGATACACAGTTTCGTGACGACTGACGGAGCTGAATTGAAGCATTGGATCCTTGCAGCCAAGTCCCTCATCAGTCGTGAGAACAAGGAAGTACGTCTTCAGTGTGCTACGGACCATGTTTTTGGATTCCTAAACATGGGTCCTGGTTCACTTTGGTGATGAATCTTATTCACCTTATTAGGCAAAAAAAAAAAGACTGTAAAGCGTGGGATAGGTGAGCAGTTGGTTCTTCAATGTTTTGGGTGGCATTGTGATGTTTTGGGGCGACATCACTGCAGCTGATTTTAGTCCTCTGGTTTGTCTGCTCTTCAAGGCGAATGCCGTAAAAAAAACACTTCAGCAGCAAGACTCACCACACTGTTATTCAGTTGAGAATCAACAAACCGTTTTCATGAAGGATGATACTCAAAGAAAGTTATGGGCCTCATGAACCAGGAAGACCTTTGGATAATAAACTGGCCAACACAAAGCCCATACCTCGGTCCAATAGAAAATGTATAGACGTCTCCAACGTACAGATGTAAAAAATATTATTATTATTATTATTATTATTATAATTATTATCTTGTCAATTTGTTCCTTAACTTTTGATCACCCTGTTTATTTTTAAGTTTGTTGTTATTGTGGATGCATGTTTTCCCAAGATGAAGCCATATTTTTTTTTTTTACAGAAAATAACCACTGAGCCTGTAAAGAAATTGACAGTCTAGTTTATTTCTATCTCTGATAACAATGGATTAACTATCATTATTGTACCCATTCATCATATTTTGCTCACTGCTGTATACAAGTTAATTAGTCGTGTGGAAAATGTGTTTATTATATATATATATATATATATATATATATATATATATATATATATATATATATATATATAGTTTGATACAAATTTGTTGCTTGGAAAGCGTTTTATGTCATAAAATCTTCGGATGTGTATACTGAATAGAAGGTTGCGTAAAATGAGTTTTATATGTCATATCTATCTATCTATCTATCTATCTTATCTCTCTTATTTTCTCTCACTCTCTCCCTCCCCTTTCTCTCTCTCTCTCTCTCTCTCTCTCTCTCTCTCTATATATATATATATATATATATATATATATATATATGAATGTATACTAATTAGTAGCATTGTGTGTTTTATATATCATTAAGGCCTTCTTACGCTAATTTGTTGCTCCATTGAGCTAAAAAACTGGGGTCGACCTATGGAATATCAATGATTCCTTTTCCACAAATCAATCTCTCTCTCTCTCTCTCTCTCTCTCTCTCTCTCTCTCTCTCTCTCTCCCCCCCCCATATATCTATATATATATGCGTGTGGGGGGTGCGTGTGTGTATGTGGACGTGTGTCTCCCACTTTTCTTGAGTTCGCTTTTTGCCGTATTGCAAATATCGTTCAGCGTTCGTTTCGCTGCCAAGACGTTACAAAGGCGGCTTGCATCCTTTCCCCTCTCTCTCCTACACAACTGTTGCATGTACCACCCAACTACCCAGGCCACAGACGACTCAGCGTAATATACCATTATTAACATTTTGAGAGACTGCAAACGTCAGAAATCTTTTCCTCACAAATTATTGGTAAGTATTTCTCTGCTTTACACCACTTCAGTTCATGAAAGATTTTAATGAAATGCCGTACTTTCAATTAGTAGTGGGAAAAAAAAAAAAAAAATATATATATATATATATATATATATATATATAAGATGTAATTGATATATATATATATATATATATATATATATATATATATATATATATATATATATACCTAATCATGATTATATTACCTTTTTGAAATCTATTGAATAGTTTATGCACTCATTGTCAATATATATATATATATATATATATATATATATATATATATATATATATATAACAACAAGTATCACATAGATTTCAAAAAAGTTATTTCAACATGATCATAAAGTTTAAAAATTGACATAATTTGGACCAAATCCAAATATGAAAAATTCAAAATTCAAAAAATTGAAACTTATTATGTCTAGAAAAAAAGCTTTGAAATCATAAACAAATCTGTCTCCAAAATTTTCGTCGGAACTGTCATCAAAACTGTCAAAAGGGGTTTCTTCAGTTTTCAAGTTGGTCTGGCTGGCCATTTATGTATGTATCACGCGTACAGGTTGCACTAATTGAGCTACAGGAGTGTAAATGTCAACATCTACTCCTTATTTTAACAACCAAAAATTTTTTTTCTTGTTTTGTTCATTAAATCACCCCACGTACGCTTCCAGTGGGAGTTAGGTTTGCAATGTAAGTTTTTCCTTAAATCGACCCCTATTTTGTTCCCGCTTGTTTGTTTTTGAAAATTCAGACTTCTTAGTGATCACTGCCAACAAACAAAAGAAGAAAGGGGCAACATATTTATTGATCACCCACCTTTCTAAAGATGTAATTGATCACCCCATCGCGGAATACTGCCAAAAGACAGTTTCTATTGAGTGACTTACTAGTTATTATATATCTGTTCTCTTTCCAGTGCAACCAATTATAAATAATGACTGAAACGAGACATGGCTTCAATGAAAGAAAATTCATCTTAAAGTTCAAACGGAAGTTCAAGAACCAAGCTGAAGTGCAAAGACGTTTCAGAAAAGATTATCGTTTGATCCACCAATGCAGCTCATCAATGATCACATTAAATAGCTTGAAGCATTGCCGGATTAACTATTCATCAAATGTAGTATACGGGTCCCGTAATTTCAGGGGCCCCGCACTGAATACGTGCAACTTTATCAATACCGATTCAATAAATCTTAGTTGCAATAGTATGAACGACTGCGTTCTCAAGATTAGCGATTTTAGCCAATTATCACCTTTAATTGGAGTGAATATTGTAGAATAGATTATTTACAGGAAATATGTTATCTATATGATACATATACGGCACATGAATACGAAGGTATTTTAAACTGAAGTTATAGCCACTGCACGAAGATCAAAACCTAAACAAAATAATCATCATCATCATCAGTCTTTTTATGTCCATCATTGGACATAGACCTTTCCCAGGATTTGCCACAATTCTCTATCATGTGCATCACAGAGCCATCAATTCCTGAATTTGTTTAGTTTACCTCTCCATCTTGTGTTCTGTCGGCATCGATTTCTTATGTGATCTCTGGGGATCCATGTTGTGAGTCGTGATGTCCATCGGTTGTCTTTCATTCTTGCAACATGGCCTGCCCATTACCATTTGAGTTTTTTTAATAGTTACTATGATGTCACGGACACCCGTTTTCTTCCTTATATACTGTGCTGTCTTGTGATCTCTCCATGTAAGGTTGAGCATGATTCTCTCATGCGCAAGTTGCATACTTCTCAGTTTGTAGGTCTGTCTCTTGGTTAGGTACCATATTTCAGCCCCATAAGTGACTATCGGGAGAATGCATTGGTTGTATACTCTTCTTTTTAGGGTTATAGGGATCATCTGGCTCCTGTAGCCAGATAATCTAAAAAAAAAATGATAATAATACTTCAACTTAGATCCAAGACAAATTTAGCGTATTATCGGTGGAGAAAATGAATGAATTTCATTACTTTTCAAGTAAAAAACGTACGTGTTTTCAATATCTATGAGTATTTTCTTATAATAGATGTTAAAGACTCCACACTAGCTCGATTCTGTCCTCATTTGAAGCAGGGGGAACTGTTTAAGATGTTTACAAGTATCGTTTAAGAAGGCCACAGACTTTCACAAAAACCAACTAGAGAAGAAAGGATAACGAAAACTTACCATCGATTGCCGAGAAAATCTGTTCCACAAGCAGCTCGTTAGACAGTCATTTGAAACAATAGCGTCCATCTTATTTTGTAACGGCCATTATAAATTTTATTCTAGCATTGCTCTATGCTTTCAGCGAAGATGATCGTGACCAAACGGTTGGATTTTATGATAATCAATGTGATAAAAGCGGCCATTGAACAGGAATGCACCCAAATCCCAAATGAACTGATTTATAATGCTTACAACTTCATCAGTATCTTTGCCAATGCGGCTATCAGTTCGAACATTTACTACATATCAAAATAGTTGCACTGCCGTCTTCTTTGAATAATAAATCTTGTATGTATTTTAATTGGCTTAATCAGTTGAAACTCTTCAATCTGGTAAGCTTTGGACTTGACCGTTGCCGGACTACAAAGATTGACCTTTAATTTTTTTATTTTCATTTCGAATTTGCTCCTTTTTGTTTCTTCAATTATGGTAGACGATCCGGGCATAGTACTCACAAACATTTTACAGAGGTTCTTTCAACTAATTTCTTTTGGTAATTCCATTATTTCAAGCATGGATAATGTTTGATGTTTCCGCTTTCAAAGACTAGTGAAGGATAAAATAAAATTAAGCAAAATCCTCACTCACAGAGAGAGAGAGAGCGTTCAATGTTTTTCTACTGCCAGCAGCCAGGGGTCAGGGGCCAGCAACGGCCCATGGACCATCGTACTTTCTGTCTGGCTATTCTAGTTGTCTCTACTCTATCTGCTCTGGTGACCAACCTTTTTAAAAAGCTAGGGTATCTTTTTTTCTGCTACTTCTTTTACTAGATCAATTTACCTTCTTCTTTTACCGGATACCGGAACTGAATGATTATCTACCCTTTTCTTTTCTATTTTCCTCCTGCTTTTCTTTTGTTTCTCACGCAACTAAACTTACTGTCTATTTTTCTCACTTCCGCCGTTAGAATCCTTAAACATCGCCTCATTTCTTCAATCTCTATTCACTTTCTTTCTCCTGTCTCTTTTTAATTAGGTAACTGTGACCAGCTCTCTATCTGCAGGGGTTCCGAGCGACTACGCTTTATTTTGCCCATGAATCTACTTACAATGTTTCTATAGTCCTTTTGGCGTCTGAAAAGGGTTACTCTGTAGTTCCTTCCTTATCTTTGATCAAGTAATTAAGTTCAACTTTACTTTTACCAACGCCCAAAATATCTTGAACAAAAAAATGAAATTAGATATTCAAGAATAAAATCAAATGTTCGATTACAGAGTCCCATCATATTGTAACTGTAGTGCCATCTTCTACTTCTTTTGGTCTCTTGGATGACATCTTAAAAGGCTAACAGCACCCCCTGGTGGCAGACAAAAAAACTAATGCCGATAGATTCAAAACGTGCTGGACAATGGGGGATTCTGGATTATAAAATCCTTAATTAAACAGCTTTATCCTGTATAATTGAATATTCAAATGCGTGTACATACTTTTGAGATGTATAATATACAACGGTTCTCATAGCTGAGATAATTATGTCTTCACCACCCTTGCCAAAGGTCATCTAAGTTTATTACATATCATTCTTCGTGTAGCCTTCATTCCAAGATCCAATGTTTATTTTCGGAAAAATTAAACATTATTCTCTTATTTTTTTTTCTTGATGAACATTAAATATTATTCTTGTTATGTAATCCTTTGACGCACAATGGTTTAAATTATGTTCCTTTCTTTTTAAGTGTTTCTGCATCGTGGTTTATTTTCAATAATAATTTTCCTATCTTCATACAGGGTGGCGCATAATTAGCAGACCATTTCGATTTTTTTGGACCATTGTTAAAAATAAACCGAAACTGTCAGCAAAGGTTTCTTCAGTTTTTAGTGATTCACTCCTTACTATGTTTAGAAAAAACGTTTTTGTTTTTTTGTTTTTTCAAAATTTCCCTCCTACATAAGTTATGGGGGGTATTTATTCAAAAATTAATTTCATGGTAAATTTGGTCACCGTGTGTCCAGCTGCGTTCAAGCTTGTTTCTTGAAAATTCGAACTTTCCAATGATCCAACAAAAGGCAAGAGAAGTAACTAATTCATTGATCATCCCTTTTCTTCAATTCTTCAATTGATCACCCCAACACTGGTGGCCACGTGACGGTTTCTCTTGAATGACTAACCAAACTTATTTTTCAATTGGTTTTCTTTTCGTTTTTTTTTTTTTTTTGTCTGTTTCTTGTTTTTGTTTTGGTTTTTTTTTTTGTTTGTTTTTTTGTTTTATTTTATTTCATTTTATTTTCAATTTTATAACCGACAAAAAAAAAAGTGACTTTAACCTTACTACGACCTGGACCATCAATTACTCAACTCGCAAGAACCGGTCATGTACGGTATGTGCAGCTTCTACAACTTCCACTATTAAAACTTCTCTGATAGGAAAAACACCCTAACACAAAACTGGCCAGAAAGAATCAAAATGATCAGCTTGTTTGTATATCTTGGAACGCAGAGGTTTATATTTTGTCCTGCCATTTTGTTTAGTGGCGATGATCACTGCTACTCGATGTGTCCTCCATGGAGCAGCGTTGGGGGGGGGGAGAAAGGACCGGGTGCACTGTCCAGTCTAATCTTGGAAAGATGTTCTATAGATCGGCGGCAGAGCATAAGCTGAGACGACCGCAGAAAAATCATATAGCACCTGATAACCCTAGACTGTCACCAAGCTGGCTCATGACCAGGCTCGAGGTAGATGATTTTACAAGAGCCGATGCATCCAACGCGATTCGACCGTATTTTGTTTAGTCCCCAAGCTAATCACCAGATGGCGAAATAGTTCACTTCAATATTATTGAATATCATTATCCTTTATAGCTTTCATTGCTCTGCCCAATGTTGTTTTTTTTTAAATATTAATCATTCCTTTCAGTGTTTTTCTCGTTACTTGACTCTTTGAAGCATCGGGGGTAAAATTTCATCCCAATTTCGAAGTGTTGGTATCTGCGTGTCGAGTTATTTTTAATACCACAATTTTTAACTTCATACAACATGATGCAAAATAATTCGACTATTTCGATTCATCAAGACCACTATTGCTTTTTTTTGTTGTTGTTGTTTTGTTTGGTTTTATGTTTGTTTGTTTTTTTTTTTGGGGGGGGGGGTACATCTTATAATGACTCACAAAAGGTATGCCTGTGTTTGAAAGCCTACAGCTAAAACGACATAACACAAAACCATGAAATTTTCTTCGGGTTCTACAGGGATACCGGAGCAGGTTTTTAGCAACTTAGTTTTGTGAAATCGCCCCATGATATGTTTTCAGGTGGTGTCGATTTACAATAAAAATTCATCCTTAAATGACCTCAGGAGAGAAAAAAAGACTCAAAATCCACAGAGTTTGCCCCAGATTTCCATTTCTCTGAGGTAAATTTGATCGTTTTAGCGATCAAGTTCTCCACAGAGAATATGGAAACCTAGAAGAGCACCTTAAAGGCAGAGGTAGACCAACAAGGGATACACCAGTGGTTGAGGAGCCACGGACCGGTAGCAGAGGTCCTGGTCATCGCTGCACAAGACCAAAGCCTCCAAAATAGATCTCATTACCATCGCATAATCAAAAATGGAAGAGACCTACGACGCAGAATCTATGGAAAATACGCCAAAACAGTCGACCACGTCGTCTCAGGCTGTCCGGAACAGGTAAAGACCGAGTACATCCACGTACAGAACAAGGCGGTGGCAGTCCTGTATTGGAAATACAGGAAACATAGCACCAAAACATCCGAACAATTTATATAAGTACCAACCGAACACTGTCATTGAAAACAGCGATGTCACCGTCCCCTGGGACTTCACACGGACATGAAAGCAAACAATCCTGAAATCATTATCAAGGACAACAAAGAAAGGAGGTGTATTCTAATCTACTGAGTAATGCCATCTAAGATAAACACCACTGTTAAACTTACAGAGAAGCTGTCCAAATAGAAGGACCTGGAGATTGAAACCAACAAGATGTGGAGTGTGAGGACCAACATATAACCATTGGTCATTGGAGCTCTAAGACTCGTGACGTAGAAAACGGAAAGGTTTACCAATCGCATCCTAAGTAATACCAACATCTACTCTGTCCAAAAGATCGCTTTACTCGGAACAGCCCACATACTACTACGTAAAGCCTCTTTTTCTACGTTTTGCACCCCCCTGACGTCTGCCACTTGGGAGGGGGGGGCATTTTCTTAAAAGACTAATTAAACTTACCATCACAGTAAATGATTGAACAATGGTAGCGCCGAAACTTGAAGTCATTGAGCTGGAACATAGAATGTTACCATGGGACAGATCCACAAGCTGAGAAGCATGCAACACGTACATGAGAGAATCATGGAGATATCACAAGACAGCACAGTATATCAGGAAGAAAACGGGAGTCCGAGACATCATAGAATATATTTGAAAACTTAAATGGCGATGGGCAGGCCATGTTGAAAGAATGGCAGACAACCTAAAGACATCATGATTCACAACTACAGAGATCACATGCGAAACTGAGTCCGACAGAATGGAGAGGTGAACTAGACAATTTCAGAAAATACTGGCTCTGCGACATCCATTATAGAGAATTGTGGCAGATCCTGGAGAAGGTCTACTTCCAACAATAGATGATGATGATGATGATGGTGATGATGATGATGATGATGATGATGATGATCATCATCATCATCATCATCATCATCATCATCATCATTGAAAAAATTCAATTCGAGAATAAATATGATCAGAATAAATTCTATTTATGACATCATTGGCATCTACCATTAGGAAACATCTAAAATAGAGTAAAAACAAAGAAATATCTAGATTCTTTAGAATCTCGATTTTATCAATAAACCTGTCAAAATGAGACCCAAAAAGATCAATAAAACTTTTTTTTCTCAAGAACAAAAATAAGAATTCTAAGAATGTGTCTAGTGGAGAATCGATGCAAATTTTCAAGTCAGTCGACAAAACGGTGCAGCCAGGCGCATTACAACAAAACATACAAGCAACACATAAACAAACACACTAACGATGGAACTCTTCACCATCTTTGATGGTTACAGTTGTTCATTTAAACACTATCTGATTTTCATCCATCTACCTAGTTTATTAATTTTGGGGTTGTAATTTACTCTGCTCGTTAGGCTGCATGTTTAGTCATCTTTTTTTCTTGTGCTATTGTCTATTGTTATAACCAACTCACTAAAAAGCGGCACAAATTATTGTTATATACTCCCTCAATCAGCTATGACTAAAATAGAAATAGCTAGTCGAATGCGATACAGGCAGTTTCTTCGTCTCTCGCAATTAAAACTCCCGTCACTGCAAAATATGTACATGCATAAAAATATATTTTTTTTAAAAACTGGTTTGTAAGAATCTAAATGGTTAACTTTGCAATTTTTCCGACTCTGGAAATCGTTTTCAAATTCGAAAAATGAAAAAAAAAACCACCTCAAATGGCAACACTGAACTTAGAAACACGAAAATAATTTTTTATATATCCAAATATTGTCAACACTGGACTTGGAAGAAACAAAACAAAAAGCATCTAAATTAGCAAACCAGCCCTATATATTTATTTGTTTATATTCTATGCCACGATTTCGTTTAGTGCACAGGCTGATCAACAGATGGTAGAATAGTTTAGTTCAATATCATTAAATATCAATCATTCACGTAGGCTTCATGTCCGGATCCAATGTTGTTTTTTGAATTATTAAATTAACTTCTTTCAGTTTTATTTTCGTTATGCAATTCTTTGAAGCGTCATGGGTTGAATTTCATCCTACTTCTGAAGAGTAAATTCGTTGTGAGTCATTTTTTGATAACTCATTTTTTTTTATCTTCTTATATCTAGGTACACAGAGGTTCAGATTCTGCCCAACCATTTTGTTTATTACTCAAGCTGATCAGCAGATGACGGAGTAGTTCAGAGTTGAAGAACTAGAAATGGGCGTCAAAAAGTTAACTCGGAGACGTGGGCGATGGTGCTCCTCGTAAATTCCTTTCTGTAGTCGCTCTCAACAACTCCTGTTTTTTTACGACTCCCGGTACACTTAGGAGCCTAATTGCCGCCCCACAACCCCGGCTTATTAATTTGGGGGGAATTTTCCCAACTCCTCCCTCGTTTGTATTAGACCATCTCCCGTTAATTGATATCTAAGAGTCTACCTCCACATTCCCTTCTCTAATAGTTGGTGGGTGGCAACAATGGAACAGTCAAAATTATCCCTACGAAAAAAAAAAACTATGATAAAAAAAAATGCAATGGAGAGAACTTGGCTAAACTAATAATTTAATTTTTCTTCGAAAATAGAACAGTTTTTCAATTCTGTCAATACTGTACGTTTTTATGTTCCATGTGCTTTAACCAACCCCACGATGAATCATTCTCTGAAGACTTTGTTTTGTTCAGATTCTACTAAATTGAGTCGGTGTTCATACACGTATCACCCGACCCTCGCTTATTAAATTGTGACTGATTTTCCATCCCCCCTGCTTATTCTGACCCCCAGCAATCAAACGCCTAAGAGTATTCTTTCTGCCATCCAACTGCTCCAAGTAGGTTACTCGCTACTTTGCCTTCTATGTACCCGTTGAACGTTAAATTTCCCGAGCCCTCCATCCACATTATGCCTCCGAAAGATTTCCCATATCAAATTTGATTAGAGTCTTATAAAACTGATCCCACTTTGGCCTCGTTCATTACACTTGGTTGACTAAGATTTGAAATGCCACTCAAAGTCTACATCAGATCAAGCCACTATGGTTCATATTGTAACGGATAATGTTCACGAATCAAGACACGCTGAGGTTGATAAGCGTAACGATAAAATGCGGCAAAGGATACGGTGATTAGTGTAATTGCAATGACAGGTCTGGTTAGTCGCTCAATACAAACTGTCACATGACCAACATCTTTTGGCAGTATGCTGTGTTTGGGGTGATCAATTGAAAACTGGAAAAAAAGGCGTGATCACACTTTGGTGTGGTGATCACTAAAAAATCTGATTAAAAAAAGCAATCGCGAAATCTATCGAACACAAATAAAGGGACAATTTAGCATGAACTTACAGCATAAACTTGACCACTGGAAAAAAAACTATTTTGGTCTGGAATTTTAAAAGATAAAAGAAAAATTTTCTTCTAAACATAATGAGTGGATACTAAAAAAATGTCGGTCCTCTAGTTCTATTGGTGCGGCCTGTACGCGCTATACACGTATAGATAGTGAGCCAGCCAGACCAACTTAAAAACTGAACAAACCTTGGTTGATGATGTCAATGCTGGTGTTGACACTTTTGGTTGATGGTCTCTAATTAGCTGAAAACGCGTCCTAAGGATGGAATTTTTACTTAGATGTCTACTTTATACGGTTAAAAACACATAATAAAAAACATAATCGTACAGTTTATGCATGGTGGTGTAACAACACCTGACCACAATTTATTGTAAATGTATCTGATATTATAAGCCTTTGTGAAGGTAAGGTTCTGGTTCTTGCGTGTGCAATGTAAAGTGTGAAAGAGTCTTGTTTAATGGGTGTAGTGGGTTTAATGGATTAGAGAACTGTTTTACTTTTTTTACTTCACCATCCTAAAATTTTGTATAGTTGACAAGGCAGCTGGCGAGTAGCAAAGTTGTGATACGCACGAAGTAAAGGTCCTGTTGAGCAATATACTCATCGTAGATAGGACCTCTAATGAAAAAACACTGTGAAAATTTTTGGAATTTTCAAAATTTTAATAGCTAAGTTGCTGCGATGAAGGCACGGTTTATTTTTGATGTTCGAAGCATTGCTCATTAAAGACCTTGTTCCAAGAAGCTGAAACCACGTATGTAAGTTATTTTCGAATTGATCAAATAATTATTTAACTAATTATCTGTCAAGCCTATTATATGTTTTGATTAATGCAGTCAACTTTCTACATGATTGTACACTACAGAAGATTGTTTCATTGAGCGAACCAGACGTGTAAATTTGAAAAAAATTATGATAAGAATCTGTGTGGATTCGAACGCAAATCAATGGCGTCAAAATTGCTGATGCTTGTAGAGATAAAATTGAGAATCTTTAGAAACAAATACGAATATATATAAATATATAATTTATATGAATATAAAATAGGTTAAGTCAAGATAATGATGTAAAGAACAAAGTTTGTTTGGGGTTTTTTTCAAGTCAATGTGATTAGCTGAAAATAAAACTGATGATTCTGATTGGCTGAAAATGAAACTGATCATTGTGATAGGCTGAAAATAAAACTGATGATTCTGATTGGCTGAAAATAAAACTGACAATGGTGATTGGCTGAAAATAAAAGAAAACGAAAACCGTAACAGCTAAGATGGGGATTAGAATACAAAGAAGGTAACGTAGAATTCAAAGAATAAGAAATGATCAAGACAATATAAAGTTGAAGATAAAAACATAGATGGCGTTGCTTGAGATGGCGGCGAGAATAATAATCGCTGATTAAATCTTTTCTGAGGAGACGAAAACTTCTTTGAAAAGAAAGCATCAGGAATTATGTTCTTTCAAATCCTCTTAACTTTTGCGTATTTCGAAGGAACGTCGTATAATGGGAAGCGAGCAGCGTTTTATAGGCACTCACCAGAAATTTCCTGCTCGCTCTCAGATTAAAACAACAGCAACAAATACTTCAATGATGATGATAAACAAAGAGAAAAAAAAAGCGTGGGAAAAACAAGCAAAAAGTATATGGTTTAAGAAACAGACAATAGATAATGATTTTTGCTGGTTGTTGTTGTCTTGAAGGAGAACACAATAATATCCGTACTTCATATAAATGAATCACCGTAGCCTACCAGAATTAATTACATACCAAAAATATCTCAAAAATTACTTTTTAAAATAGATATTTTATGTAATATTATCTAAAAAAAAAAGGTACTTTTTGAGGAAAATAAAGTTTTAGAAGAAACGCTTTTTGATGGTGCCTGTTGTACTGATTTTCAAGTTTGTAGCCCCTAAAATGTGACCTGGGGCGCCTAAAGACATACATTCGTAAACGAACGAGCAATGAGAGACGAATCTGCAGCTCAAACGGGTTGTTGGTCGGGCAGGAAATCTGTTGGGCTACGTTGATTCGATTGCCTCTTTAGCGATTATTCGTTATAGTACTCTTTTCCAATTTTTTTTCCTGAATAAATTTAGCGATGTAAGATTTTTGAAATGAATAATAGTGTAACAGCATTAAAGACTGTCTCCAAAATAACTGAATACTTTAGGCTTCGTTAAAGTGTCATGCGTATGAAAATAAACGCTAAGACAATAACTTATCACGTAACGATATACATCGACACCTAGTGATATTTCACCAGCGCCGGTAGGTGGCTACCACATGAGATACATAGCATTAATCAATTCCATCTTGCTGAGGCTCAACAACGACATGATCTTTTTAAATAATAAAAATAACCCTGACTGTGAACGCAGCAGAAAAATCAGAGAGATGTGTTCTTGGCATGCTGTTTATTTGCTATGATTTAATGAGATTGCATAGCGGTGTTCCATTTACCGCTGCATTTTTAGGAATATATATATATATATATATATATATATATATATATATATATATATATATATATATATATATAATGTAGCAGACAAAAATTAATTAGGAAATAGAATGAGATTTTTTGAAATATGATAATATATATTTCGTAGTATAAATTCATTTATTTATTAGAATGAAATAAGCTCTTCCATATTAATAGCATAAATTTCATTAGATATGTAAGACTTGTCTATTTAGCTCAGTCGGTAAGAGACAAGACTATCAATCAGTTTTTCGGGACTTGAAATCACAATATGGGGATGTTTATTTTTACTCTCCTAAATTTGGTGAGGACTCTTGCTCTCGATGTTCATACTCTACTTTTTGGCTGAAATTTGACAATATTAATTGGGACAGTGATTGTAAAAATAATACAAATAATAAGTCATATATATCAAAAATAATGCACGACTGTTCAGTGAAGATATCATGAAAACAGCCTTGAACAATGCAACGAGAAATAAAAGAACTACAAACGGAGAAACAGTGAACATCAATGGGGGATAAATAAAAGAACAGAAAATTCACCATGGACAATTTAAAAGGCAGAGAGAACCTATTGCAGAGTAACGGAGATGGTTACGCTGAGGACATCTGAAAAGAGAAACAGAATAGGCAGATGACACCTGAAAAGAGAAACAGAATACACTAAAGACTCTTAAGAGATAATCATTGCAGCCTAGAAAAATCCACCAGGTAAATTGTGTATCATAAAAGAACAATGTTTGTTTTGATTAGAGAAGTCTCCGATAATTTTTTTCGATACCTTTGATTTATTAAATTTGCTGACCAAACAAGAAGTATATTTTAGTTTACCCCTATAAAGTGGAGATCTAGCTGAAAATCCCTTCTGTAGGGGCGGGTATTCAACTAGTAATAAGGATATGGAAGATTTTTAATAAATTTGAGGAAACTAATGTAAATGGAAAGAAAGTGAAGAGAAAAAAAGATTTTCAGACGGAATACAAAAGCAAAAAAAATTTTGAAAACTAAATTGAATTAAAAGAAAATTTCAAAAAATCGCCAAGTCCAGTGTTTCCGAGAGCATTCCGAATTAGAATAGAATTTCGACAGGCGGTAATTAATAGGCTACAGACGGAAATAGTTTTGATGGTGGAATGAATTAATATCCACAGGGAGATGGACAAGACAACCGAGGACGCGGAGGGACGGGTTAGTGATTCTATGAAGGAAAAAGGAAATAGAGACGTCCATTTTATCTCTCTTTTTCTCTCTCCTTCTGCCTTTTTTTTTAATTCTTTCTCTTTCTCTTACATTCGGTTTAGCGATTGAGCTCTTATAAAGGAAACAAGAAATTGAGCAGACAGCGAGATTATCGCTCCCTCTTTCATTCCTAGATTCATCGTTCTCTTCTCTTTCTCTCTCTCTCTCTCTCTCTCTCTATTTATCTATCTATCTATCTATCTATCTATCTATCTCTATCTCTCCCTTGATTTGTTCTCCTTTTGTCATTCTTTTTCCCCTGTCTTTCTTTCTTCCCCTCTCTATCGCTCCCTTTCTTTGTCTTTTCTCCACAGATCCTTTTTCTTCCACTCTCTTTTTCTTTGCCCCTTTTCTTTCTCCCTGTCTCTTATACCCTTTCTCTCACTAAGTCTCTTTCTCGTGACTATTTTCATTTCAACTCTCTCTGTCTTTCAATTTATATTTCTTTTCTTCACTCCCCATGGTTTCCAGTGTCTTTTCCTTCTCTCTTTCTCTCTCTCTCACTCTCTCTCTCTCTCTCTCTCACTCTCTCTACTTCTTCCTACCCTCGCTTTGTTTCTCTAGCTTACACTTTTTCCCTCCTCCCTATATATTGATTTCTTTCGTTTTCTCAATCCCTTATTTGCTCTCCACCTCTCTCTCTTCTTTCGCCTCCCTTTTATTTACCTACATCTCTCCCTTTTTCTCAGCTTTCTTCCCCTCTTTCCCCTCTCTCTCTCTCTTTTCCCCTCTTTCTTTGTTCTTCTTTCGAGAGCTCTCTTTCGTTTTTTCCCAATCCCTTATTGACTCCCCTCCTTTTCCCTACTCTCTCTCGCTCTCTCTCTCTTATTTGCTCTCATCTTTCCCTTTGCCTTCCCCACGCTTCCCCTCTCTTCCTCTTTATTTTCCTTCTCTCTCTCTCTCTCTCACACACACACACATATTTTCTGTTCTTCTTTTTTCCCATACAGTTTTCCTTTCTCGCAGTGTTTTTCCAATCAATTTTTCTTTTTCAGATTTGCTCTCTCTCTCTCTCTCTCTCTCTCTCTCTCTCTCTCTCTCTCTCTCTCTCTCTCTCTCTCTCTCTCTCTCTGTTCTGTATGTATGTAGGTAAGTGCATTTCTGGGCGTGTGTCCGTCATGTGCAGAAATAGACGGACCTCTTGAATCATTAAATGACCTTCTCCCATTTATAACAGGGCGAGCCACATTAACACTTGTTATGAATATGCTTAGCGTGGGATCGCCTACCTTGGAGCAATGGTTAACAAGCTCATCTCACTGACCAGCTTAGTGTGGCGAATTTGAATCTCACGGGGTTGCCTCTTTTACAGTCGCCTCGTGCTAGACGGAGCCAAGGTTGCGTAATTAAAACCGATGGTCGATCCGATTTCTAAAAGTCAGACTTTCTGACATCCGATTTTCAAGGTATACTGGCCCTCCCTGTTTGGAAGACTCGTGCAGCACAATGTTTCCATCCTCAGTTCGATGAAACAAATAAAATGTTTCAGTTTGATACGTTAGTAAAAAAAAAAAATAATCTAATCCGTTAATCAGCTCCAAATCCTACACTCTACCTGTTGCTATAAAGATTTCTACTTGGTCCTGTTTTGTCTTTTTTATTTTAACACCCTTTCCGGGTTTTATTGGGTACGCATGCCAAATCCGTCGGGACAAATCTGACTTTTAGCTTTATATAGAAATAGATGGAAATCAGATCATTATCGTCGGAGCGAATACACAGCTCACATTTTTTTTTAAGGAAAGGGAAACCATATGTTAATTTTACACCTATGTACAGACTATTTGGTGTCTACGTTAACCATTTTAGGCAGTGCGTGAAAACAAAAGTTCAAAAAAGAAGTGATTCAACTGTGAATCAACCATTGTAAAACAATATAATAAATGGTTGGATGTTGACAAGTTTGACAAGGCAGTAATTTTTGTTTTTATGCTGCTATTGCCTGGAGATGTAAGGAAATTATGAGAGAGGATCATTACTCAAGCTGTAACTCACCCACTCTTTTCTCGGTCAGTGATTGTGGAAAGCCCCTGATGGAGCATCTTATGAAATTGTTGGCACTTGCATAAAAAAAAAAACAATGATAGCATTGGATTAATGTTTTTCCCAAGAGCCTCTGTTCAGGATAGTACCATTTTCCTTGCCACAAATCCACACCTTTTTGCTATAAAACAAAAAAAAAAGCCAGAAAGAATATTTTTAACCCTTTTCATGACATATGATGAAGTGTTGAGATAAATTCCCTCCACTGGTTTTCAGAAGTATTTGGGGTCACAAAACTCATATTATATCGAAACTTGTGAAATCCATACTCATCAAGAAGTTTCAAGAATGTCGCTGTATGACAACAATAAGAAGATAAGAAAAAAAAAAGAATCTTAGCAGAAAATATTCAATGGTAAAATGAGTTTGGATAAGTTATTTCAGAGTGTTTGGCAAATGAAAAATGCAAAAACACTATTATATTGAGGTAACTTGTAAATAAAACTAAGACACCATATAAAATGTATACATGCTTTAAACATACCATTTTTCGTACAATGCTGAAAATTGATGAATTTACTTTTAGTTGAAGTCATAAAAACAGTTCTGTCTTAGAATAAGGCATTGAACGAACGTGCATTTTACACAGTAGATTCTCGAGTGTCCATTTATATGAAAGCGACATCGACCCTGGGTCTCTTAGAAAAACTGCATTGTGACCTGTCTGATCATAGAGAATTGCGTCGATAAGAATAATAGCTTATGAAGATTGAATACAATTTCTAGGGAGTAAAGTAGATCCTTTGCACTGGCTACGGTTTCAGGCCTTCCTGCTTGGGTTTCACTTTTCATAATTCTGAATTATTTGCAATGTGTGAAATAGAGGCGACAAGCGTCCAAATTTGCATCATTCACTTCAACCTAAGCTAGTCCACCAAAGCTAAGAGGAAAGATGGATTCATGCCTTTCCAAACAGCATTAGTGCAAAGGGAAGAAAGAGTTTGAACCTGTCTTGATGAGTTCATTCACCGTGCCGTTACCTGCTCTGCCATCCGGCACCTGCCTCTTCTTCTTCTTCTTCTTCTTCTTCTTCTTCTTCTTCTTCTTCTTCTTCTTCTTCTTCTTCTTCTTCTTCTTCTTCTTCTTCTTCTTCTTCAAAACTGAATGAAAATAGAATGTCTTCACACAAACTTCAGTAAAACAAAATGTCATGTTAAACAAACACATTTGGGGACAAAGACAACGATCAAAATGGAAAACACGCAGCTAAATGAAGTAAACCGTTACATTTAGAACGACGAATCTCCAAGAAAAGAAGAAATCAAGCGATGATTCACTCTAGGTTAACAAGCTTTTGGTAGAGCAAGCTCAACCTCTAAGAACACAAAAATACCATTAGTTCTAAGATCAATGTATCTTCCTGATAATTATTTGAAACATGGAACCGAATCAAAAGATTGGCCTTCAGACTGAGAACGTTGCAACGTATATAGGAGAGAACCCTTCTCAACATTACTTTCAGAGATCACGAAACAGGAGTGTATATTAGAGTTTTTTTAAAAAAGGAGTCCAAGATATCATAGAATCTATCACAAGACTCCAATGGCAATGAGTTTGTCATGTTGGAAGAATGTCGGACAACCACTATACATCACGACTTTCTGGAGATCACATGCGAAACTGTGGCAGGTAGAGAATAAGATGACGTAAAAAAACAAGAGAAGTTCAGATAGTATCGGCTACGCAACACCCATGATAATGAGATTTAGCAAATTTTGGGGACGACCTATGTCCAACCACGGACGCTAAACGGCTGACAATGATGATGATGATGATGTTGATGATGATGAATTATGGGATCCTAAATCCTAAAGAAAACAATGACGTGAATATTCAAGAAGGAAATACAATCTGAGCCAATTTCCTATGAGGATAATTTCAAAAGGAACACGTCGTATAAAACATGTAATTTAATGACCTTTAAACATAACAGATGTTTCTCTTTAATTATGCATAAAGACTTAGAACGGTGGTGCGATATGCGTAGGAGAGAATCGCACTTGATAATATCCCATGGCGAGACAACAAGTCATCACATTACAGAACAAACATGGGTCAGAGACATGGGCATCCCCTAGGTGAGCGGGGTATACGGGACTTTTCCCTCCCCCTGGAACTGGGCTTCTCATCAAGAGCAGAGGGGTTGGAAGTTGAAACGATAATGGTGTCGTACAATTATTTTATATCACCTCAACTTGATATTCCCATATAAAAATATTGCATTATTATTCGCTGGTGTTCACACCATCGTGTCATGCTGGGTTCAGGTCATGCGTCCTCGTTAACGGTCAAGTGTACCAACTGACATCTTTGTCATACAGTGAGTCGTAGTCGCTTACACAACCGCTGGCAGATGGATTACTAATCGGGTAATAAGGTTGTTACTAAGTTATATTTCGAACATACCTTCCCCCTGGAAATATAAGGGTTGTCCCCACCCTGGAAGAGTGGCAGCGGTCGCCAATGTTCAGAGATAAAATAAAATCCATTGGGAGGCTCAAATGGCTTTTGATACGTTGCGAAAATGTCAGACTAGACCTCTCACCTCAGAACGTGGGTTCCCTGAAATCATATCTGAAATTGTGACCGGCAAAAAAAAATTGACTTTAAACTTGTCCGGAAGGCGATAAATGGCACCGTGACGCTCGGGGGTGAGACATGTGACGGAAATAAGAGAACAACGACACGCTAGGGAAGTCTCTCTCTCTCTCTCTCAACAACATGCTGGGGAAGTTTCTCTCTCTCTCTCTCTCTCTCTCTCTCTCTCTCTCTCTCTCTCTCTCTCTCTCTTACACGGAAGTTGTTTGTACCCTCCACCACCGATGGTGACTCAGCAAAACGTAATATCATCAGCAGCAGCAGCGTTTTAGTGTCGGTTGTTCAAAGTAGTCCTTCCCCGAGATTCGCCAGACCTCGCTATCATAGGCGCTACGGAGTTCCTCAAACAATATTACTCTAATCTGTCATACAATCTTACTTTCTGTCGGTCACAATTTCGCTTATGATCTTTGTAGATCCACGTTGTGAGTCTTGATAGTGAACAGGTAAAAAATCATATGTACGTACGCTTAACAAGAAATTGTTATTTTCCAACTTGAATGATATATATACACACATATATATATCGAAAATCGAATGTGTAGACAGGATCAAATAGGATTGTCCCGGTGAATACGATTTATTGATCATATGCATTGGTATATAAATTTCGTCCTTACGTATGTCGTCTATCAGTGTCCGACTACCTATGCACTTGGTATGTTTAATGGTGAAATCCGGTTTAAGACGTTCCGGTGATCTCGTCTGCCTCTCAGATGCCTTGTTAATCCCCCAAAGAATTGTCAGAAATGTCAGGAGAAATCACTCACCATCCCTCTAACCACTCTCTGTGCAGATCGCAACATCTCCCCTGCCGTACCTCCTAATTTTTTTACTTTCATGTGCTTGTCTCTTTGACAGTTTATTCCTATTTTTTGCAATTTTTCTATATATTTTCCTCCCTCTCTCTCTCTCTCTCTCTCTCTCTCTCTCTCTCTCTCTCTCTCTCTTTCTCTTGCTAATGCTTTCTCTTTTTCTATCGCTAATGCTTCACCTCCTTTCCTCTCTCACGATTTCTCTCTATTTCTCTTTTTATCTCTCCGTCTACTTCGCTCTTTTTCCCTCTTTCTCTCTCTTATCTAGTTTTTCTCTCCTCTTTACTTTATCGCTTTCCTCTCTCTCTCTCTCTCTCTCTCTCTCTCTCTCTCTCTCTCTCTCTCTCTCTCTCTCTCACAAACACTCGCACATTTTCTGTATTTCTCTCCTTTTCCCCCCGTTTTCCTTTCTCGCTGTGTTTTTCCTATCACTTTTGCTTTTGCAAATTTGCTCCCTCTCTCTCTCTCTCTCTACTACTACTACTACTACTATTTTTTCTTTCCTTTCCTGTAAAGAATTCGTATTTTTCTATTCTTCCTTTTTACACTCGCTCTCTTTCTTCCTTCCTTAATCTCCTTTTTTCTTCTTTTCCTTCTTTCTTTCTTCCTTTCCTATAACAATAGAAAAGAAACGCCTAAGTATGCTTAGAAGTTGGAAGAATTATACCTTCTTTTCATTCTTAATGTTCACTGTCGTTTTCTTTCTTTCTTTCTTTCTTTCTGCCTTCTTTCTTGTTCTTTTATTCTTCTTTATCCCGATTGCATTCTCTTTTATTCCTTCTTACTCCTTTCCTTCGGTTAATTTTTTCTCTTTTTTTTTTTCTTTTTTTCTTTTTTATTCTTCCTTTCTGATTCTATAATTCTTTTTTGTTTCTTTTTTCTATTTCCTTATTTTTTCCTTTTCGTCTTTATTCTTTTTTATCTCCCATTTGTTCTCCAATTCAATCACTCATCCCCCCCTCTTTCATTTGATGTAGTTTTCCGGGGGTTTTTTTCTCTCTCTGGTTGATATTTATCTTTCAATTTCCACAATCCTTTCTTCCTTCCTTTACCCATCGCTCTATCTTCAATTTCCGTTTTTCTCTCTTCAATACGCGTATTTTTCTTCCTTTCAAAAGGCAAGATTTATTTGTGAATCCTACACCAAACTTCGCAAACATCGTGTTGAGGCTTATTCCTTCTATAAATAACTGTCAACAAAACTGTCAACAAGGATTTCTCCAGTTTTTAAGGTGGTCGTCCTGCCTATATGACGTTTACAAAAATTTGTTTATTGTTTTGTTTTGTTTTTGTTTTTTCTTCTTTTAACTTAAACATAAATGGGTTATCAGTGGGGTTTGGTTTGAAATGTGAGTTTATGCAAAATTGGTGCTAAGTTCGTGCCCGCTTGTTTTGTTTTTTTTCATTGTTGTTGTTGTTGTTTGTTTGTTAATCCAGGCTTTTTAGTGATCACTATCCAGCAAAAGGTGAGAGAAGTTACCTATTCATTGATCATCCCTTCTTCCGATGTTTTGATTGATTACCACCGAAAGACGTCGGTTACATGGCTGTTTCTGTTGTGTGACTAACCAGACCTGTTTTAATGGTACGGCTAAAAAAACATTTTCATAATAAGCTACCAAAATAGCAAAAGTATTGAAACTGATAAAAATAATTCATGTCAGAATAAATGTCAGCATGTTTCGCACGCAAATAACGAGAGTCTAGTGTACTTACTGCCTAGGTAGCAATGTGGTTATGGGAGAGTGGTTTTGCTGGAAACTCATTCAACCATGGTATCATGCCAAAGACAAGATATTTTTTCTAGATATCAGACGATATGAACAGAGCACGGGGATAAATATTTTTCCTAAGGATATTACTGCTAAGTGAATATTATCTGCCTCATCCGATTTACTGATTACGTTTGCCGTGCTGATAACCGTTGTGTTGTCTCATACCATTATGAAGAGACAAACCTTTTCATATATATATATATATATATATGTATGTATGTATGTATATATATATTACACTGAACTTGCTTAATTAGTGAAATCAACTTTTTTTGTAAAAAAGAGTTGTTTTCATTTTGATTACATAAACCTCTGATTGCAAAAAAAAAATAGTTGCGGTAAATATTTATTTTGATAAAATAATCTTTTTATCAAATCAAAACAACACGTTTGTTTTTTTGTTTTTTGTGAAAAATTAAAACAACATATCTACCTATTCTTTGTAAAACATTTTGATTTCACTTTGATTACATAAACCCCCTTTTTTTTAAATATAGTTGTGGTAAATATTTATTTTGATTAAATAATCTTTTGATCAAATCAAAACGACACATTTGGGTTTTTTTGTGAAAATTCTAAAACTACCTATTTATTTTTTTGTAAGAAAGTTTGATCTTACTTTGATAACATGAATTTTTGATTATGAAAAAATCGTTGTTTTATATCCTCTTGTACATCACATTCCCGTCTGTTTGTTTGTCCAATATCCCCAAAGGTTCTCAATGAATTTTCAATACATTCTGTTTCAGAGCCAGGACGTTTCCTCTTGCATCGTAGGTATATGTCCACAATGCTTATATCCCCAAAGGTTCTCAATGAATTTCCATGGTATTTCCTCGAAAGGTTGGACAGGGTTTGAAGAAGAATCGATTAGATTTCGTGATTGATCAAGGGATTATTCACAATTATTCCTCGTACATCATTCAGTTTTCATTACAAGGACATTGGTAGAGGTAAGCGCTCTCCGTGTGCTTTCTAGTTCTAATTGAGCTTCTTTCTTTTTTTTTTAAATTCATCTAATTTTCAATTCCTTCAAAACTTCGTCAACCATCAGCATCGAATGCTTTGGGGGATGTTGTTGTTCTAAGGGACATTATGCAAGCGGACATTTTCAACACGCTTTTTCGTGGCTCAAAGTTTCATGGATGAGTTATGGTCAGCTGAAACATTTTACAACCGATGCATCCTGTCGATAGTCACCTGAACCTAACAAAAAGACTCTCTTAAATTAAAAATCATACAACGCACCCAAGAGACGATCATGCTTAGTACCACATGGGGAGATCACAAGACAGCACAGTATATTAGAAAGCAAACTGCGCTCAGAATTAGCATGAAAAGAAAGTATTGATACCGACGCAAGGCGAGGGAATTGGTGGATCTTTGGAAAGTCCTATATCCAACAACAGACCTTAAAAAGATGATGATGTTGATGATGATTCGAGTGGACATTTTGAACATGCGTCCTCATAATGATTCTGGGGCAAAATTGTTTTGTTTTGTTTTTTATTCATTTATTTCGCGGACCGGTTCGCTTGTGTTGGAGATAATAATGCATTTCTCACCGGAGGCAGAGATTGCTGTTCTTACTGAGGCGTTCGAATGTTGATTTTCTCTGCAGGCAGACCCTCCTTATTTCAGGAATTGGTGTAACAAAATCTTCCATCCCTCAATTCTCTCTCTCTCTCTCTCTCTCTCTCTCTCTCTCTCTCTCTCTCTCTCTCTCTATCTATCTATCTATCTATATATATATATATATATATATATATATATATATATATCTTAGCTGACCTATCAATTGCAGCTGGTGGCAAGAATTATTGTTATACATTTCAAGTTAAAAGCCCCGTTCTATTGCAAGATAATCGAATTCAAGTTACCCATTGCAAGATAAATGTTAACTTTATTGAATTAGCCATAGAAGTGCAGTGACTAGAATTCCCGACATTCGCAGTTAATGGGTTAAGCTTGATAGACATCAACTTCCGCACTTTTATTGCCATCAACAGACGGCCAATTTACATCATATGCTTGGCTGATAACTTTAAGCTAATGGAAGTTACCGAAGCAGAATTCCAGAGTCTTAAAACGAGACAGAAGAAAACTTTTGGAGCCTATGGAAGTTCTGAAAAAAGGTCAGAGTAACAATTCAGAAAATCAACTGTTCTAACCTGAAATAAACATTATATCAGGAGTTAAAATACCAATTTCACAGTATTTTGTTAAAGGGCATTGAGTTGCTCTTAAGAACTTAGAACAAAACTTAGCCTGGTCTTTTCTATTATAGCTATTTATTATTGTCAGGACAATTGCACCCTCCGGACAATTCCCCTCTGATGACAATTACCCCCGAGTACAACCGATGATGTTTGCCTGTAGAGATGATATTATGATTCGGGGTAAGTTTTTAGAGTTAGGGTTGTGTCGGGTGCTATGTCATCATTAAAGCTTATGGGGGAAAAATCTATTTAAAGATATATAAAATGTCTTCTTTTTATATCTAACGTGGTGTCATTTCAAACCTGTCTTCAAGGATAATTGGCCTCGGGGATAATTTTCCTCAGAGGGAAATTGTCCTTCTGGGTAATTGCTCTGGATGTTACGCCACCCTCTTCGCACCCCATATTTTGGTACTTTCTTTAAAGGGGTGTAGCTCCTTGAGTTATATATATATATATATATATATATATATATATATATATATATATATATATATATATATTGTAAGGCCAACTTTCCTGAAAATATGTATGTATATTGAAAAAAGTATTTATGTCTCATGTTTTTACATCGATTTATGTCTATTGGTACATGGATATCTACACATATTTTGTATATATATATATATATATATATATATATATATATATATATATATATATATATATATATATATATATATATATCTTGGAAGAATCTACTTTATCAGTATATAAGTATATATGAATATATGTATAGAAAGAGGGAGAAAGAGAGAGGAAGAAAGGAAGAGAGAGAGAGAGAAAAAGATTTATAGAGAAAGAAATAGCGATCCATACCTGTTCTATGTTTATTCTTGAAACGGTTGTTATCGCAAGGCATTTTAGATATTAATCAATACGGATCTCTTCTTGCACGTGTCGATAAAAAAAATAGTAATTTATGGTTCCCGAAATAGCCAGGCAGAGTGCCTCCAAGCATGAGCTGCAAATCGCAGAAAATAACTGCAATCCTTTCGGGCCTTCTATCTCAACACAAAACGCAAGACATCTTTTTTTTTAAGAATGACATGAAAATAACACTTTTTTAAATGATAAAAGCCAACATAATCAAAGGCTATTATTATTTTGACAATCTGCATTCCGGTTTTGATTTCAAGAATTTTCTGAAAAGATCAATGTATTGGGAATTCTTGCAATACAGGCTGCCATGACATGAGACCAGGGATGCTTTTCCCCAAAACAAAAATAAAATATTGGCGAAAAATCAATCTGGGCATTCCAGGCGACCAAGGCGTCCAAAAACCTATACGCAACCGTAGCCATCAAAGGTGGCAAAGGGGTCTATACTTTTTTTTTGATACGTGGATGTGTTTATGTGTTTGTTCGTTTGTTGGTTGATTTGTTTGTGTGTTCCAGCGCTCCTGGCCATCCCATTTTGTCTACAGTCCCGAAAATTGATATCAGTATTCCTAGATCCCTTCTAAATATATTTGATTTTGATTTTTCAACCACATTCCGACGGGTTTACGGATATAATCTAGATTCTCCAGATATTTATTTTTACTCTATTAAGATATTTTCTTGTGGGAAACGTCAGAAAAGTCATAAATAGACTTTGCTCCGACTATATTTATACTCCGATGGATTCTGTTACATGACTTACAATTTTGGTGCTACGGTTGTTCGTTTATTGACTGTGAGGTCGAGTCTCTACTTTGTATTTTTACTGGCGCCATTTCGAACCTTTTCGGCACCAATTTTCTCTGGGGCAGATGTCTTCAGGAATAATTGTCTTTGGGGGGATTGTCCTTCTAGGATAATTGCTCTGGATGTCACATCAAACTCTTCGCAGCCAATAATTTGTCATATCTAGCCATAGAACTGCACTGAAATTGCACATAAATTTCCAATTTGCAATATCACCTGAAGTAGCTAAATGACACTTCTGAATGTCACTTGGACTAGCTGGATACACTTCGAAGTGGATAAATAACATTTCTAAATATCACTTGAAATAGGTAAATAACACTTTTGAATATAACTTGAAAGTGGTAAATAACACTTCAATATATCCCTTCTAGTAGCTAAATAACAATTTCAAATATCACTTGGAGTAGCTAAATGACATACTTTCAAATATCACTCGAAATGGATAAATAACACTCCTAAAAATCACTTGGAATAGGTGAAAAGTATTTCTAAATATAACTTGAAGTAACTAAATAACACTTCTGAATATAATACATCAATATATCTGTCGAAGTAGTTTAATAACACTTTTAAATATCACTTGATGTAGCTCAATAACACTTCCAAGTATCAATTGAAGTAGCTGAATAACACTTATAAATATCACTTGAAGCAGCTAAATCACACTTCTAAATTGACTTGAAGTTGCAAAATAACGCTTTAATGTATCCTTTGAAGCAGCTAAATACCATTTCTAAATACCCCTTGAAGTCCTAAATAACACTAGCTACTGTGTATGAATTGTTAAGAGATGACAGGTATCACATTCAAACGAAGGATAATTTTCAAAATGATAAGTAAACGAAAATATCAAGTTTATAAATACGTACCTTATTTTTGCACTGATTGGTCAAAACCAGTGGCGCCACCAGCAGAGAAAATATTAAGAACAGCCGTGTTCCCAAAATATTGGAGTGAATTTCTTACCGGAGATACTGTCAATCGGTCTAAATCGAATCAACCTAAAAACGGAGCAATGTGTAAATATTTATTGCTTTCTACATTAGTCTATTTCGCCTTTTACCTAGGGAAGCGATAATTTCATCAGAAATGGGCTCATATAATGAAGAGTGTGATTTTTTTCGTTTTTTCGTTTCTCTGTCCGTGAGCATGGATTCTTCCTCTTGCAATGAATAAGTTTGCTGGTCCAGTATTCTAAACAATGGACTCTACCACTGACACGAGTTCCTTTTGTTTGTTTTTTGAAATTCAAATGCAGTATATCGATTTTGGAAAGTTCACTTTTCCCGTTATTTTTTGATTTTCGAAAAAAAAAGGCGAAGAAAGCACTCTGGTTTGGTTCTGCGCACTCTCAATGCCAGAATCTCGCACCAATGAGACCATCGATGACTCCCTGGATTTCCATCCGAATGAGCACTTATGGGTTGTGTTGGAACCACAAGTTTTTTTTTTCTTCTGCAGAACCTCCACCACGTAACTAGCTGCATTTAAAGGATCTGCTCTTGACAACACGGAATCTTAACTGATATTTTTTTTTAGATCTTCATCTTTAATCCGAATCCTGTCAATTTAGAAGTTGCACAGATATGTTGAATAAATGAGAAAATGTTTGAAGTGGGCATCTGAACACACGAACGTAAATAACAGGTATGGTTAGTAAATCGATAGAAAACCGTCACGTGACCGATGTCTTTATCAGAGAGATTGCCATAATGTTTTGGCTCATCGGTATGTGTGTGTGTCTGTATGTATATATATATATATATATATATGTGTGTGTGTGTGTGTGTGTGTGTGTGTGTGTGGATAGATGAATGGATATATACAATCCAACAGAATAAATTATGAATTGTATTGATATAACAAAATTTATGATTCATTCTGCTGGATCATATATATATATATATACATATATATCCATTTCTTTATACATAATTGTCGCGTTGAAAGAAGCGAATAGACCAAGAATAAACGAAATGAGAATTTGGTATGGAAACAGGTATTCGGGTTTTTGCATTCGGCTGTTTAGCTCAATGACAAGAGCATAAATACGTTGGAGCGGCTACTCTATCGGTGGCACCTCTGATTTCTGCAGCAGCCTCATTTTCTTTGATTGTTTATTCTATTTAAGCGGTCTAGGTCGAATGATACATAAACTGTATGATAACGGTAGATAATTTTAGATAAGTTTTTATATAGTATAACACAATTCATAATATATATGTACGTATATATGCATGTACGTTTATCTTGCACAACAAATATATTCTATTTTCCATGATCTCAACCCAACGCCTCTACATTAGTCACCTATTTCGATCTTCATACAGTGAAAATCTCAAATCAGATTACCGCTATTACTCGTGTGTCAGGCCACTGACTTATTGATCCACCATCATATTCCTGGGGAGTGCGTTATTCACGACATGCTGACATTCACCAGGTATATAACCTCGTGAATCTAATCATATATATATATATATATATATATATATATATATATATATATATATATATATATGAGAGAGAGGGAGATGAATGCAGGCCTATAATAATGACCTTTTTTCACATACATCAAATGATATTCAATACGCACATTGGCGAGAAGGGGAGAGTTTATACAGAAGAGAGATTGAGAGATAAGGATGGTGGGATATAGAGGATGATAGATGAATATAAACATGGTTTTACATCAATTTGCCCAATAGAGAGACGGGGATCTGTATGGATGGATGGAAAGATCAATGAATGCAGTCATGCAACAGACAGTCATCAAAGCCTTCATTTTTATTGCGTAACACGAGCGAAAGCCCCTAAGGTCAGCATTTTATTTCCGGTTTCGTTTTTTGTTATTGTCAGATGATGAACCATAATTTTCTGTCCATATCAGATAATTCACTTTCTCGACTTTGTTTTCTTTTTTAAACGAATGATGTTAAATTAAAGGGAAAATGTTTGTTCAAAGAACAAGTTGGCACACACACACACACACACACACACAAATGCAAATAACAGGTCCAGTTTTTCACTCAATAGAAAACCGTCACGCAACCAATATTTTTGGCAGCATGTCCTATTGGGGATGATCAATTAACAAATTTGAAGATAGGGCGATCAGTGAATAAGTTACTTCGCCTCGTGTTGGACAATGGTCACAAAAAATATCCGACTTTCCAAAAGCAAGGCGTGAATGCTGCCGGTTACAAACTCAGGGACCGATTTAGGATGAACTTACATTTTGAATTGAACCCAGTCCCACTTAAAACCTATCCACGGTGGGAATTTCGAAAAAACAAAAAAATACTAAACTCCTCTATACATACACGATACATGCATACGTATATACATAGCCACCCATCTAGCTAACAAGCCAGACCAGCTTAAAAACTGGAGAAACCTATGTAGACAGTTTTACTGATAGCTTTGGTTGACAGTTTCTGATCCTAATACAGTGACTGCTGAAAAGTTCATTTTAACGTATATAATCATAATCAGCCTTTTAGCGTCCGTCGTTGGACATAGACCTTCCCCAAGATATGCCAGATCTCTCTGTCATGAGCGTTGAGTAGCCAATACTTTCTGAACTTGTCTGTTTCGTCACACCATCTTATATTTTGCCGGCCGCAGTTTCACATGTGATTTCCGGGGATCCACGTTGTGAGTTGTGATGTCCCGAGGTTGTCTGACATTCGTGCAACATGGCTGACTCATTGCCATTTAGGTTTTCTGACATCCCTGACTCCTGTTTTTTTTCTCCAGTGTTCTGCATTATTTCCCGTGATCTCTCTCCAGGTTGAAGGTTAGTTAGGCTCCATGTTTCAGCTCCGAAGTTGACTATCGGGAGGATGCATTGGTTGTAGACTCATCTTCAAAATTGACTCAATTTGGACGAAAGATTTCTGATATTTGTAAATATATTGAATTTTCAAACTTGCGTCTTCTATTTTCAAATCCAAACCTGTCAATTTTGAATCTGTATAAAAATTTTAAATTGAACTTTTTGAAATACATCGGATACTTTTAAAACACTCTGTAAAAAAATGCACCTATTTCAACATTGAATATTTTTTGTAATTTCTTCAACGTACTCCTTATTAAGTCTAGAAAAAGACGATTTTTGTTGTTCTTTTTTTCAGTAACCCCCATTATATTCGGGGGAGAGGTTTCAATTTGCAATCCAAGTTTACGCTAAATTGATCCCTTATTTGTGTCCTGCAGCATTCATACTTTTTTTTAATTCCCCATCGAATCCCTCATGAAAATTCACTCGAGGAATTTACAGAATCAGAACAGGAATCGTTTTTTTTTATAATGGAATTCACAATTTACTTGCAGAGTAGTGTTAAATGATATAAAGCTACACACAACACTTTAATGACAAGATATACATGATATGTATTTGTATGAGTAAAAGATATCCGACAAAGAAGAGCTTGAAGACTTTTGCATTTGTGTGCGTGAGTGTGTGTGTGTATGAGAGAGAGGAGAGCACATGCGTGCATGTGAGTATGTAAGGTTATGCCAAATGTGTGCACGTATACAAGAGCAAAATTTATTCTTAAACACTGTGAAAACTGACACATATCCATAAATCTGTATATTTATATATGTATATATATATATACTCACACACATATAAAGAGAGAGAAACAGAGAGAGAGGGGGGGTAGAGAGTGAGAGAAAGAAAGAAAGAAAGGAACGAAAAGGAGAGAATGATGTATTTATTTTAATCATGGTATTGACGGTCTTCTTACAATATTGACCTCCATGTGTATACATACACTCACACACACACATAAATGTGTCTATGTGTGTGTGCATGTATATGTCTGTGTGTGTGTGCATATAATTTGTGTGTGTATGCAATTTGTGTGTGTATGCAATTTGTGTGTGTGAGGGGTTGTGTTAAACACAGCGGTATATACACACCGATAGTAGAAGCACATGATTAATCGTACAAACGAAAACAATTAACTTAAGAATACATGCCTACCTTTGCATGTATCTGTCTTCCCTTGCACATCTCTCTCAATACACACACTCATACACATGTTCACATATACACACATACACGCACACACACATATATATATATATAGTATGTATATTAATTCTCTGACGTATTAGTCTATCTATGAATGCATATTACCAAGTACTCCTATGTTTGTTTGTGAGTGGGAGAAGTGATGTGTCAAAATTCTTTGTAATATCTGAGAACAGAACAAACATATCTAATCTGAACAAACAACAATGGACAGTCAAGTGCATATCGCTTTCATATTTCACATATCAATTCCCCATTTAATGTGTCTATTTAGATTCTGATATTTGTACAAAGATATCTCCACTTGAATGCGCACCCGCCTACACACACGCACACATACGCCGACACACACTCACAAACACGCCAACACACACATACACATAAAATGTGCCGCTTGGGAATAAAGTGTCAGATATATTTCCTTTGAACAGAGTGATGACAAGCGAATGTATGACTTTTTGTAAATTGTTACATACACAGTGGCAATAAAATAACTTCAAAAGATCAGCCGCTCCCGACCGAACACGCAACATTAAATTAAGCTGACCTGAAATATCGGGATAATCAAACCACCTCAGCCCCACAAACGGCCCGCTCAACCAACAAGCCAAGTGGGCTACAGGTTCTTTGGGTGTCTGTGCCAATGTGCCTATGTGTATGTGGACACATTTTGGGGACTTCAATCATGAACATTTCAATGAGTACACCATTAAGTACCATCTAAAATTGTTCTTCAAAGAATTGGTTTTTGGGGCTCTCTATGAATAATTTGGACCAAGCAATACCCAAATCTGGTGTTAGTATTTTTTATACGAATTTAGATAATCGATCTATATTTTTAGATACTTCTAGATGAAAGATTCATCTTGTTAGATAATGTTGGATAATATTTTAGTTTATAAGTTCACGTACACAAACCGGTCACAGTAATCTATGCGAGGTACGGATATCTAATATATATTTGATAAAGTTGTAGATCTGCCCACTTTCTTCCCCTGAAACATTACGTTGTAGCCAGAGATATTCAATTAAAGTACCCCTAAAAAACAAAAGAAATCGGATAATAATAGTGTTGGTTCACCGTTCGCTCTCACTCAGGAGATAATTATCTACCTATGTAATTAATATATATTTGGGGTTTGGCAGAATGTCAAACCTCTCCCCCCAAACGGTACATTATAGACAGAATACACCTAAAATTTGCAAACTTTAAAACTTAATGACAATGGTGTGGAGTCTGTGTTCGCACTAACCCTGATAATAATCATCTGAATTCTCTCTATATATATATATATCTGAGGATGTCTACGCCATATTCACTTCCCAAACGGAACATTTTAGCTAGTGATTGTAATGAAAGAGGTTTTGATTTTCCCAAACAGGGGCAAATACATGTGTGTGTGCGTGCGAATAAAGCAGTAAATGAACTTGCAAATTCATCACGAAAATAGTGCATTTTTAAAGTTTGGTTGAAGCCAGTATGCCTGATTTTCATGGTCTGCAAACCTTCCCTGGTTGGAAGATAAGCAGAACTGACCTCATTTACGAGAAAGTAAAGCATTCTTCGAGAACCTCTCGTAAGCCGAAATAGTGTAAAATGAAGTAGTAATTATCATTATTGGGAAAAAGTAATTAACAATAATGGTGATAATTTTGAGCATTCCCAAGACCCAAAATAGTGATAAGGTATGTTAAACTGATATTGGTGATGTGATGGTACAGGAGACTTTGGTGTAAGAGAAAGAGAAGTATTGGGTGGGCACTGCTTCGGTAACTGTTTGCTGCATAACAAACACTCAACACTATTTTCGCTTTTTGCCTTCTTTCGTTAAAGCGAAAACTGACGTAAAAAAAACCTTCAAAAAGCCGGTTACGTACGTGCAAGTTCTCTGACCTGAAATTCTTTTAATCCGGACAAAATTCCATCGGAAGATTTTATTTGCATTGACAATCTAATGATGTCTCTACCACAAGTTGTGGTAGGTGTATAATACGTGGCTTCGAAAAGTTTTGGCTGAGTTGTTGTTGCGTAATTTTACCACAAAGACATTTGATAATCCGATTAGGGGGTTAATCAGCTCTGCCTTTGGAACAATGAAGTTGGATTAAAGCCTGTCGAGGGGTTCCTGGCGCCCCGAGCAAGTTGAATTCCGGCACCGCAAAAAGTATTTAACTGTCAGATATTCCAGAAAAATTTGAGTTCACAACGGAGAGATTTCTTATTTCGACTTTCTTTCATTCTGCTTAATCAGTCCATTTTTCTATTTTTTTCGTGTGTATTTGAAAACCCCCACTGTCTCAGTCATCTGACATGCACCCCTAGCACTTGGTGCCCTTGGCGAGAGCCAATGTTGCTGGAAACTTAGGCCAGCCCTAGGTGCGACTAAGGGAATTGTATCCATCTATGTAAGTCGAAAGAAGTGAAGAAGATGATGTGATTTCTGAGTAAGTCACTGTCTGAGGAAGATATGTTCTGCATATACGGAAGTCCGTTCTATATGCCTGTCTATTGGTAGACGTTTCTTGAGTGATGTTGTACATGAGTTCGTTTGGGTGGGATGGTGTTTAGTTGTGCCAGCGTAGGTGGAACCAGTAAGTACTTTTCGCCATTTCCACCAGCATCAAAGTACATCTCAAAGAACATCGTTTTCCCTTTTACCGTTTCCGACTCTCAAAGTTGAAACGTGCATTATTGATGACAAAATCAGCGAGCGTAGAGACTTGCCAGCCCGAACTAAAAGCATCGCTCAGATCGGCTAAATCACTCGCAGACAGTGCACAGTAAAGCTTATAATGCCTTCATCCCAAAGCAGCAACAGCATTAAAACCTAAAACTGCAGACTGTAAATAAGGGTTGCCATTTAGTTTTTTTCCACGACCAAAATTAAGTCAATTTTGGTACTGAACAGAGAGCTATTTGGTTTCGAAAATGAAGATTGGTGCTCTAATCTACAAAAGACAACAAATTATATTATACGTCATACATGAACGATAGATTAAGGAAAGTTTTGTATTTTTATCTATTTTCCCTTCTAGCATAGTTTGATGACTGGTTTTAAGTTATATTACTATATTTGTGCAAACACTACTTAATTTGTATATGCACACAAGACAATATAAATTTGGACTTGTGTGGCAGATGACATTCGGTAACTTTGCTGCGAATCTGACATTGAGTCTCCACTGATGATTTGCCCGGGCACGAAACTACGGGCATATGTTTCTGCTTTACTATTTCTTATTTTAGACTCTTTGTGGAGCATAGGGCCGCAACCATTGTGTTGCAGATCCAGTAAGAAGTAGGTTTTTACGGGTTTAGTTGCAGGCTCCACACCCAACCCTCTTCTTCTGTCAGACTGGGGACCTGCTATGGTGTGTGTCCAGCTGTTGGTTATTTCTATCTGGGTTACTATATCTTAAATGGACTGCTATTTATCTATTGAAATAGAGCCAATGGTAGGAGAAATTGATGCATGCCTTTCCCATGAGAATGAATGTGAAGTGAATACAAACAACCTCCACCAATATTCGAAGTCGGTCGGCCGATTCTGTTTTCCGTGCTGGTAACCGTAATGCCACTCCACACCCCTATGGACCTCTATATTAGAAAGAATAAAAGAAGACGCAAAATCGCCTCTTCAGAACAGGCTTCTCTTTCCACCAGGAGTGAATTTATTCACCTGCATTCATCTTCCAACACTGACAATGGATATATTAGCCATATTGCTGTATCATTCTCGCTATTGCAGGCAAAATAAATTGTAAATCTATCGACGCTTTGTCTATTGTCAGTGGAGTGGCAAGACAATGATTGAGAAGACTGGCGTTGGGACAGGGCATGAACAGTTAGATTCGTATAAATGCGAAAGTGTCTTACCTTGTTTCGTTTTATGAACTGATAATGGTCAAATCATGCTACTGTTTTCAATTATTGTCTTTTGTGAGCAGGGTTGCCAGATAGTTGGAGAGGTTTCCGGTCAAAAGCACGCCAAAAATGGCCAAATGCCATAATTGTTGTACACACAAAAGAAAAAACGAAGGACAGAACTTGGGATCAAGTTTATCATCACAACTACATCGTGAATACAACCCTCTTCCCCCGAAGAATCTAAAAAAATCCTTTTTTCAAACTGTTATTTTCTGATGGAACGAATGTCTTGTGGATTGAAACAGCAATTGATTACTTACAGATTTTTTTCTATTTCTTCAAATAAAACATCCGAGGGAAATGAAAAATGATGGCCAAGAAGTACAAAATTTTAAATATGGTCAAACCAGGAATTACATGGCCAAATACTTTACAAAAAGGCCAAAAGTTTGGCAAATTTGGTCATGAAACGGTGAAAATGGCAACCTTGGCTGATAATTACTTCAAATTGCACTCTTATAGGAATCATGATTCTTCAATTATTGTCACTTGAGAACTGTATCCCAGAGAATTCTTTCCCATTACACTGATTGATAATATAAACAAGATATTTATTCCTAACTTTTTTCTACATATGTCATTTCCCCTGAGGCGTCTTACAATCTTCTATTCTTTTTACGAATTTGTCTCTAGGTGAATACTGATAAATTGTTTTATATTTTGCTTTGTAATTTGCTGTGAAATGCTTCTGCACTTCATGACATTTTCAATTTTGTCATTTGTAAATATTGTACTACTGCTTATGTCTCATAATAATCTTTACATTTGGATGTGAATTTACATATGCAAATGTAACGACTAATATTGAACGAAGATAGTATTATTTTTGTATAACCTTTACTAGCATTCTTTTGTATGTGAATAATGCTACATGCTTAATCAATCTGGCGTCGAAACTATTACTATTGTATTTCACCTGACTGTGAATAGATTTATGTTTATCTTGTTATCAAATATTCTTGTTAGAAAATACTTACCCATAACTCTGATAGACAAAAGAAACGAGACACCCATTCCTCACTTTCTTCTTGATTAATTTCTTCTTGAATCAATCATTACCAATACCATCGTCTACGTCTCCCTCTCCCTATTCTTCTTTCTATTCTTCTTCTTCTTCTTTTTCTTACCAACCATTTTCTTAGTCTTCTTAGCCTTCCTTCGTCTTTTCCTCAACTTTTTCTTAGCTATTTTTGCAAGCGTCTAGCATTCTTTTTAGTCTTTAGCGTTTTTTGAAGCCTTTTACTAAGCACCCAGTCTTCTGCTTAGCCTTCTCCTTTAGCATTTTAGCATTCTTGACTTTTTAACCATATTATTGACATTATTCTCAACGTTTTGTTTTTTTACTTTCTCTGCTTTCATGGCTTCTTCGCCATTTTATTTCTTTCTATCTACCCTTAGCCTACTTCTTAGCCGTCTTCTTCTCAACCTTTTTCTTAACCTTTTTCTCCTTAGCCCTGGTTTCATTTGTCTTTTTCTAATAGCCTTCTTCAAAGCTTTGTATTTCCTGATATTCCATCTTTTTAGTCTCTATTTTCTTAGCCATCATCCTAGCCTTCTTCTTCTTTTAGTGTCATTTACCTCTTCCCTTTTTCTTTTTTCTTCTTCTTTTTGCTTTCCTCCCTTCTTCTTTTTCTTCATAACTTCTCAATAGCCTCCTCCCTCTTGTTGATAGCCGTTTTCTCTTCAGCCATATACCGAGCCTATATTTTTCAGCCTTCTTTTTAGCCTTCTTCTTCTCTTTGGCTTTCATCATCGTTTTCGTTTCAGCCACTTTCTTCTTTACATTTGCCCTCCAGTCTCACTAGTTCTGTTTTCTCTTTAACTCTCTTCTTAGACTTCTTCTACTTGGCCTTCATCTTCGCCTTATTTTTGGTAATTTTTTTTGTTGTTTTTTCTATTAACCTTTTTATCATTTTTTTCTTATAAGCTATTTTCATTGACATTCTTTTTCACAGCCTTCTTTTTGATAGTTTTTTTTTTCTAGATAGGCGTATTTGCCTTCTTTTCCTCAAATAGTCTTCATTTCAGCCTTCTTCTATCTTATGGTGATTATATCATTTCTTGAACTTTTTTTTTAATTTTGTTTCGGACCGTTTTACATATTCAACTCGTCTTTTTATACTCACCCTACTCCAGAGGAAGAGATGGATACATGTCTTTCCCTGGGGCAAAAATGCAAAGGGCTTATTTCAAATAAGTATGAATATAATGCACTATTATTGAACTGATGATAAGTCATGTAAAAGAAAATTAGAATAAATATGGTCAGAATAATTCTATTCAAAAGACCACAGGAGTTTTCCACGGGAAAGAATCTAAAGAAAAAGAAAAACGTATAAATTTGGAGACTCTAGTTGTTAGTAAAAAAAAACAAAAAAAAAACATCAAAATAAGGTCCCCAAAATATCAATAGAGCCTTTATCTATTGAAATAGAACCAATGGTAAAACAAAAAAAAAACATCTTTAGATTGGGTTTAGTGATGCCAATTTTTAAGTCATTGTACAAAACGATATGGACTGGAGTGCTGAAATACCCAAACACATAAACGATCTCACAAATACATGAACACACATGATAGAATCCTGCACTCTCTTTGATGGCTAAGGTTGTTTTATTATGAATTTCTACATTATTTTAAGTAACTAATCATTTGTGCAAACATCAACTTCCTTTTTGCACTGGTTGCAAAACGCTCATTAGAGAGAATTATTTTGTTAACTACATTTTCTAACAGCTGAGCATTGTACTGAATTAGAAACAGTCAACCAAAACTGTCATCAAAATGCTCTCTTGAGTTTTTCTGTGGATATGGCTGACCGTTAGCATGTACAGACCTCACAAATGGAGCTAGAGAGATGTAAATTGAAGCATTTACTCCTTATTATGTATAGAAATTCCCTCTTTTGAACATTTCTAAAATGGATTTTTAGCAGGGTTCAATTTATAATGGATGTTATTCAGTGATCACAGCCCAGCAAAAGAGAGAGTGAGAGGAGTAACTCATTCATTGATTAGCCTTTTTTTTTTCCAATGTTAAATTGATCCACCTCAACGTGACGTGAAGTTTTTCTGCTGAGTGACTGAGGAGACCTACTCATTATATTCATGATCTTCTAAAAGCTGGCACCGAAAAATAAAAAACGTACAAAAGAGGCGTCAAATCTGGTAGTTTGACGCAGTGTCGGTTTTTCTTTATTGGACTCACAACATTACGAGGACAAAGGAACTGCAGTGCGCAGAATGGAAAATGAGAGGTGGCTCGTATTGTGTGACTAGATACGACGAGGAGACAGAACGTCCATTTTGTGTACGAACAACTCAGTTGGCCAATCAGCTTCCTTCCAAACAAAATAGCAAGAAGAAAAAACCGAAAATACACTTAGTATACATATATATATATATATATATATATATATATATATATATATATATATATAGAGAGAGAGAGAGAGAGAGAGAGAGATACATACATACATACATACATACATACATACATACATACATACATACATACATGCATATAGAGATAGATAGATAGATATAGAGATAGATACATAGATAGATAGATAGATATAGACATATATAGATATATATATAGACAGACAGGTAGATAGATAGAAAGAGAGAGTCTAGAAAGCTTCACGGGTTTAAACTTTAAAAAAACTATTTCAAAAGGTTTTTGCATCACTTCAGTCACTTATTTCCCCAATATCTGTCAATGCAATTTATGCTATTTTTCTTCGGTGGTTTTTTCCCCTATTTCATATGTACTTTGTTATCATGGTACGATGAATGAATTTTCTTCTTGTTGGATCATCAGTTGTTCACTATGTAACTGTTTCGGGGATTTCAAAAATAAAACAGTTATATTATGAAATAACATTGATTCAAAAATGGATTTTCATAGTTTATATATATGAAATGAGTATATAAGCAAATGTCTTGCTGTGGTGTGTAAAGAATAATCTGATCGATTAATTTACCTGTCTGTTATGAAATAATTATAAAAATTACGTCGTAGAAACTCTTAAAACTCCACGTCTGATAATCGCAACGATTTGATTTGAGATTGAATTTTTCTATAAAATTGAAATTGAGATAGCTGAACATCTATGCCATTTCACTTAATCATTTCCCAATATCTGTTGATGTAATGTATACATTGGTCATTTGCAAAATTTTATGTCTCAATGTACTTGTATACATCTGTATAAACTCAATATAACTGTGTACGTTTTAATATATTTAAATACGTAAATATGTAAATACATAATCATAAATATTACATTCGTGTGTCTATGTGAGGGTTGTTTCTTTGCATAAATGTATAGATTCACGTGTACTTTTATTCGGCTATATCACTTTATCATAACTCTATACATTATTACATATTAGTGAGTGTCTGACAAACACAAATACATACTAACCTATACAAATGTAGGAAGTTGATGTATCTTCTAAATAAAAATCCATTTTAGAGCCAATGTTATTTCATTATCTTATGCATATAAATATGATATCCACTTCCCAGATAATGAATCACTCTGACAAAATTGTTGCAGCATTTATATATATGTATATACACATCTTAAATTTGGCACCAGACATGCAATTTCCACAAGTCCCTGTAATAAATATTTATTTTACTAATATCCAAGTAGAATAGTAGAATAAATGTCGATTTATCAAAACGGCCAGGCCGGAGACATGAAACGTTTAGTTCGATAAGTCTAAGAGCCGCCCTACAGACGGGTTATTCGGCTAGTTTTACATAATATCAAAACTCCATTTTTCTTTTCATTTTAATAAATCAACAAATAAGGTTAATTTTTTTTTTGCAATATGAAATAAAAATATTCTGAAAAAAATATGTACGCACATTCATATGCAAAACTTAATTGACAGTTTGATATAACGTTTGGCGGCTAATCGATGATTTTAAAAAGTTGAAAGGAATCCGACAAAAAAGTTCTTGGCGAAACCTCTGTTGGCGTAAACAAAACGTTTCAGGCAAGCTCCCATCACAACTCAGCAGCACTTCATCACATATCAGCAGTAGCCACTACCTATGAGCAGCAGTTTTGGTTACATATACTCACCTTTGAACCATTATCATAGGTATTATAGATTCCTTAGTGGAAAGTCTCGTGAGACTTTCAAGCAGCAATTTGAAGGCTCGCACTAATTCTGATGGATTTTTTCATTGATTGGCTTGAAGGTTTTACATCATTTGTCCCGAAACCAAGGGTTGCCTCAGAATCGAGCAGACGAATTACTGTTACTGATTCTCTGTCGTGCACGCTGCACGGATCTTAGGGGAGGATCCTGCTCAACATGATACGGTGAGATTACAAGACAGCATATAGCAGGGGCCACAGGTATCAAGAAGAGACATTTTTTAAAACTAAAATACAGTGGCAGTGGGTAGGCCATCTTACGAGAATGTCAGACAACCGCTGCATATCCCAACTCACGGCCTGGATCCTCAGAGATCATATGCGAAACTGTGACCAATAAGAAAAAAAGATGGATTGACGCTTTAGACAAGTTCAGAAACTATTTGCTTCGCGACACCCACGATCGACAGTTCTGGCGAATCTGGTTGGAGGGTTCTCTCCAACGACCTCATGAAAATGCTGTTGATGCTCACGATACTTTACGTAAAAGTTTAAATTTTAAAGTTACTGTGTGTGCAACAGTGTATTGGTGTACGTGTAATTACGTGTGTGTGCTTGTTTGTGCGTGTATGCACATGCAAATATTTGTCTTCACGAGAGCGTCTGTGTGTGTGACTGTTAGAGTGTCTGTGTGTACTTGAGAGTGCATGTATTGATATGTGCATATGTATATATTCATTCTTTTGTCCTCATCATTCGACTGCGTGCACTAATTCTGATGGATTTTTTTCATTGACTGTCTTGTAAGTTTTACTTCATTAGTTCCAACTCCCAGAATCGAATAGGCAAATTACTGTCAATCAAAAAGGACATTTATACTTATCAATAAATGATAATCCAATCAAGAATGCAGGACATCACATCCAGCTGGGATGTGGAGCTATTCAAGCTAGAAAGGACAATCGATCACAGTCAATGATTCGAAGGACATTGGACATTTATGACGCTTTTACAAGCCGATTCTTTGCGACGGTTGAATATAGGGACACGCTGACATTGCACATACTTACTAGACAAGAATCTTTTATAATAACAGCACTGTCCAATGACACACGTGTTTTAAGAGCACGTTCATTTTTCCTCTTGCAACACTATTATCGGGCATTAGTTTGCAATAACAACACATGAAGGTTTCAGTGTGTTATTTTAAAAACTAATATTAAATAATCTTTACAATCATCATCATCGTCAGCCTTTAAGCGGCCATCGTTGGACCTATACCTCTCGCATGATTCGCCAGACCTCTCTACTATAATGCGTTGCAGAGCCAGAATTTTCTGAACTTGTCTAGTTTGTCATGTCATATAATGTCCTGTTGGCCAAAGTTTCACATATGATCTCTGAGGATCCACGTTATGAGCCGTGTTGTCCAGCAGATGTCTGACATTCTTGTAATATGACCAGCCCATTGTCATTTGAGTTTTCAAATGGATTCTGTATATCTCTAACTCTCCATTTGATCATGAGTATGACTCTCTCCTGAGCTTGTTGCATAGTTCTCAATTCGAAAATCAATCTTTTGATTTAGGTTTCATGTTTCAGTTGATGAATATCAGGAGGATGCATTGGTTGTTGACCCTTCTTTTATCTCAACCTTCAACAACAAGAAAACTGCATCTGTCCATAAAAGAACTCCTTGACATTAAAGACGCCAAAATGAATACAGAAATCTGAAAAAAAATTCGAAAGTTGAGTCTAATGACTTTTTAGAATTTCTCTCTTATTTAATAAGCTCGAAATAATCAAGGAGATGGGACAAGATGTGTATGTGAGTGCATTGATTCCTAAATGCAATATTGCGTTGTCTATACTGAGCGATTAAAAAAAGGTTCAAATCGAAACTTGATGTATTGATTGTCACCAGTGACTTATGTTGTATTAAATTGTAAAAGGGTAATAAAAAGTCGGTTTTGTCAGTACTTTTCGGTTCCTCATAATTCATACATTTCGAATCAAATCCATCCGTCATAACAGCTAGCTAGTTATAACAGCACTCTCAGGGGGTGCTGCAGTTATGGGAGTCTACTGCATTACATATTTAGGGTAAGTGGAGAGAAGTAAATGGCACAGAAAGTGAGATGCAGATTGTAGAAGAAAAGAGAGAGAAGAGATACAAAGAAGGTAGTTTGCAAGTTCTGTCTGAAAAGTATCCAGCCATTTTGAATATCTTGAGAACCAGTCGCGCAAACTTGATGTAACTTTGCAACTAATCAGAGGAGTCCTCGCTGCGCATGGATGAGTAGACATTCCTCGCTGGGGTTACTAATTCGATAGTGATACACCTTTGTGTGAGCTTGTGTAATGTGTGACCGTAGCATTTACAATGAGCGAACTTGTCCATTATTAATTCCTTGTGTGGGTTGGGTTTTTTTTTTTTTTTTTTTTTTTTGCAAAACATCACATCACTGTCAGTCCCTTCCCTACCATCCAGAATTGGCTCCCTGTGAATTCCGACTTTTCTTCGATGACGAGATTGATTGCGATACCGAAATAGGACTTTGCAGACTGTTTTCATTAATTCCTCATCCAATATATACAAATTCATGTTGTAAACTTTAAAAGGCACTCAGAGAGCGCACGCCTCTGCTATCTCCTTGCAATAACTAAAATCTGAACGAAAATGAAATATCAAATAACCCAAGAGATGACCTTTAATGCACAACTTCCTCTGAAATTTAAATTTGGCTTTTTTTTCAACTGTTAGCTTTTCACCTCTTTCCCTCAAAATATCTTTTTGATTTTTCAATCTAAGAAAATTCTCTAGATCCACACCAAAGTTTGATCACTTATTTAATGGCCCATGGCTATCCTTTCTCAAAATTTAATCTAAATTCACTGAGATCTTCTGGAGATAAATAAACAGACGGAGATACAGACGGACATATTGGTAGACGGACAGACAGACCATTAATAGAAGTGAATCCATATACCTCTTTCATTTTCGTTGAAGTAAACTGATAAGCCAAAACAGCCGGCAACTCAATAAGGTACGTGTTTTATGAAAGACAAACGTTGACGTCAGGAATGACGTATATTCCCTGTTCGTCCGAATAATGGAAAATACAAACAGTATTCAGAACCATTTTTATGAGATGACCACTCCTGTTCTTCAAGTAAACAGGAACCCAGGTCAGATTTTGGTACCACTCAAGGTAACCAAACAATTCTTTTATTTTTGTTTTCCTACATTTCTCTAGTTTATATTTTGGTATGATAACCCTGTCTATCCCGTAGATTTATGATGATTATCACTCTGTTAACGAATATTCATCTATACAAAATTTGAAAGCACTGAAACTGCGCATACCTCTGCCAATAGGGAAAATTTGTATGAATCCACCCCAAAATCTTATCACCTCTTTCTTAGCCTATTTCCCAGCCTTTCACATGATGTCGTGGATATTAATTGAGAATCTTCGGAGATATAGTGTGGAGACTGGTTAGCATTAATATAAATGTATTTAAAAAACGAAAAGATATCACTCAATCCAAAACAGAACGTTGGATCCGCCCCAAAATTTAACAAAAATCTCGTTCACCCCATTGTCCACCGTCTCGCAATATTTGTGGAGGAAGACGAAAGTACAAAGATTGTTCGGCTACCCTGGGTGGTACCAATTTTTAAAATTTATCAGTATTGCCCCGTGGACTGTTACGGCCCCTGTCTCTCGGTGGTTTTGACCGACTGGACACCGCTGTGATACCATTGCCAATGAGGGGCTAATAAGGGGCCAAATAGGGGTCACTGGGGCATGGTTTGACTCTGTGTAAGCAATGACAAGCCATGTCAAGCTTGCTCAGGATTCATCCTGTGTTTAAGTCGAGGTTGCTCCAGTGTCTCCATAACACGTCATGGGGATAAGAGCATGTCACCGCCTCACCCTAGAGTTGATTTCATGTCAAACTTAACGCTGTGGGGAGGCGATTGAACAGCCTGTCCACCAAAAAACTTCAATCCGGCCGGTTTTTTCTTTGCTCTTGACTACAAAAGCCTCAACATTCTGCTTTCACAATGAAAGATAGATGTGAGCAGATTTTCAAAAGAAATCGTATTTTGAAACAATTGAAGGTAAAACAAAAGTTAATATTTGGTATCCTTACCAAATCTACTGACTCAATTCCCCAAACAATACGTTCCAAAGCCTTATTTGATGAACTTCGAATTTTATTTCGGGGGCAATCAAATCTTTTCTTCCAATCTTTGATGTTAATACAACGTTTCTGCCGAATTATTTTATTGCCTGCTTCAGATGTAATCTGTAATACCCGTAAGAAAAGAAAGTCTCTTTTATTTTGTTTTTGTTCTTTCGTTTTTTGTTTGTTTTTTTTGTTTTTGTCTTTTTTTTGTTTTGTGTGTGTGTGTGTGTGTGTGTGTGTGTGTGTGTGTGTGTGTGTGTGTGTTGTTTGTTTGTTTTGTTTTTTGTTTTTTGTTTTGCTCTGTACTACCGGGGATGGAAAAAGGGACTCTTTCCTTGTGAATATTACACCTGAAGAATGTCGGAGGGGGAATCGGTGGAATTATAGTGTTATCATCAAAGATGTGAAAAAGAAATTGGATTGTCTGAAGAAGTTCGAATGTGTCATAACTATTCTCAAAGTTAGAGACAAAGAAATCCACGTCCTAAAATATAAATACACTTCCTTAATTCAACAGCAAACAAAGGAAGAAAGACAGGATGTGACAATTGTTTTAGAGACCTTCAGGATTTTCCCGTAACACAAGTATGAACTTGAACATATATGGGCATATATTCACACGTTTGTCTGTCTGTTTGTAAGTTTGTTTGTCTCTAAATATCTCCACGAATTCTCAACGAATTTCAAAGAAATTTTTGTAAGGGCGGGCCATGACTAAAAATCATTTTGATAAATTTAGGGGCAGATCCAGTATTGTTTGTTTTTTGTTTTTTTCGATTTTGCTAACATTAATTGATACAACAATTTTTGGCTTTTCGGATGTAATTACACATTAATGTCTTATCACGATAGAGTCACCATGTGATAAACTACATTATAGTTTGTTTTTGTTGTTTTTTTTAGTTTTCATAGCATTGTCTAGGATCTCCAATATGATTGTTCAATTTAGTAACAATTAACAAATTAATGAACTCTCCGATTGCTTTCTATTTCACTCTATGAGTGCACACTGCAATTACTCGACCATTGAACGGCCATTGTATGAAGTTGATATCCACCTGATAAAGTAGGCAGCAAACAAGGTTGCACAGTATTGACTTTGATGTTGTTTGGATCAGCAGTTTACAAGAGATCTAATCAATTAAAAGAATTAATTTTAAATATATCTCCTTAGTTTTCATTCATTATCTTCCTTTACTCTTACACTTCAGAATTAAAGGATTAAATTTAGGTATAAAATCTAAATTTTCAACACTGAAGAGAAGTTAGCCAAATACTTCGAAGCCGTAGTGTCGTAAGACGGACGGAAAAATCATTTTACATGATAATCATCGCAGGTTGCTCCACACACCATAAGGTTAGGCTCCTTCCAAACATGCACCTTTGGGACGATCACAGCACTTGTACTTATAACAGGAGATGTAGGCCTTATCAAGAAATCACACCCCAGAGCCAGACGAGAAAGATTTCATACATTCTAGAGAGGATTTGAATCCTTCGATGGGTTTCAGTAAATTATTTTGGAACTTTATCTGCTTAATCAAAACCATTTTTATTCGGTGAAGAATCGCTTAGATGTTCCTCAAAGATTCTTCGGATAATATCGTAGTGTAAAAATACCCTCAGGTAAGAAGGAGGAAACGATTTCCAAGACTCGACAAACAGTTATAAAAAATACTGTTTTTTTTTTTTTGATTGAAGATGTTTTCACTTTCAGCACTGTTCTCTCTTGTTGGAAAAAAACAGCATTTCATTCATAGCAAGCTGATATGCAGGTCTGAAGGCATGTGTTTGTTAATAGAAATCATGTAGAAATATACAGGGTCATTATAAAGTCCATGTACAGTTTGAAATTTTCTTAACATAAATTCAATACATGATAAAAACCAATCTGTAAAAAGGTAAGAGAAAATGTATTACATTTTTGATAGTCTGAAAAGAGCAACATTTTGGTCCTATACTGAGTGCTCAGATACTAAGATCTTTGGTAGAGTGCACGAACAATTTGATCCTAGGCAGTGTGCTCGGATACTTTGATCAATGACTCGAGTACTGATCTATAAGCAAATTATCCCATCATTTTTAAGTGCACCATTAAAGTAATGAAATAATTGATTAGCAATATTAATTATAAACTAAACTACGATAAAAGAGTCGCACTTTACTTATAGAAGATATCAAAATTCAAACTGCATAAGACTTTGTAATGACCCTCTTTAAGCCAAAAAGAAATTACAGATTTTATTAGATTAGAATATCTGAGCTCATCAGGTTATTTACTAAGCTTGGGTTAGTAAAATCGAGGAAATTTGTGATAGGAATACTGCGATGCATCACCTTCCGTTCAAATAGTAATGGCTTCGAAATTCTAGCTTTCTACTCAAGCCCAAACACCAACTATTGGCACCAATGTTTAGCAGGTAATCATCTCTGCCAGATCAGGCTATAAAACTTGATTGAAATAAATTGCAACCTGTCTGCCTACTCTGGAAATCGACAGTTGAATTTTTTGCCTTCCACTCCGGTTGGATACTAATCATGGGCATCGATTTCAAACAGGTAACTGAATCAATCGCGTAGTAAGCTATGAACGATGGGTGGAAAGTATGCTGCACCAATTCTACAGGTGTGGAGATCATGCATACCCACCCTGAAAATCGGGATTCGAAACGCTGGTTTTATGGGGGCATGACCAATATCCAATGTTACCAACGTCAGATACATAACTATTAATTGCTGTGAAGCAGGTTATGAACAACGGTTAGGTATATTACTACGTTTTTACAAGCGCAGATATCTTGCCAGCGTGCTGAACGACTGACAATTATCTCTGAAAGTTCGTATTGTTTACCTGAGCACGAACACCGACCATTGGTACCAGTAAGAAATACACAACTCTCTCGGCCACTTGACCCAACTAATTTTTCCCGACGAGTACAATCTCTATCTTTTTATATCCTGCGTGAACAAGGGCTATACCCAATTTCAGTCTTCCAGTCTGTTTTAAGTATCTTAGTGTTTTTCATTCTTTAGTTTTCATAACTCATAAAAGTCACTTGAACTCATTCATTGCTTTTTTAGTCATCCTTTCAAATATGTCACGTTTTAGTGTTTTCAACGATTACAATTTCAACAGCAACACACCATTTCAACATTCGTTTATTGGTCTTGTTCTGTAGCAAAAATAACTCCCTTTTTACTGGTGAAAAAAGTGACTAAAAAGCATTGCCTAGAGTGAACAAAAGTTTTGAAAAAAGAAATTATCATTCGGATCAGAAAAAAATATTTTCCCATTTATTGCGACAATGAAATGTTGATACTGCATAACGCAAATTTTTTTCCCTGAATTTCTGGCTGTAGAATTGGAGAAAACTACAGCTGTAAACAGGCCTGTCTGCTGTAGGTAAAAATTCCACTCCAACTCACTCCAATGATTCCTGCAGCTTTTGCATTGTTTATGAATGTTCGTAGATATGTAAGGTTTGTCTGTTTGACTCCGTCGGTGAGAGAGTCGTCTGCTGATCACTTAATCGTGATTTCAAATCACGCTAAGGAAATTTTGATTTAATGTATCAGTTTACGTTAACGTGGCGGACGGATAAACAATGAAAAGTTTACTCCCCTAAATTAAGTGAAGATTGTTCTTATTCTTGTGGTAACGTTGGGAAAACAAAGTCAACTCTAGCCTCTGACTGGGATTGGAATTTGACGATTAAAGTTGGTTTGGGAACAGAACTCATCACTTATAACGGTACTCTTGACTTTTTTTCAAAACTGGAATACCCTGGGGATTCCTAAATCTTTGTAGCACCCACAATGCTATGTCTGAACTACTTTTTAAAAAAGAGAATAAATAACAAAATTTTAAAATGTATCATATGTCAGAACTGAAAATCTATATCAAGATATCCACCCATTATAATTAGCAACGAGCAGATATCTCCTGACACGCTATGGGACGAAACGGATGTTGTGAAATAGAATTTGATTCATTTTCTAATGACGTAATGAATATAGTGAATTCAATGAAGAATATGAAGATAGAAAGAATGATAACAAAAAAAAGGATCCATCCAGGGGTCAACTGAACGCTATTCCCCCAAGGTCATTGAAATGCTAATTTCAATTATCCAATTTGTATATCCGTTTATTTTACATACGACGTCATTTTTGGCGGTACGGGTAAATTAGTTACATATAAAACAATCTGGTAAGTCACTCAAAGAAATTGCTATCCAATCAGTGTCTTCCGGCAACGTGTCGTGTCGGGGTGATCAACCAAAAAATTGGAAAAAGGGATGATTAAAGAAGTTACTCCTCTTGCTTTTGGCAGAAAAATCTACTCTGAAAAGTTGAAATTTTCAAAACAAAATTACGAAATCAGGGGGCAATTCAACATGAACTAATTTTGCAAACGGAACTCCCAATAAAAAAAAAGTATTTGAGGGGATTTTCTACGGAAAAAAACAATTTTTGTAAGCATGATAAGGAGTAAATTTTCAGCCCACTAGCTCCATTTAGTATAACTTGTACGCGTAATACATACGTGCTTACAGAGCCCACCAGCTAGATGAGCTTGAAAACTGAAACAAAATTTACGTTAACAGATTTGGTGACAGTTCTGATAGACAGTTTCCTACGTGAAGGAAAAAGAACAAAAATTGTGTATACGAACCATGACACGAAATAGTAGAATGAATTTTGCCGAAGCCTTGATGACTAAGACAGAAAAAATTGAAAGAGAAATTGATTGAAGGGTAAAATAGAGTTCGAACTGTGGCAGAAGAGTCAATGATTAATGGCATTGCTTGTTGGGGTGTTGTCTTCTTCATCAGTGGAGCGAGAAATTAGTGGAATCGGGAGAGAAAAGGGCGAGATTAGTATCAGCTGGGTTACGAAGCGGTGGGGTGCAAAATATTATGATTGAGATTTTGAATCCCAGGGGAATGAGTGTTGTCTTAGACAGAAGTAGGAAACCTACGGTACACACACCAGATCTGAACCGTGAAGAGAGTTTGACCGGTCCGCAAGCAAATATTAGAATAGTAGGTTTACTTTCCAAGTCTTAAAGATTATTCATCTCTTTGTTTATAGCTCTGAAAATAGTAATTAAAACTCAAAGAGCTTTTCGGGCGATTGAACTACTTCTCTTTATTTATGTTGTTGACACGATGTTTCAGTTGATCCATTCCACAGTCTTCTTCAGGTTTGGTATCCGAGGGTAATGGTGGTTATCTGGAATATTTTTCTCTCCAATGGTAAGCAACATTTATGACATAGCATTCGGGTGTTTCTCTTTCCTTTCCTGTTAAGCCTAAATTACCTACCTTACACCTGTTGAGTTAGATCGCCCGGAAAAACTATTTGAGTCGTTTCTGCTTTTTTAAAGAGATTCCAAAAATGCCTTGATTGGAATGAATTGCTACTAAACTGAGATATTTGATTACTAATTGATATTCCTTGGCCAAGTGCAATTGATTTCCTTGCATGCGTTATTCATTGATTTGAGGCAAAATATAACTAGAGGTATTTTAATAGATAATCCCATATGTCAAGCTTTTCGATGGCATTAGTCTGGCCGATCGCCCACCCATCTGGCCTTTAGAGGCTAAAATGTTGCCAACTCCTATTTCTGAGGTACGGAGTGGCGAATGGAAACGAACACGAGTTCGAATTTCGGCACTTTTGATCTGTTATCTCTCTGCTGGATAATTTTTTAGGTTCCCATTTTTTAAAGTAATTGAAATGCACTTTTGTAGTCAAACTTTCAGACTGGGAAAAAAAAACTTGTATGAATTACTTATATATACCCTTTCTTTTTTTTTTTTAAATATATCTCGAATTTTTTTTTTCTAGTTCGCTTCATTGGCCAAGAGATGCAGGAATAGAATTGGGGGCTTTGCCGTCAAGCAATAGGCAACAGCAGGGCTAACATGTGCTTGAAATGAAGATAGCTTCAATCAAGATGAACGAAAGAATGTGTCACAACACACAGTACGTTAATCTTTGTTGAACATGGGGTTTCACAGACGTAGACAAGTCAGAGTACCTCTGCTAACCAATGTCCATCACCGACCACACACACCAAGTATCCTAGAAGATTTGTCCTCCGCTCATGATCTTTATGGAGATGTAAACATCGCCCCTTAGGTATAGATGAAACAGTAAAGGATTTAGGGAGCGACGCTGGTCACCTCTAAGTTTTATTTCTGTATATTCGCCAATGGCTGAGTGTGTAGTAATGTCATATATGGGGCCCGGGTAGGTACGTCTGAAGCAGTAGTCAGCATAAGGACATTACTTAAGAGGGAAAATCTTCGTATTGTACAAGAACAAACATTGAACTAAGTACCTCGCAGTTTTCAAATCTGCGTTACGAGCTATTCATCTCTATTCCTTTTTGCTGATACTGTTACGCTGATAGCTGCTCGGATTTCCCTATATATTATTCATTAGTATTTCTGATTTGGGCCTTTTTGAAATAAACGCAAAGATAGGAGAAACCAGCAGAGATTCTGTGTTTAGTCTCGTGGATGTGGTTATTCGTGCAATAAACTGAAAAAGTGAACGCAAAATAGAAAACCTGTTACTTCCCTTCATGCTAGCAAAAACATAATCAAAATGGCAGATTCCAGAGTTATCAGATACGTTCAAGCGAAACATTCGTCAATATCTGTCATTCTATGAATGAAGCCCTACCAAAAGTCACGTATATTGGATTCGTGTCTCTGTGCAAGTGTCGCCTACATCAAGTTTCCTATGTACGAGAGAGCAAACATAAGTTTATATATATAATCATACATATGTATTGTATATATATATATATATATATATATATATATATATATATATATATATGTTTGTGCGAGAAAGAAAGAGCGGAATTCTCATTACTCCGTGCAGAGATCAATATAGGATCGTATGAATATATTTCTTCTTTCTTGAGGGACTGCATACGTGCACTCATCACAGGTTTGTGTGTGTATGCAAGGGTGTATGTATGTTCTTTGTACATATATATGTATATACATTAAATATATATATATATATATATATATATATATATATATATATATATATATATATATATGATACAAATCAGGAATATGATATGATATAATACAATATCTGATGTGTGATGGGTTTATTTCTCGATACATTCAACTTTAAACCTTAAGTAGAGTAAGAAAAATGTGCTTAAAATTTGATGAAGGAAAGGATTCGCTACGCAGACACGTTTATGTTTCCGCCCTGTTTGGGCTTCTCTTGGCAAATGATTCGGTTTAGCTTAAGGGAAGGGGTCTATTATTAGTTTAGTGGTTGGTCATTGCTATGTTTTTTTTCTGTTTTAATCTGTGGAGACCCACACACACAAAATGTCTTAAATAGGGATCTAAAATAAACCAACTCGATCGATTCAAGATGTCCAAACAGGGCAAAAACAAAGACTTGTTTGTGTAACGAATACTCGACCTCAATATATATATATATATATATATATACTATCCCGGTAACTCAGCATCATTAGAGGAGGTTCTCTAAGCTTTTTTATATCACAGCAAATAAACAAATCCCAGATACGATACAAAAAAAATGTGTATTATAGCTTGATATTCCAGCTTCATGAAATATAACTCAAACAGACTATATCAAAATCATTCAATATTTTAAGAAGTTTGCAAACAAAAAAACATGATTGGTACTTCCTTACTCCTCAGTGGGCTTTTATGTATGGGGAATGGACTTTGCTAATGAAAAACAATATTTTCCGTCGTGCTGGCTCCAACTTTTCCGAATGACTGTTGAAAGATTAGCTTCGTAGAATGGAACCTTGTCGTGTACAATTTTCATTTTAGTTTCCATCATAAATCTTCAATCAGATTGAAATCTGAACTGTTTGCTGATCGTATCATTGAGTTAACACGTCGTTTCTGGAGAAAAGCTTTAAGACTCTTTGCTCTGTGACAAGGTACATTATCATCATCAGAAATAACTTCATCAACAAAAAAACTATTTTCCATTGATGGAATGAGAATAGTGTCCAATATCCCGATGTGCACCACTGCATTGATGGTCGGGGTAATGGTTGCCATCTTCTCTTTACCTGAGTTTTCTATCTTGATGTCTTGGCGTCTTTTGGTGTCTATCTGTATGTTTTCATTTATAGCCTTACCATTTTGTTTATACTTGCACCAAATGTTATACACAGCTGACTCCGGAACGACGAATTTCTTCTGTCACATTCCATGCTCGAAGGAATTTCGTAATCCTTCACGCTATGTCAATTGAGAGCTCTGTTTTCTTTCAATCACCCCAGTCAAACAAAGGGTTCAACAACTCGTAATGGTCTGAAAGTACACTCTATTAACGATTGACTAATTCGCACATTTAGACTTGCGCTTGTATTTGTGATAGAAATGCAAATTACGAGATAATTACATGATTCCTTCCTTAGGATTGGGATGATTCCATAATGTTTTCCTGTATACTTGATCTTGAAAACAAAATATGCCAATGATTAAAATATTTTGGTTCAATTTGTTTCGGTTATATTCCATGAAGCCAGAATATCAGCAACAAACATTGTTTCGTGTCATGTTTATTTTCCCCAGGAGTAATTCTTACTTAATGAACATTTTCCCCCTCTCTTTAACCTTGACACAAAGCAGCCTCCCCACACAGCCACTCAGGTGAGAACATTTCTTCCCTGTCTTCTGTTTCTCCCTTTCTGTGCCAACATTTTAACCATTCTTGGTCTGACCAAGCCAGCTCTGGGGAAGTTATTACCACAAATATGACTAAATGAATAGATATTCGTATTCACACTTGGTTTTCAGATTTTTTTTTTTTACCATGAAATAAAAGTGATCTTGTTTTCGGAGTGATTAAACGCAGAGAAAAAATAGAAGGGAGTGGTCAACTTCAAATTCTGGTTTCTGATCAGAAATGCACACCCATCTTACTATCCCCGGGAAATGTACGAGACTGATACTGCCTGGGGCCATTCCCATTGTCCTGTGTATCTATGATATCTTGTCACTGACAAGACACAAAATTTATTACGATCCAACAGGAAATCAAATTGAGCACAATATTCTTTCAAATTATACTGATGAAGATATGATGAAAGGGTTTGAACTATGCAAGAATACCCATTCGATTTGATAAATGATCTTGTATCTACTTCAACGCCCTTATCTGACTAACTCAAAATATATGCACATTATACATGCTTGATGAATACATCTACACTCCCGTATTTAATGTGCATATGTTTTGAGTTTACCAGTGTGTGTATGTGTGTGTTTGAAAGAGGGGGGGAGATTGATTGAGAGAAAGTCTCTGTGTGCGTTTGGAAAATTGCTAAACTTTAAAGTTTCCAGCAAGGGCTTCCATTCACATTGCAAGTATAATGCATAATTTGACCCTTACTTTGTATCCATCGGATAAGCTGACTCGAATCTCAATGTTTGTTTAGCTGTAAAAGGTGAACATCTTGTTTTGGCTGGGTTTTCAGCTTATATAAGATAATATTGTGTGTTTTTTTTTTTCGAACAATTTTAATGTATCAATATCATCCCTTCAAAAATACCAAACCGAGCGGGTCCACTGATTAAGTCCAGCAAAACGTTCTGATCAGAAAGATCCAATTCAATGGACAAAGGAGCTAAGAGAGAAGAAATTGTTTGAAGATTATCTTTAGCCTTCCAATGACAAGTCCGAACGAATAGAAATCCTACTTTGTAGTCGTGTGATGTCCAACACAATGACTCTCTTCCTTGGTGAACCATATCTGATTGACTTTTCACTATCGTTCCGTCTCTTTCCACAGTTTTGATTCTGATTTGGGCATTTGTTTCTTTTTACTGAACTCAAATAATTTCTTCCTTCTTGCCTTCCCTCTCTCTAACACTTTCAGAGTGTTTTCCTTCCTTTTTGTTCCTCCCTTCCTTCTTTCCCATCCTACCTTCTGTCTATCTCTCTCGCTCTCTCTCTCTCCCTTTTTCCTGTCTTTTCTTCTTTTTTCTCTCTCATCTTTTTTCTTTTGTTTTTTTCTCTCGTGTCTCCATTTTCGCTCCTACCCCTATTCATTTTCCCCTTCCCCTCAAACCTTTTTATCTCTGTCCTCTCCCCTTCCATTCTTCTATTTCTTCCTTGACTTTCTCCCCCTCCCTTCCTTCTTTCTCTTTCCCTCTCCCTTCTATTTTTCTCCTCCTGTCTCTCATTTTTACCTCTGCTTCCTTCCTTCCCTTCTTTCCTATATTCCTTCTCTCTTTCCATCCATTCCTTCAGTCCCGTTCTTCATTCTTTTCTACCCATTTTTCGTTCCTTCCTCCCTTCTCCCTCCGCCTGTCTCCGTTTATCTCTTTCTTTTTTTCGTTCTTTTTCGTCTTTCCTTCCATTCTTATCTTTCTTCTTCCCATTTTCTCTTCTCTTCCTTCTCTTCTTTCCTTCCTTCTCTTCTTTCTCTTCTTTCTTTAGTTCCTTCCCACCTTTTCCAACGTTTTCGCCTATGTCAAAACAAACAAATGAAAAAAAATGTGATCAATATGAATTATAATTAACTTTGCCATCACAGTCAATAATTGAACAACGGTAGCGTCAAAATTTGGATTTGAGCAAAAAAAAATTCAATCAGAGATTAAATATGATCAGAATGAATTCTATTTATGACATCATCGGCGTTTTCATGTAGAATAAAGTAAATAAAAACATCTAGAGACAACTACATTCTTGAGAATCCAGATGTTATTAATCATCCCGTCAAAATAAGCCACCAAAGGTCAAAATATCTTTTCTCCAAAAGTTAAAAAAATGAAAAATAAAAAAACATTTTTAGTTGGGTACTGATGCCAATTTCCTGTAAACAAAACTTGATGACTAAGGAGAGCTGGGGCACATAAGCAGACAAATGTAGATATGAAAGGGAATAGAACTCTCCACCATCTTTGATGTCTACGGTTGTTCAATATATTGAGAGGGGGGAGGAAGAAAACGTGCATGTGATACCAAAACGTGATAAGGTTTATTTTTCAAAAAATTTTGATTTGAATGTTCTTGTCTCATTGCAACACGCTTACGTATCAGCCCTGTTTAGGCTTCTTCAGGCGAACAATTAAATCTATTTCTATCCCTATTTAAGGACGTTAATGGAGAGGAGTCTATTTTTTCTGTGGAGAATCTTCCTCTCAATCTATTTCTTCTTTTTTTTTTTTCCTTTTCCTTGTTTAGTTGTTGGTCACTATTTGTTATGGTTTACTTAGTGGAGATAGATCACTGTTTGGTTGTCATAAATTAAAAGGGGATGTTACAGATACTTTCTTTACCAACGTGTTGTTAATTCATCAGCTCTGACGGGTTGAATCATAGCATCTAGATTTTTCCGAATCTAGATATTTTTAGAATATTTTTTCAACCTATTTCAGATGTTTTCCCGTGGAGAACGCAGGTGATACCATAAATAAAATTTATTCTCCGTTGGGATTTTTTTTACATGATGTTAAACTTTGACGCTACGCTTCGGCTATTCAGTTATTGACTGTGATAGAGATTATACATATATATATATATATATATATATATATATATATATATATATATATATATATATATATATATATATATATAATACATGTGCTTCGTACACACTCGCTCACAAAGTTATGAATATGGAACGGACATAGTCAATAACTGGTAATAAGGCTAGAATGGCTTCTTTGGGCGGGAAAATTTGACGCCAGCCATTATTGTAAGAATTTGAATTTCAAATCGGCTTATTATCGCAAGTTTTCGTAACGAACTTTGTGCTGTTTTTATTGCCATGTATTAGCTGCAAAAATATACAGAAATTTATGCCTAGGACCGAAGCAATAAAAAAAATATATACACTTGCATGCAGACTGCAAGTCTAAAACGGGAGTCAGTAACATTTAAAATAAAGCAAAATACTGATCTTGTGTGGGATGGAAAGAGGTTGACTAAAGGCGAGAAAGACGAGAATGTAAAGTGCGGTGAAGGCTGTAATAAAACATGTAATGAGACTCGTTTATGGCGACAGAAATAGACAATTCCAAAACATGAGGATAGAAATTGATTTGATACGAGAACGAACCTGATCAACACATAAAATGAAGACCGTCGAAAATAGACACACGTCTTACGGGAGAGCAAAAAGATATTAATGCTGTAATAAAGATTAATTTAGGACAGAAAGAAACCAGTTGATGCAAAACAAAATCTAGAATGTCTGTAGCCACGGGTGTCGATGAAATATGATAATGAGGCCGTTCAGAGAGTCTACGTTGATGCAAAAGATGGACTATCTCTAGTGGAAATGTGACAGAGCATTTCTAATAAAAAAAGAATTGTTAACAGCAACAATTAGATGGCACGTGGATTACTTGTTCTGTGGTCCTGTTTGGAAAGCTGATTACGTTAATCATTTCTACTGTGTAGAAATCAAGTGAAAAATCACTCTAGGGTTCTAAGCCTTCGGTAGAGCAAGCTCGACCTTCAAGAATAAGAAAATTCCATTAGTTCTAAAAAAAGTATATACAACCAATCCATCCTCCCGATAGTCACCTGTGGAGCTAAAACATGAAGTCTAACCAAGAGACCGACCTGCAAACTAAGACCCATACAACATGCACATGAAAGAATCATGGATCCATTAAAAAACTCAAATGGCGATGGTCTGGTCATGTTGCAAGAATGGCAGATACACTGATGAACATTCACAACTCACAACATGGATCCCCAGAGATCATATGCGTAACTGAGGCCAGATCAAGTAATTTGTTTCTGATGAAGAGATATTTCACATTATTCTGCAGGAAGAGAGAACAAAAACAATCATTCATTAAAAAAGGTAGATTTAGATTTCATGAATTGTAACTCGATATTTCTACATTGAAAATGTTCTCCCTTGTTTTTTTTTAATATTTGTTCGATGTTAGAAAAGTATGCGCTCCCCGAGTGCCTTCTAATTATAATATCAACGTTCCTGGAGCTGGTTTGTAAGAAATGCTCAGCTTTGTCCTCAACCGGAAGAATCACAACAGATGCTCCTATCTACGAACAAGGTGTTAGTATGGATTTTTTCTTCCATTCAGGCATATGCATTTCTAAATAGTTATTAGAAACTGTCAACCAGAACTGTCAACATAGGTTTCTTCAGTTTCTAACTTGATATGGCTATCTGTCTGGCTATCTATCTTTCTATGTGTCGTGCGTATAGGCTGCACCAAATGGGTCGGTAAAGCTGAAAATTTAAACCTTCTTTCCGGGTCATGTCAAAAAAAAACATATTTTTCGTATCCTGACTCCCCCCCCCCCTGCCTCAGAAAAATAGGTTTCAGATGGAGGTTAAATTTACAACGTGACTTTTTGCTAAATTTGTCCCCTGGTTTGTGTATGACTGCATTTATGCATTCTTTCTAATTTTTATTTGGGACATTATTTTTATTGATCAGTGTCTAACAAACGAAACGAGTAACTTCATTGGTCAACCTTTTTTTCCAATTGAATCGGTCAGCCCTAACATGACATGCAGCCTAAAGATGCTGGTTCCGAGACGATTCCTATTGAGTGACCATCCTGAACTGCTTTTCATTGTCAAAATCTAATAAAACACTTTTGAAGAAGTAAATTTGCAGCGTCGTTTATTTCCTTCTATGCTGAGTTTCGACGCTGTATCCAGGCAATAATGGGTCTCCAAGCATCTCTCACATGACCCATTATCTTCCAAACTTCTCTTACAACGGTTATTTCGGTTGGATGGGAAACACTATATTTAAAACCATTTCTTGACGCTCTGTGCTTCTAGCTTTTCGTGAACGCCAACAAAAAATATTACGAATGTCTTGAATTGATTGACAAAAGAATTGATTTCGGCTCTGGATTAAAAGAGCAAGAATGGATCATGCAAACCGTGCAAGGACAGGGCACAATCCAGCACCTTCTTTAATTCTGGATGTTGTCGAACTCCACTACAAATCTGTGTTTTCATACTGCAAGAAGAACGGCAAGAAAATCAAGAACAATCCTCACCAAAATGAGGGATACAAACCTATACGAAAATAACAATTCCCTACTGTGATTTGAACTCGCGACCATCTGATCGCAAGGAGGTTGTCGCACTGATTAAGCTTAAACGACAAGTTTTAGATATCAGCGAAAAATTATCATACAGGTACGCACGGATTTTTTTCATTCTAATAGATGAATGTATTAAAAAAATTCAATGTTTTATTCGTTATATCTAAGACAAGATTATTATTATCTTCAATCGGATCATAAGCTGGGTTGGAGTTTGATCCTGCAGCAGGCAGTCTTGTTCATTTTGTCTAGTGGCCCTCTAATCTAGTTACAAGGTAATCAACATCGAATGTTCTTGCCTCTTGTAAGTGCGGAAAACATAACCCTTGGTTCACACTGTTGTGATAATTATCAGTTGCAGACAGCGTGAAATTATACCTATGGCAGACACTGCACGAAACAAGAATAAACTAAAATTTTAAATCTAAAAAGCGGCCATTATCACCCATGCTTGTAAAATCAGTAAACTCTGCAACCGTAGAAACCAAATTCAAAGTAGCTTTGCTGTTGCTGGGTCAAGCTCCGCCCCAACTTTGATCCCGACTGAAGATGATTACTGCAATATTTGTATTGAATATACAATAAATAACAAAGTATGAAAATATATATTTTTTTAGTATAAATGTATTTATATGTAAGAATATATTATCAGAATGAAACGAACCCGGGCGTATTTGTAACATAAATTTTCTTAGATATGTCAGTTTCGTCCAGTCGGCCAGAGAGCCGCCTACCAGTTACTTGGTCGTGATTTCGAATCATGGTTTGGAAATTTTCATTTCACCTATCGATTTGGACTGGGCAGACAATCAGTTGAACGTACTCCCTTGCATTGGGTGAGAATTATTCTTGTTGTTGTTGCAGTTGTAAAACAAATACAAAAATGTTTTTGGTGACCAAAATATGATCAATTCCAAAAATACGTTTCGGTCTTCACTGATTGTCATTTATTCAATTACAGAATCTTTGTTTTGATTAAAGTTTTTTTTGGGGGTGGGGGCGGAGAAGGATACAATTACTTCACAAAATTCATTTCATGCTTTAAAAGAGGTCCGGGTTCTGCAATTCATCCTCGTTTTTACTTATTCACATCGAAGTTTGATTATGGCATCCTTGTGTCGATTAAATCAAACTAGAGAACAAAAGATCACCTGTTGTCTTTGCCCCTCAAGACCAAATTTGTTTGGTCTTGAGATCAAATTAAGTAGCTCCCGTACCAAAAAGGATAAGAGAACTTTAAATCCACCATCAGACTAAAAAGAGTAGCTCACGTACCAAAATAATCAAATAACCTAAAATCCATCATCAGACAAAATTTGTATGGTCTTGAGATCAAATCAAGTAGCTTCAGTACCAAAATCATCAAATAACCTAAGATTATTTCATCAGACTAAAATTGTATGATCTTGGGATCGAATTAGATAGATTCAGTACCAAAAAAAAAAATCAAATAACTTTAAATCCATCATCAGACTAAGTTTGTGGGAGAAACAGATTAAAATATATATTCTTTTATCTATTGTGCGTGTATATCTATCGTTTCATATCGTTCACCAGTAAAGGATTGATATTTTTTTTAAATTTCCTTTCAGTGCTAAATCTCTATTTTACCGACCAAAATACCTTTATTCAAAACCAGATTTGCTCAATCATAGTCTTGAAAAATATCGAAAGGAAACCCTGACCGTCACAGCACCTCAGGTAATCATCCAACTCTCAAGTCAACTTCCCTGTTTGCCAACCACAGAGCTATCTCTGGATGTCTTGTGTACATGACATAAAAGCTGGTGTAAAATATTCATTCGTTATTTTTGACAGCAGAAGACAAAATGTCGACCGTCATCGCATTAAGTTGTGACAAGCACGTTAAAGAAGAAGTGATAGGAAAGAATATATCCATACATTACTGGGTAAATAAGGAGTCAATCTCATAATATAAGTAAATAGATGTCTATACATGCCTATTATGGCGACACAATGGTGCATGGCTATGAATAAGTTCTTACTCGCAGAGAATTGTTTGATGCCACTCACTCACTCTCTCTCTCTCTCTCTCTCTCTCTCTCTCTCTATATATATATATATATATATATATATATATATATATATATATATGTGTGTGTGTATGTGTGTATGCATGTTCAGCTTATGCAAAGGTGCGGTTACGTTTGGCGTGGGCGCACACATACTAATTTATGTGGGTCTAAGGCTGTTTATGTGTGTATGAATAAGTATATGAATTCAAATATACTCACCAATAGGCGCGTGTGTGTATTCTTGAAATTATAGCGTTGTGGACAGATGAAAGACCACATCAAATATGATATACACACATACTATATACATAGATAAATAAAAATGATCAAAGTTTGGTTTGACATATGGTTAGAACCGTGGAGCCCCTACTGAGCATTGAATTCAATAACAATGATATGCCCGACCAATTCACTTAACACTACGTCGACCTCTGTACTCCAAGGCATGAGTAGATGTAAACAAGCAGACATAGAGTGATAGATATAGATTGAAAGATAAATATGCTAACATAGATAGATAGCTAGATAGATAGATAGATAGATAGATAGATAGGAAAAGAGATAGACAGATAGATAGATGCGAATAGATAGATAGATAGATAGATAGATAGATAGATAGATAGATAGATATAAGCATATTGAGAGATAGATAAGAACAGCCTTAGATTTCAACAGAGATATGTATGAACAGATAGATACATAGATGAATATGAACACCCTGAGATGGATAGATTGATAGATGTGGGCAAACTGAGATAGATATAGATAGATATGAACAAATTGAGATAGATAGATAGATAGATAGATAGATAGATAGATAGATAGATAGATAGATAGATAGATAGACAGATAGATATGAACAGGTTGAGATAAATAGGAGCAGATTGAAATAGATAGATAGATAGATAGATAGATAGATAGATAGATAGATAAATAAATAGATAGATAGATATGAACAGAAATAGATATTTATCTTATACATATTTACATATATATTGTAAATGTTTATTTACATATATAACCGATTAAAATCCCGTGTTTTCCACTAAAAAAAAAAGGCAAAAATCTTAACTACCTTGTCGATGCAGTCAGGAATATTATATGTTAACATATGCAAGTGGAAGACGTGTGCATCTGCTTCCATCTAAGTAAGTATACATTTACTTATCTTCTGACATTTTCGATAACATACGAAAGCAGCCGTTCGATCGATATGAAAAGAGAAAAGAGATTACAGTTGTCTTGTTGAATATGTTTTTACATTAATCAACCTATTTCCATGTGGAATTCGACAAACACCGTGGAAGACAAAAGACAAATTAATGAGTGCAGGAGTATCGGTGCGTGGAACGGTGGAAGACAACGAGGGCCGGGAAGATCGTTAGCGTGTGTACATATGTATAAATATATTACAGCGTGAAAGAGTACACACAGTGATGAACCGAGAGAAAAAGAGAATTTTATTTTTGCTATTGTAGATTTTAAGTGTCTGTGCGCACGCGCGTGAGCGTGTGTATGTTTACGTACAGACTGCTGCCAAAAGTTAGAATATTGTGTGACACCTAAACAGTAACCGTAAACCCTAACCTTATGGTCTTTAATTACGTTATTCTAAGCGTGTATTCAATCTGGAAGAAGTATTCAAACATAAAAGGGAAACGAAGAAATAACGTTCTAATCTGGAAGTCTGAGAATCTATTTATTTTCTGTGAAAACAAATCCGTATTTTAAAATATTCACCAAACCCCGCGGAAGAGAACACTAAAATTAAATGACTGGGTCCGCATCGATGTACAGATGGAAGATTGCAGACAACAAAGGCTGGAAAAAATTTTAGTATGTGTTTATATGAACGTAAATATTTCAAACCGTGCAGGAGCATACAAAAATTGAGTACCCCACCGGAAGTGAACAGAGAGAAAGACGTCCGTTCAAGTATCAGCACTGCAAATCAATGTTTCTCTAAGTCGTCAACCAAAACTGTCAAAATAGGTTTCTTCAGTTTGTTTAAGCAAGTCTGGCTGACTGGCTATATATCTATGAATGTGTTGCGTATACAGGTCGTATTATTGGAGCTATAGGTCTGAAAATGTAAACATTTACTCATTACATCTTTTTAAAAAAAGCGTTTTGTCCTGTTCTTTAGAAATCCTCCCTCCAAATAGGTTTTCAGTGGAGTTTATATTTACAAAGTAGATTTATGCTATATAGGTCCCTCAGTGTTTTACCGCTCAACAAAAGCTGAGTGAAGTGACTTATCCATTGATAGCCTTTTTTTTTCAAATAATTGATCGCCCTTAGCACAACGTGCTGCCAAAAGACGTTGGTCGTATGACGGTTTCTATTGAGTGACTAACCAGACCAGAGTTTTTTTTATAGATTTTACAGTAGCTCTTCGTTTTTGTTTTTGTTTTTTCGGGGTTTTTTTTACTTGTATTCATTTAGAGTCTACAATTCAAAGAAATCAGACGACTATTCCGAATCTAAAGAAAAAACTGAATGGTCAGGATGGGCACGTTAGTCTTAGTTGGCAGTAAGTTTAGGTGTCGACCATCAATCGTAAAAACGTTCGTACCCTGAACATAGATGCTGTTTCCAACAGCCTTTGGGAGAAAGAAAGCCTGCAGGAGAGAACCCAGAAATGAAATCCTGAGTGGAAACCCTGAAGCGACTGGGGTGTCAACCCTGACTCATTTCCAGCAGCTACCAGCATCCAAGCGAAGCTTTGCTTTGTGTTACATCAATGAGGCCGAAAGAAGGATTCTTTCGAACAGGCATCCCAGGATCTTCATACAACCTTCTCAGGTTTGCGACCAGGAGACGTCACTTCAGAGATAAATATTCCGATTGTCAACAAAATAAACTTTTCATATCAGTGTAACTGATATACGAACTGTTCGTTCCTTTCTTCCGTTCATCTATCTCTGAAAAGTTTAAGATCTTATAAAATTATATGCCATAGCACACTGTTTGAGAACCACTTATGTAGATTATACTTTTGTGTACGCGTTTATGTACTGAATGCTACTAGAGGTCAGAAGTGTGTGCGTAGCACCAGTCTTCTCAATCTGGGCTGCTTACCAAACACAGGATTTGAAATCCATGCTCCATCTAAGCTCAAATTCAAACTGTCGATCAATTTATGTTCTACCCACTGAGCAGTCGATGGACGAAAAGAGAGATCACTTACTGTCTCGGTATTTCACAAGTACGTGAATAAGTTGGCAGTTGACGGAAGGACGTTGATAGATTTACAGATAGATAGATATGATTGTAGATATCATCTAGATAATTTGAATAATAGTTGGTGAGCTTTTTAAACGAACAGTTGGTGGTTCCTGGAAGTTTGCTTAATGGAAGAATGTATTTGGAAAAAAAAAGCTTCAGAGAAGATCAACGGACATCATCATCATCAACCAAATAAATTGCGAAAAATCAGTCCAGAAAAACGATTCGAGTTCTTACAGCAAATTTTGGATTGCCCTCTCTGGCAAGTTTTCATTTGGCTGCAATTGGGAGGCTAAAGAGTGGACTGCTGGATTCCGCGTAAACAGAAAATCAGAAGACGCGTAGTTTTGAGGGATGCTCAGCACTGCTTACAAACAGGAATACATTTATTGTCGTTCTCTGTTTGCTCTCCTCGAGGATATTGAAGAGTTAGGTACATACGGGCAATTGTTAGTATGACTGGCTTGCCAGGCCTATCTAAACTTTGTTATACTTATAGCACCTACTGTTCCCCAATGACCACCCATCTATGTACTGGTCAGGCTTGACGTGGCTTAAATCCGGTGATGTGACGAGAAAAGCCATTCCAACAATTTGACCGTAACTCCTAAACCTTGGGATATGTTCCTCAATGCAAGTCCTTGTGCTGAATCTTCAACAAAAAGGCATTGAGTACAATTTTTAAAGTCTTCAGAATGACTCGGTTGTTGATTGAACTACGACCTACCGAACCCGAGGCAAAAACACTTCCACTGAGCCACGTTGATCGGTACTTGCAATAATAATGACCTGAATTCTGAAACGTGTCATTACTTGCGATGGAAAATAGATCCCTTACAATAACTGTAAACGTATAATTTGATGAAAACAACGTTCATTCTGCTCAGAATATAGTGTTTCACTTTTCTCTGTTTGTAATCTAATATTCCATGCGATAAAATCCAATATTTACAAGTCGAATATCAACTTTTTATTTTATCTACTTTGGATTCCAATGCTATCTTAGTTTCCGTGGGGAAATTTGTGCCTCATCATTTATAAGCGAACTGAATTGTTCCACAAATGTGAAGCTCATAATGAGAATTTCAAGTCTGGAGTTGACAATCCTCACCAGATTTAAAGGAGTAAAACCTGTTTCTTTGCCCTATCACGTAGCCCAAACTGATATGTAAAATTAACATTTTCCTCCTGTTATTTGAAATCATGATCGATTCGTTGGTAGGCTGCTCTCTTACCGACAGGGCTAAATTGACAAATCTCACTCATCTGCGAGAGTAATGTTTACGTAAGAGCTTTTTGCATTCTAATTCATTAATACATTTATAAACTTTAACATTTCCACAATGTGATTTGAAATTACGACCAATTGATTGGTAGGTGCTTCTCTTACCGACTGACAAGTCTTAAATATCTACGAATATTCATCTTACAAGGACTTATTCTGTTCAAATGAATAAATACATTAAACAAAAAAAAAACTTTTTAATTTTTTTCTATCAATTATTTATTCAATATAAAAGTTATAGTAATCATCTACAGTCGGAATAGAATTGGGGAAGAGTTTGACCGTGCAGCAAGCAGGCTAGTAACTTGCTGCAGTTGTAATAATCAACAAGTCTACAATTCATTAATCAACGACAAAACATGATATCTATTAAGTTCAGCTTAGTCTGGTAAAAGTTCATAATTGTGGACATCATCAATGAGTCGTAATGGTTGTAAAGGTTCACGAGATTAGATCGCTGAGCATCGCCCCATGACAAGACAACCCCGTTTGATGCTTTTTTCGGCAGGGCAAGCTCAGCCGTCACGAGCAAGAAGATCCTGCTGATGTTAAAAAGTAAGGGTGTACAATCAATGCATCCTCCCGCTAGTCACCTGAAACTAAAACATCGAGCCTCACCAAAAGACTGACCCTCAATCTGACAACCATGCAACCTGTCCAAGAGAGAATCATGCTCAACATGACATAGGATGATCACGAGAAAAGGAGAGTATAATAGAGTAAAAACAGGAGTCTGAGATATAGAATCAATTTACATGGCAATGGGCTGGTCGTGTTGCGAGAATAGGAGACAACCGATCGACTCACTGTGTGGATCAGCAGAGATCACATGGAAAACTGCGGCTGACTAAATAAAAGATGACATGACGAACCAGATAATTTCAGAAATTACTGGCTTGGTAACGCCCACGATAGAAAGGCCTGGCAAATCTTGGGGAGGGTCCATGTCCAACGATGAACACTAAAAGGATGATGATGATGATGATGATGATGATGATGATGATGATGATGATGATGATGATGATGATCATAGCCTGGTAGAAGTGCACAATTGATGTGGGGCACTGCCTGCGGAGCCATTATGATAACTACGACTATGCGTCGACTTGCATTCGGTTTACATCCTGATAGTATGAACACAATTCGACCTGGGTGTAAGTTATGGGTTTATGATACATCCATATCTACCTGAACCCCTATATAATACGTACGTTTCCCTTGTCTGTTCGAACAGAAGGAGCAAATGCTATCCATTGCATTTCACAAAATCATTAGCCCAACCCAACAAAATGTCTGTACTTTGACCTTCTGCTTCCCTGTCTGGTGATCTCGAATTAAAGATGACGAGTAGATTGTATCCTCTTTAGAAAGCTAACAATAATATGATAGAAAGTTTCATCCTTCGCTGTTGTACTGCTATGAAACACCTACCATCCGCTGTTAATGGGTTGAAGCTCTTAAGGGGAATCATGAGCAATCGGACGTGAGTCGATCGGACGTAAGTCAATGTATGACTGTAGAATGATAAGCCTTCTAATCTTCGAAAATGTCGTAATCTCTGAAGCAATGGCTTCTCTCTAGCGACTCTAAATTCTCTTTTCATCCTCCAGAACATTCGACCCGTGATGGGCGACTAAAATGCCGTCTAGCACAACGTTGTCTTTTTGTCATGGACTATTCTGTCAAACTTTTATTCTTTAATGAGAAAGTTCGCCTTAGAAATTATAGATAGGCAAGCACTTCAAGTCATTTTAACTTTCACTCTTATAATTCGAAAATCATGGTGCCATCGAGATTCGCTCCCACTTGTCAAGGCAGCAACAGCATATATGGGGCAGGGATGGGGCAAAAGAAAATATCCAGAATATATCTCAGTGACAAACTTGTTACACGATAGGGATTACATTCGCCAAGTGTAGTGTTATCAAGTACGACCCCCCTGCATTGACCATATGTCAGATGTTGCACTTGACTGTTGATGGAGGTGCATAACGTGATTTCAAGATGACCCGATAAAGTGTGCACCATCGAATAATGATGCAGTCTTTTTATATGGGGATACTGAGATTACATAAAACAATAGTACTGAGCCATGATTGTTTATTATCCATAAGGTTCCAACTTTCACCCATCTCCCCGTCGGTATGAAGGCTTGATCCAGATGAAAGCGGAGCGCAATACACTTGAATCAACTGGGCTGCAGGAGCAGCTGGGAGAAAGTTGGCATCCATCTACCTTAAAGAGGCTCCACTCCCTGGTTTGGGATCAGAGTTGTCTTTTTCTTTGATCAGTTGCATTCCCAAGGCTAGAAAGTCCAGTCAGTCCTGTCATTGTACGCATAGTTAGGAAGGAGGAAAGATGGGTTCATGTCTTTCCCATGGTCATTGATCCATGATGAACACAGCTCTGAATCAGAGCTTGAACACAGTACGCTGATTCAAATTGTGTGCTACGCTACTTGTACCTCCAAGTAAGGAATAACAAGAGCAATTTCAGGACTTGTGGATCCTCTCAGTAGTGCTCCTGCGAAGTATCCATCGATTCGTGAGCATCCGGTACTCGTTGCACAATCCAATGATAACTTCATAGGCAGAGACAAAAGATTAAAAGCGTTCATGGAATAAAACTGCACGCAAATGAACATTCCAATTCTCCAATCATTAATAGTCAGACATAGAAGCGTGCATACGTCCATACAGACAACGTGAACGCAGAGTGATATATTTTATCATAATAGATGCATGCTAGGATAAAATTATCATCATCATCAGCAGCAGCAGCAGCCATTTCAGCTCCACTGCTGGACCGAGGCCTTTCCTATTTCTAGGAATGTAGTGGCCAATAGATCTCATTCGTTTTCTTGTGAGCTGAATCTCAATTTAGAGTTTCCTTCCTCCCAAACTGGTTGCTTTGCAGAGTTATTCCACCTATGGCTGATGGCAAAAGAGATGGATTTATGTATTTCCAAAGGGCATAAGCTCAAGTGAATGCGTACAGCCTCACCTGGTTTAAAATAGATTGATAGAAGTTACACCACTGGCGCCTCGTTTGGATGATATATATATATATATATATATATATATATATATATATATATATATATATATATATATATTACATTAATGGTTACCAGAACTAATTTGTTCCTCGAACATCAATATCTGGGTGGTGCTGTGATTGAACAATTACTCGGAATGTTCCAAGTTTTGGTTCCATTTTTGTTTAGTTAGGTTCGAATCACTTTCCTTGTATTGTTTATGCTTTTTCATTGTTTTTCTTCCTTTCTGTATTTTATTTTAGTTTTTTCTTGGTCTTTTGAGATATCTTCTGTCTTATCTATGTTTTGATTTTAAAATTCTATACTTGATGTTTTGTCTTACTTTTTGTATTTTTTAGCTCTTTTAATCTTAAATAAGGTTGTTTATAATCGAATTTATCATGTTGTTTTCAAATGCCATGAGACAATATTGTTCAGTTTTTTGTAACTTTTATTTATTGTTTTCATAATATTTTAGCATTTTGATAAGTAAAATTGATAGTCATTGAAATCTTCATTGTTTTTTTTTTTTTTAATCGTAATTTTCATGTAGAAGTTTCATCTTGTATCTACAATTTCCTATTTGATTCGATTTTTTGTTTCGTGGTGATTTTCATTTTCTGAATTCTATTATGTACAGGTTTTCTTCGAGATAAAAGACATTTTTGTTGTTGTACGTTGTGGATTTTAAAGATTCCCATACATATATATATATATATATATATATATATATAGGCGTGCGTGTGTGAATTATAAATTGCGTTATATTATGTAGAAATTTATTTGAAATGATCTGCTGTCGTTTCACGGTTAATATATCACTTTATTCAGACAACGTAAATAGAATAAATAATTTAGGAAAATAGGTCGGCAGTAGGATTCGAACCTGCCACTGATAGGGTAGCAGTTTCAAACGTATCGATGCTCTTACCATTTGGCTAAACAGCCACCGGTAACGTAAAGGCCAAATGACTGGTATTGGTGGTAGGTTCGATTCCTGAAACAGACCCATTTTCCTTAATTGTTTGTCTATTTACGCTGTCAAGGATGAGTGATACATTAACTTAGTAACGACAGGAGATCATTTCAGGAAAGTATAACGTAATTAATAATTCATTCTGTCGGACTAAATATATCCATTTCTTAAATACGCACACACATACACACGCACGCACACACACATGTATATATATATATATATATATATATATATAGAGAGAGAGAGAGAGAGAGAGAGAGAGAGAGGTGTAGATCAATAGACATGATGTTCCAATATTGTTGCTTTTTTTCAAGTGAACAAATGTCAAAATTGCGTAAAGCACGTTTAGAATTTTGATTTCTATTAATATATTAGTTTTATTCTCTGTTCGATTTTATTTTGTCAGTTTGTTCCTGATTTTTATTCCTATTTATCATCAAGTAGTATCTGTAAGTAAAGCAGTGTAGGTATTAGCTTTCCTATTTTCTTTATTGCTGGCTAGCTTGTCTGGGCTTTGTCTGCAGAGAGAGAAAGGTGGAAAGAATCAAAGGAAGCGAGAGGAAAAGAAAGAACGAGAGAAGAGGAAAAAGCAAAAAGGAGAGAGGGGAATCGGACATATTTGGTGGTTCTATCATTAAATTCCTATACCAATATAAAAAGAAAAAGTATGATAAAAAAAAAAGAGAGGGAGAGAGGAAAAAAATAAGGAAGAGCTGGAATGGGTTCCTGAGATATTTTTTGATTGATAAAAATTTTCCGTTTTTTTTTTCTCTTCCAAAACATTTAAGATATTTTGATACTAATATAGATGTACTTATATGTTATCTCGAATGTTGGTTGTGAACTTGGTTTAGAGAAGAATAAAGCAAAAGAAAATGTGGGGGATAAAAAAAAACCGGAAAGATATTAATCGTATTGCCATTAACGATCCTTTTCTAAATTATGAAGCACAATGTATTTCCGACAAATATGCAAAAACAATATATATATATATATATATATATATATATATATATATATATATGTTTGTGTGTGTGTGTGTGTGTGTGTGTATGTATGTGTGTCTGTGTGTCTGTGTATGGTCGTACAATTCAAGTCAGGGCAGAGAAGGAGTATAGAGTGTGTATTGTGTTATCAAAATTGTGTAATATCATGTTACGGGACACAACTTCATAAGCGATTATAGATGCAGGCACAGATATTAGCAGAACAGACATTCTGCGAATATGGTTTGTTTGTTTGTTTGTTTTTTTATTATAAACACGAACTTTTCGAAAGAAGTACTAAATTTTATTGTAATCAACATAACAAGGCACGCGTTTAGTCATGCTTTGTGACTCTGAATGCTAAACTTCTAAAAAAAATGTTGTTTTTTTAATAGAATTGAAATTTTAAATGAATCAAACCAAGTAATTTTCTAATCAGCAATATTTTCTTCAGAATCGATCAAGGAGATTGAAAAGGCTAACAAACATTGCTATTTGGAAGAGTTGCCAAACTAGTAAATTATATAGCCTTAAACTACAGGGAATACCTAATTATCACGCAAAGGAGTCATATTATTGTAAATTTAGTTTCAAGCGGGAGTGAGAAAAGTAATTCGACACAAACATTGGTAACATCGACCTGTACCAATAGAGCACAGATGAAGACATTCTGCGCAGTAATGAACTAACGGACACCATTTTTGTTTTGAAGTTGTATTTTGAAAGTGCCAAATTATTAGGTAACCACAGCAAAATTATTAAGATATGAGTTGTAAAAGTGATTCATCGCAGACTGAGATGTATTCTATCTTCAAACGGCTTTAAAACGGCAGTACAATCCTCAAAATAACGAAACTGCTTAACAGGAACCGTCAGACAGTGAAGGAATACGCCGAAGACCGAGGTGCATCATGTAGACCATCAGATAAGGGAAAGTTCACGGTAATTACACAGCAGGAGGTTTCTCAAAATGGGCGTACTGTAAGAAAAAATGCTTTGAGCAGCAGGACTATATCCGAGGAGGTTGATCGCAGAAACGTGTCCAAATCCTCTTGATGCCAAATTCTCTGCCATATTTAAAAATGTGTTAGGCCTGATATTCAACTGTATTCGAAGTCCAGACAAAACGTAAAACGTCTGGGGTTGACAAGAAAGTATTTTGTATTGACTTCAACGTTTTTTGTTTTTTTTTTCAGACAAGTCCTGAGCTTCCCCTAATGGACACAAGGGATTGGGTGCGGACAAAGAGACGAGTCCTGTATGACTAAGAATCAACAAGGTGACGGAAGAGTTATTTTGCCGACTGAAATTGTTGGTATGACATTGATGTGTATCAGATGCGGCAGTAAAAATGATTTCCCTGGCTTTTATTGAATTTTCGAAAAACAATTTTCACCTTGGTTTATGAACAAGTCTCTTTGACTTTATACGAAACTTCTCTTCGTTCAGTGCACGTGCAACAGTCGAATACCTGACTAAAATAGGTTTCAGAAATGGTAGATTGATCGACTGGCCACCATTTCTCCAAGATTTTTAGCCCAAGTGAAATTCTCTAGGGCATCCCCAAGAGGAAGGTGTATGAAAATTGGCGTCAATTGCTGCCAAAGACATCTTACGTTAGGCTATTCTGACAAGCACAAAAGCTATTACCATGATAAAAAATCGAGATTTAACAAAATTAATAGATGATCAACTAATATCTGTGATTCACAGGCAAGGATTTTACTTTTAAAAGAATATGAACCACCTGTAAAAACTACCTGTACATTTAGATTCAATATTTGTATTCATTGTATAACAACGCTATGCGAATATTTGCGTAAACATTATTAAGATTCATCCCATGGAGGAGAATTTAGAAGGGGAAAACGTATTTGTGAACTTTTTGACACACACTGTATAGTGGTAGTCATTTGGTCGATATGATTTTTCGCATATGATGTAAAAAAAAAATCCAAGAGTTTTCATGCACCGTTTACATCAGGGGCTGGCGTCATTTTTGTCTCTGCAGGTCGGATCGTGTATTAATGAGTAGACGCTGGGCTAGATAAATGCCATAAAAAAGCTGCAAATTTGGGAATTATCCTTTGGATAAATCTGGTTATATTTTGCCTCAAATCAATGAATACCTCATGCTAGAAATCTATTTGTGCTCAACGAAGGATCGCGATTAATAATCAAAAAACTCAATTTACAATTTATTATAATCAAGGCATATTCAAGATACAAAGGAACTTCGAAACATACGGAATATGCATAGTATTCTAATATTTGCTTGTGGGCCGATCAAAATCTTTAGCAGGCCGTTGGGTGCCTAGCCCTATTTTGGATATTTCATTTATTACATTTTGTTCCAAAGATACAGAGAAAACAAACTGTTCAGCTCCCCCGTCCCGTACAATATGCTTGTTAATGACTTAACAATAGAAATTCATTAAAAATCTGAAAGAGAAATTGCCTGAGGTCAGCAATTATGACAAATGCTACTCACGGAATATCGCTCTCATGTTTATAATGGAAATTCATTGTTATTGATTTTACTATTTATAAATAATTATACGATAGAAATGTATTGGAAATGAGGGAAAACAATTGTTAATCGTTATGAATTAAAGCAGCTGTTTTTCATGTATATATATTTATGTATAGCAGGAATGTATTTCTAATGATTTTATCATGGTAGAAGATTTTAAAATAGAAATCACCCAGAGAGTGCAAACCTCTGCCATCGTCACTGTAAGAGGAAGAATTTCTTATGGATCTGCCCTCAAATCAAATCAGCCCTACCATAGCTTATTGTTCACCCTACCACAGAATATCTTTTGAATTCTTTGAGAACTACTTGACATTTGGTGATGTTATGCAGTTTGGTCATAATGGCGATGTGAAGGGAGATAATCATAGGTGGATCCGCTCCAAAGTTCAATCCTTTCTCCCGTAGTCAATAGTCCAGCCTTCCAGAATATATAATTGAAATTCACCGAGAACTTCTGGAGATATCTTGCACACAAAAAAGAATGGTGATATCATGTGCTCCTGACATATAAGTGCGACATAGAGTAGATACTTGCCCATGGATCCGCTCAAAAATTTAATCAGTAGTTCCGTAACTTATTTTCCACCCTTTCACCAATTATCATATAAATTCATTAAGAACTTTTGATATATTGAAATATTGTGTGAACGAACATAAAATCATGGAGATATTATATGGTTTGGACATATAACTAGGATGTGGGGGATATAATTATGCATGGATCCAATCCAAAATTCGGTCAATTCTAACGTAGTTTTTTTCCGGTCATCCACATAAAATTACAGAAACTTACCGGTTGCTGTTATTCAAATCTAACCCTATAGTTTTCATTTTTCATTTCCAGCGAACGCCCAATTCATCGCTGTCTTCTTTGTACAATTACTTAAGTTGTATTTGTAATGATATTATTCAAAATATCAGATAAAGTATTGTCTATTATTATTAATATACTTCTGTCAACGGATTTGTAGAGAGGTATAGAAATTTGGTCGCCTCTGTTCACCTGTTCGTCTGTCCGTCTGTCCGCACGATATCTTTAAACGCACGGAATGGATTTTCAATGAACTTTTGTGGAAAGATGGGCATTGGATTAGAAAAAGGTAGTAAAATCTTGGTGCGGATCCAGAAATCCCTTCCCTGGTTGAGGTATAGATGTTTCTTCTAATTACATTGATGTATACACCAATGGCTGTCCGCATGATATCTCAAGACGTTTGTAAAAGATGTCACTAGCATTTTGTGAAATGGTGTACAATAGACTATGGAAGAACTTATCAAATTTTAGTATTTCTTTCATCGGGATTTTGGTTGCCTTTCATTACCAATCAAAAATGACAAATGACATTGTATCATATATGTTGCCTGTGGCAAACAGAGTACTAAGACAGATTAAGCATACTTTTTAATATGTACACAATACTATGCAAGAGTTATGTACATCCTGACCTCGTGTGCTATGTACGGACCTGGTCACCATACTTGGGGACGGACAGAAAATATTCCAGAAAAAGTCCAAAGACAAGCAAATAATTTACTGTCAGAATTGAGAAGAATGAGTTATGAGGATAGGTTAAGGGAGTTAAGGTGAATATCATTCAAAAATTGGTGAGGCCGTGAAGATTTTGTGCGGTTAGAATTAGTCGACCCTAATGTTATTCGATACTAGAAACGAGTGTTAGGGTTTTAAAGGCCACACCTATACTATCATCATCATCATCGTCAGCTTTTATCGTCCATCATTGGACCTAGACTTTCCCCAAGATTCGCCACATCCTCTATCATGGGCGCTCCTGACCCAATACTTTCTGAATTTGTCTAGTTCGTCTCTCTATCTTATATTCCGCCGGGCTCGGTTGCGCATAAGATCTCTGGGGATTCATGTTGTGAGTCGTGATGTCCATTGGTTGTCTGCCATTCCTGCAATGTGACCAGTCCATTGCAATATGAGTTTTCTAATAGATTCGATTATGTCTTGGATTCCTGTTTTTTTCTTGATATATTGTGCTGTCTTGTGATGTCTCCATTGGAGGTTTAGCATGATTCTTTCATGTGCACGTCAAGTAGAGGTCTACTTCCTCCAGTTTTGCGTCTTCAACTTTGTGTTATTATTTTCGACATGATTGTTGCGAATAGCAATTGTTTTTCTGAAGTTCATGTGAAGGCCGATTTTCTTTATTTATTTATTTAGTTCGTCTAGCATTAGTTGGAGGTCGTGTAGGTTTTTTACGAAAAGAGTCATGTCGTCCACAAATCTGGTGGTTGCTGAGATATTCACCGTCTAATTTGATTCCTTTATTCTCCCAGTCTAAGTTTCTGAAAATAATTTTGAGGCAGGCAGTAAAGTGTTTAGGTGAGCTGGTATCACCTTGTCTTGCCCCATTTTGTAGCTGAAAGGGCTCCTAGCCTTTATGTAGCCTGATAAAAGAGCTGCTGTAATAGGATATATGTATCAGCACTCTGAAGTTTACACCTTGTTGAGTGGTGGACTGCGGGACCATGGGAATTTACCAAAAATTCTACCAAAAGCTTTACTTTTCAAGACATGGACTACAAAACATCGAGCAGGATACGCAAGACACAAGCAATCAGTTCGAGGATTTCCCAGAAGTTACACCTTGTGAGGTAAAACAAGCCATCAAGCGAACAAAGTAAGAAAAAGCCCCTGGGCAAGATAACATCACCATCGATCTGCTAAAGAAATTTGTTAGATCATCTCCAGGGAATTAGCAATTCTATTCAGCTTATGCCTAAAACAAAAGAAAGTCCTGGAGGACTGGAATAACGTAGTCATAATGCTTTTTACATAAAAAAGAAAATCCGAAAGACCTTAACAACTACAGACCTTCAAGTCCATTCAACTGCATCTACAAACTTTTTACAAAACTAATCAAACAGAATTACAAAAACACTAGATGGAACCAACCACGGGAACATGTTTTAAGAAATTTCGAATAACATTACAACTACTACGGTATGTAAACAAAGGAGATGGTGGCGAATCAGGAGTTTGGAGACAATGATGAATAGATGCTATACGGCCAGATTTGAATGATTGTAATCGATTGACTTTTCTATGTGAATCAGTCATGCAACTACCTTGGAAATTCTTGGGCCCGTCTTTGATTTTTTTTTTTTTTTTTTCAAATTTTTTTCAAATTTTTGGTAGTCCATGTCTCAACTTACCGAAAAAACTTTATTGGAATTCATTGAAAACTTTTGGAGATATTGTGTGGCCAAACAGACAGATAGGCATATGTGAGTACATATACAACGAACACAAAAGTATCCAATGCATTTCAAAAAGATTATCTATCATGCTTATCCGCCTTCAAAATTGGCAGAATTTGGACCAAAGATTAATGATTTTTGTACATAACTTTTCGATGTTCAATCCTGTTTTAATATATTTTTATTTATTCAATCTTTGGTCCAAATTCTGTCAAATCTGAAGCTGAGAAACTGTAGGAAGATGTTAAAATAAACATTTAGATTGCGTTGGATACTTTTGCAGTGTCAGTATATCTCTGCCAATCATGACGTAATATACTATAGTCACGGATCTATCTATATAACGAATTGCTCGGCTTCTCGTCACATTAAAATAAGTCGATTAATTAAAAGGCTGAACGATGGCCTTAAAGAATAGACGATCTATGAAAGGAATGTGTGATTCGATATATGATTTTCATTATTAAAAGGCAAGTCTGCCCGGCCTTCCAAGAACATTGGCCCGTCTCGGGTGATATGGTAAAACTGTGGGAGAGTGTGTGACTGCCTCACTCGATATAATCATTTCTTATGCCGATGCTACGAGAATTAGCTGCGCCTTGAGATCAATAATCACTCTTATTGTGATCTATACTTGAAGTTGGTCCGCTCGGATAATACAGTGGTCAACACGTCAACCACAAACGCAGAAGATCACTGGTTCAATTCCTGGCATGAGCGAAGAAAGTGAAGAATTCTTCATTAGGACAAATTTCCCCTGTACACTCAGCAGCTTATAGCCTACATACTGACTTGTGAGATTAGGGTACATCTTCAGGGAACTTGCATCCTGCAAAGGGAGGGGGGTCATAAAAAATTGAAAAAATAAAGTCGTAGTCTCAGACGGTCTTGCAAGGATCACTATGTTGACATCACGACCCACTACATGGATCCTCGAGATCACATGCGCCGGCAGAATATTAGATGGAGAGACGAGCTAGACAAATTCAGAAAGTACTGGCTTCGCGACGCCCATGATAGAGAAGTCTGGCAAATCCTGGGGAAATTCTATGTCCAACGACGGACGTTAAAAGAATGAAAAAATGTAGATCAAATAACATGTTTCAGTCTTTTCAGTTTTTTAAATAAAATGAATTTGCATTACCATACTGATATACTTTCATTTACCCTATATTTCTAATTATACCAAAATCTGACTTGAGGTATAGAAGGGTTAAGAGACGAGTTCTTTACTTTTGTATTTGGGTGTTCGAGTGGCCAAACGGTCACCTCTTTTCCGGCAGAAACAAGTTCGTGGATCCGCCGAATTTTTTTTTCCAATTTCCCCGTATCCCGTGTAACAACGCTAACACATATCTTCATCAAAATTCATTGAGAACTTGAAACTCGACATATTAAACGAACAAGGCTAAATATCTGACCAAACAGGGGGAATAAATTGCTGTCCATATGAGAAATAGAAAGATAGATGGATGGAAATCAAAGCGTTCAATCATCCCCTCGAAAAAGAATCTTCCCCTCGAACTTGACCTTGAAAAGAAAAGAAGATTTCCTCTTGGATTCAGCCTCTAAAAAGTGCAGAAATACACCTCCGATTTAGACCATTAAAAGAGAAAAGGTTTCCACTTGATTTTGACCCCCCAAAAAAGTAAACGTTCCCTCTCGACTTTGACCCCCAAAGAGGAAAAATATTAACCCCTTAAATTAAAAAAAAGAGTTATCCCCAAATTTCGACCCCTGAAATCGGAGAAAAAGTTCCCTTTTTATTTGATATCCAAATGTGGAAAATAAAAGTTCCTCTTCGATCGAAAGAGTATATTCTCTCAATTTTAACCCCTAAAAATGAAAAAAGAGGTTCTTTCTATATAATTTACATAACCTTTGACCTCCAAAGTTCGTGTTTGGGAAAAATATACCTTAATATTACATCAAAACACGCACCAATTAAAAAAGTACCACTCAAGGTACTTCTGTACAACTGAAAGATAGTGAGACATTGGGTATGTTGAAAATGTATTAGCCGCTTCGTAAATAAAGATTGCAACCTTGAGTTACATTTCGATTTCGAGAATTGATTTTTTTAAAAATGAGGTTCTTTTATTATGTCATTAAAAAGTAAGAGATTATTTTAGCAAGATCATGTGAATAGGCACGCCCCAGAATTGGACCTCCCCTAAAATGTATTTTAGGTTTTCAAAAACTGCTTTGCTAAAAACATTATCCAGGGGTCAAATCCGTACACATGGGAAATCTCATGGATTTATGTCGAATAGTTTTGACGGTAGACGGACGAGCGGACGTGAATCTGAATGAATATGAACGATGTGATCTTAATATCCTCACCTATACTCTCCCCCTCTCTCACTCTCTTATTATCTCTTACTTTTACCTTCTCTGTGTTACACACACACTGTCTCTCTCTCTCTCTCTCTCTCTCTCTCTCTCTCTCTCTCTCTCTCTCTCTCTCTCTCTCTCTCTCTCTCTCTCTCTAATCCAACAGATGTCCTGTCTGTAACAAAGGTGTAAGGACATCACAGAATCTTTTGCAGTGCGATGACATTGTTTTTAAATCCAAGAAGTGTCCGCGTTGTCATTTTGACGTCGTTGTCATTTTGCAATACTTAATATATCAGGAAGGTCTTGAGGGAACGGGAAAGGTGATAAAGCCGAGGTCGACCAAGTCGGATGAGAAACAGTTTATCACAGCTCATCCGTCTGTCTGGCACTGTCACGCAACACAGACGGACTTTGTGCAGTCGTAGGCGTTTATAGTTGAATACATCAACCAAATATTCCAACTGCGCACACTACGGTGTCCAGCAAAATTGTCTGTTATAATTTGTCTATAAAATGCATATACAACAATGCATTCACAAAAGCTATTTATCTACGATAATTTGTCTGCAGATACAAGTTATCTACAATAATGCATCTACAGAAACAATTCATCTACGATAATACATCTGCAGGAACAATTCATCTACGATAATATATCTGCAGAAACAATTCATCAACGATAATATATCTGCAGGAACAATTCATCTGTGATAATGCATCTGCAGAAACAATTCATCTACGATGATATATCTACAGGAACGATTCATCTACGATAATATATCTATGGATACAATTCATCTACAATAACATATCTATGGATACAATTTATCTACTGATACAATTTATAAACAATAATTTATCTACGGATAAAATCTATCTATTATAATTCATCTAAAAATAGATATATTCATAAACATACACACTCACGAATGCACATATATATGCACACATATATACATGCATAAATGCAAGTGTGTATGTGTATGTGCATGTGTGTATGTGTGTGCTAGTATGCTTGTGTATTCGTTATTACCCCTGAATACCCTAGTAGGTAAAATATGTCTGTGGATGAAGTGTCGCATATAAATGGTATATGTAGATAAATTAATGTACACGATTTTTAATCGTATATGAATTGCAATTGTAGATAAATTGTTGTTTAAAAACTCACCCAGAACTGTTGAGTACAGATAATGCCTTTAGTTTAGGGTCATTAACATTTTAAGAAATTTTTTTTCGAATGATAAGATTTTTTTTTCTACATGTTGTCTCGCTACTCAACGGAGACAAAATATGGAAATCTTTGCCGAGCAAGAAACGGAATACACATCATCTGGATCCAACGTCATAAGTGCTGCAGCTACTGGAAAGAAATTCTGTTTGCTGCCATTACATCTGAAGAGAGAATGGATCAGCTGAAACTTCGTGCGAAGAGCATATACAACAAGAAGGTGTTCACTCTTTGAATGCGTACAGTACACTTCAACAATGACAATGTTGTGCAGATCAAGAAGCTTCCAGTAAACAGCTTAGCTTAAGCTAGACTAAGCTTAACTTGAGGCAGTCTGTTAATATCGACGACGACGTTCTCTCTAACTCCAGACCAAGAGTCGGCCAACTACGACCTGCGGTCCAAATCCGGCTTCATTTCATCTGACCCGCTGACTTTGAATATGTGATACTCTTTACAAAAAAAACTGTTGTTCTTATCTGTCTTTTGTTACTGAACAATAATATTCACAATTTAAAAAAAGAAATAGAGAAAATATTTTTGCAGTCGCCTCAAACGAATCAATGTCTTATAGCCAAAACATTTTACATTGCGAAATCCTGCAACTCTATCACGTTACTCGGCTAAATTTGAAGCACAATTTGACAATATTTTATGCACCTTCAATAATTTTGTAGTTCTTATTGACATGTACATAGAAGTTTATGTTGTGTTTATACTCCTACGAGAAAACAAACATTAGATTATTTTCATAAAACAAGGCTTGTCCTGTGAGATATTATAGAAAAATTCTGAAGTGGCTTGTCTCTTCCAACGTAGGCCAACCCTTACTCTAGACAAGTGGAGTAGAGTAAAAATAGGAAATTGGCACCGGAGAAGAGACTTCAGCGCTGGAGGGAAGACAGATCTTGGCATGGGAAAACCTTAGACGACAAAGTGTTGTACAGAGTTGTTTTCAATGTCCACCTATCATAGCTCTCCGCTGCAGTTTGTCGAGAGTTGTCTCCCCTAGCTTCTGTCACAACACAATCTTTCTAGTGTCACGTTCTTCCGTTTGACCTTATGTCAGACTAAGCTGGGCGTAATAGATATATAGATAACAGTACACGACACTGTCTAAAGAGAAATCATTGTAGAAAGTCAAGTCTCATGCTGCACTGGGCTAAGCTTTGTACATGTGAACTCACTGGATGCTGCACGGTCAAACTCTACTCCTATTTCTATTCCAACAGAAATTTTTTCTGCATACTGATTCGTATTTATCGATGTTTACTATAACTCTTGTAGCGTATATATATATAAATTTGGAAAATTATAAATATATATATGTATATTAGAATGATTGTGTCTATTTGTTAGAGGAAATAGGCTGCTGGCGTACTCATAACATAACTTTTCTGATATATGGAAGACTTATCAGTTTAGCTCAGTCGGCAAGAGAGCAACCGACTAATCAGTCATGATTTCGAAAGGTGATAAGTAAATGTTAATTTTTTTTAAAGTTGGTTTGGTTTAGAATGACAAACAATGATGAGTTTAATCCCCTAAATTAGATGAGGATTGTTCTTGTTCTTATTCCTGTAGAAAGCAAAGTCAACTGCAGTCTCCAACTTCAACTGGGGTTTGGCTATAGACATGAATAGATCCGAGACAAAGTAAATTCTCATTTTAAAGACACTCGTTCTAACGGCACTATTTAATGTCATACGCGTTCTAATGGCATATTTTTTAGTTTGCAGTAACAACACATGAAGATTTCTGTGCATTATTTTTTTTTAAATAGTAAGACTTTAAAATAGTTTTTGTCAGTACTTTTTGGTTTCTTATCACTAATACATCCCAAATAAAATCAATCAGTTATGACAGCAAAGTCATTATTACAGCGCTCTCCAGAATGCCTCAATAACGACAGTCTACTGCAGATTTGTAAATAGAAAGATATCAATGAAATAAGATTGATAGCAGTCCATGAATGAACGAATGAGGAAGACAGACGGACAGAGGGAGAGAGAAAGAAAGAAATAGAGAGAGAGAGAGATCTATAAATATATATGCATAAAAGCGCCGTATTTATTTGATGTAAAAACAAATACTAATGCCATTTCAGAGAATAGATTAAATGGCTCGATCAGCTGTCTCGTTTCTTCTTCGCCAAGTCAGCGCTAAGTGGGAACGTCTTTCACCGAACTGTGCAGGTTGAGGTCAGACATATTGGCTTTCTTGTACAACTTGAACTTTCGAAGTAGGCCTCTCAAAGTATGAGTCGCAATTTCACACAGAATCTCGTAAATATAATTAGGGATAGCAAAAACATTTGAAGGGGTTTTGTTTCTAAGAATAATGATGTGACTACAGTACCGTTGTTTTTCTATAAAATGTACTTCTCAAATTTGTTTTTTGTTACTCTTTTGTGATTCACTTGAAAAAGAAATCTCGCAATAAACATCGAAAAACTTATAGATTATAAAAACACGTAACCATTTTAACAAAACATATATTTTCTCCAGCCTCAGTCATTATTAATTATTGGCAACTGTTGCGAATATTCGGCCATGATTTGACATAGTGTCGAAATAAACAAACATATTGACCGTACTTGAGGTAATTAGAGGTATTTGACATGTTTAGTTACCGTTAGATTACAAAACCAAATTGAACAAGCGTAGTCATCAAAGATGGCGAAAGGTTCAACTCTTTTTTAATGTGCGTGTGTTTGTATTTTTGGTAGTGTGTTTGTTCATGTCTTGTTTTTGTTTACAGATTAAGAAATTGGCCTCATTACCCCACGAAATCCCTTCTAGAATTTTTTTATCAAATTGTTGTAAGAAAAGCTTTTCTGACCTTTTGGGATCTCATTTTGACAGGTTAATTAGTAATGTCCCTAAATGTTTTTTTACACTATTTTAGATGTTTTCATTGTAGGAGACTTCAGTGATTTCATATATAGAATTTATTCTGACTGTATTCGTTCTTCAATGGATTGTTTTCTCATGACTTCAAATGTTGATGCTATGGTTGTTCGATTATTGACTGATATTGAGTCATAGTACCAACTGTTTTATAACAGTGAGGAGTTGCAAATGGGGAAAAAGTGCAAGGTCATGTTTTAAAGGATAAATGTTCCTATTTAAAACTATAATTTTGTCCCGGGTAGAAAAAAAGCAAATCAAAAAGGCAACCAATTTTCAAGATAGGATGACCAAATGCGAAAATGTGCCAAGCAAATTGAAAAAATCCTGGCAATCAAATTAAAGAATTGGGCAAACAAATTTCAAAATACGCCGAACAAATTAAAAAATACGCCAAGCAAATTAAAAAATACGCCACGCAAATTGAAAATTCAGATAGATTGTTGAATTGTTTTTTAATTTGCTTGTTGCATTTACAGCTTTGGGTACTGTATTTTCAAATGTGATCTCTGTTTTCTTAAATTTGGTCACTGTACTTTTTAGTTTGCTTGCTTTACATTTCAATTTGTTTGGGAGAAGTTATAATTGTTTTTGCAGCCCATCATATCACCGGACAGATTTATCAAACAAACTTTCGAATCTTTCATTCTCTCCGATGATTACATGTAAGATAGCACAGTATAGAGGACAATTTCCATATATGATTAACAGAGTGATTTTTCTGTTTCCCTGTCCATAGCAAGAAACGCCTCCATTTAAATGTAACAATTGCCTCCTACCTAGCAGTTGGAACGATGGTCACTTCCACTGAAACGATTTGAGAAGTTTCTTTCCTAATTAAAAATCATCTTATCAAAGATTCAAATACACTTGAGAGTTTCTTTCACGGATATCAAACCGTGTCCGGGAGAGGACATGGGTCCGAGATATCATAGAATCCACAAAAATATTCAAATGGCAATGGGTCGGCCATGTTGCAAAAATGGCAAACAATCGATGGACAATAAGACTCTCGACAGAGGTCACAAGTGTAACCGAGGCCAGCAAAGTATCAGATGGAGATACGAGCAAGACAAATTCAGAAAGTACTGGCTATGCGATGCCCACGATAGAAAAATGTGGCGAATCCTGGGGAAGGTCTACATTCAACGACAAGAGAGTGATGATGAGATAGGCGATGTCTCAGCTTTTCTCATCGCTGCTCACTTCATCTCTACTCCACCCCTTCCTTGGCTCTGCTGACGCCATTTTCTGCGATAAGAGACGAAAAGTTAAGGAGAAGTTGATTAAACGTCGTGCGATGTAACGATTCGACCGAAATTTGCTCGAACAAATTTCGTCATTCAGACTGTCTCGTGCGCACAGAGAATTTGGAATGACTATCGGCGAACAGGAATCAACGTAAACGTTACTAAGAGGCTGGATAGAACTAATTTACAGAACTGCCCATGAGTATTCGAATAAACACAAACTCTGTGTTTCTCGTAAGTACCTTGATTCTTTCCAAGTGTGCATTAGTTTGCAAGTCTTCCAGACATTTCCTGGGTCTTTAGTAAAACATCAATTACCACTTCTTTCTTACCCCATTTTACCACCTCTACCTCGCTCAGCATTTTTAGGACCTTTGTTAAGGCATCTGAACACACTTCTATTTTGGGCGGATTTTGCTGAAAGGCATGTTTCCAATGGCTGACTCCAACGAAGTAGCAATTTTACAAATACTTTTTAAGGCTATTCAACTATCTAGATTGGTAACAATGTTAGTTAACTTTTCCAATCTCCAAGCTGATTAACTCTAAACGGGATTTTAACAGGATTGAAAAAATACATTGTTAACTTGATTTAACTATTTCGTTCATTTCTCCTGAAATTTAACGTTGAGAACCACAAAAATATTGCTAACAGCAAGTTTCGTACTGATTGCAATAAAATTTTGTTCGTCTTGCGTGAAGTTCCCGTTTTTAACTTTTAAAGCCGAGCTATTGATGCAAGATATCTGTTTGTTCAAATACTTGTGAGCGGGACTGTATATAATAAATTTGTGGTCTTGAAGAGGTTTTATTGCCTTTTTATTAATAACTTTCTCCTATCGCCATTGACTGAACAATTCCTGCTGTTTTATCACCTTGAAGTTGACATTAAATGCATTTTAAACGCTGTCTTATAATAAAACGGGGTATTTTTGCAGCAGAATGTTTCGCTCTGAAAAGAACGTGCATAATACTGTTGATGGAACCTAACGGTATTCAAGGTAATGCATGTGGTCTCCTTGGAATTTGCTGTCTTTATTGATGCGAGTTGTGCACGCCATGCAAACTGTGCACAAACAAATATCCGTCTCTTTTTGTGCATTTTGATGACTGGACCCATCTTCTTATATAATGAACTGTGTGGTTCTTCAGTTTCTCTGTCCGTAACAATGGACTATTCAACTTAAAGGTAACATTTTTTTTAGATAATGGATTCTTCGACTGAAATGATTTCAGTGCTTTCTTTTCTGAAAAAAAAATAATTCCGCGGATAATCAAGTACATCTGTGGATTTTTCAACAGGGATTTACTGATCGGTGAATAAATGGTTTGTGTTTGCTTCGTTCGGATCTGCTCACAGGTTCGAAAAGATATTTCCTGAAAGATGGATTAGGTAGAACGGCGGGTAGTAAATTCACATAACCTCAATCTCCCCGGCTCCTGTAGGATTATGTAATGGCTCGAACGTCTACACACCCCACATACACACATACACACACAGGAAGCCTTAGGTTCGATTCCCGGAATGAACGACGAGTGGGGAAAACTTTTTGTTAGGAAAAATCTCCCCGTGTACTCAGTAGCTAATTGAGTACACTCTGAGCTCTGTGACTGGGGTGAAGGTATCCTTTCGGTGTATCCCGTCAAGGGATAGCCATAAAAACTTGTGAGAATAAAGTCCATGTCTCGACCAGAGTGGAAACTTGCAAAAATCACTAAGCTAATGCATGCAAAGGAAACTGGGACTTCGTTACTGGCTGTTTGTACTCTTTTTGGAGTCTTGTGATATCACAGGTAGGACTCATAGAACAAATTTGTCACACCATTCATTCGCTCTGATGATTACACAGTTTGACACAGTAAAATATGGAGGTGGAGTGGAAACCTATTTATATAATCACCAGTGTGATTTTTTTCTGTTTCTGTCTATAGCAATGGATGCTTCCATTCAAAGGTAAAAATTTTGCTGATTAAAAAAAATCTTTCACCCACCATTTGATTCAATGGGTTCTTTCACTGGAACTATTTTTGCGGTTTCTTTTCTAGAAAAATCATCTGTCTAATTATATGAGTTAATCGTTATGAAAGAAATTTTAAGAGCACATACCTCTGCCAAAACCATTGTCTGGTGGGTTGGGATTTATGCATGGATCCGCCCAAAAATTTCATCAGTTCTTCCATGGCCTATTAATCCACATTTTCAACATCATTGAAATCAATTCATTACTTTCGGGGACATCGTGAAGCCCGGCATGAGATTTTGTTGATATTATGTGGTTTGGACACATGATTACGACGTGAGGGAGCTCATGGATCCGTATGGATTTGCATGGATTTACTTTAAAATGAATTCAGCCCCCACCCCCCGCAACTCTCCAACCGCTACGGAAAGAATTTCATATAAAATCTATTTGGAACTTTTGTATATGACGTGTGGACAGTCATTAGCGTATACATGAATGTAATTGGAGAAAAAAGAAAAATATCTCTGAATCGAAAATGCTCCCTGGATCCGGCCCCAAATATTACTACCTCTTCCATGCCCCATTATCCACCTTTCAGCAAAACTGGATTGATATACATTCAGTACTCACGGAAATATGGATGAATAGACATGAAATCTTTGCAATATAAAATTTAAACATATAACTCCGATTAGGGGAGGTAAATGTGCATGGATCGACCAAAAAAAACTGGTAATTTCTCAGGTTACCTTTTGTTGATCCTTCTACGGAATGTCACGAATTCATTCAGAACTTTTGGAGATATCGCATGGACGGTCATGAGGGAATCTATCTCAATCAGAGGAGGAGTCTTGGATCCGCCCCAACATTTTACCACCACTTTGTTTCCCGTTTTAACCATCTCTTTCTTACCTCATTTAACCACTTCTTTTTACCCTCTTTTTATCACTTCTGTCTTGCCCCAACTTACCATATCTTTCTTACCTGATTTTACTACCTCTTTCTTTATTCATTTTACCATCTCTTTCTTACCCCATTTTATCGCATCTTTCTTAATCCATTATACCATCTTTCGTTCATTTCCCAAATTTTCCTCAAATTTAGCATTGCCAGCTACAAAAATATTTCTACCTGCAAGTCTTGTACTGATTTGAATGGAATTTTTTTCTTCTTGCAAAAAGTTCCTGTTTTCAAGTCCAAGCCATGGATGCAAAATATCTGTTCGTTCAAATGCTTGTGAGCAGGACTGTATATAATAAATCTGTGGACTTGTAGACATTTTATTGCCTTTTTATTAATAACTTTCTCCTATCGCCATTGACTGAACCGTTCCTGCTGTTTTATCACCTTGAAGTTGACATTAAATGCATTTTAAAGTGTATCTTGTAATAAAACGGAGAATTTTTGCAGCTGGGTGTTTCGCTCTGAAAAATATCGTGCATAATACTGTTGATGGAACGTAATAGTATTTGCTGCCAGGCACGTGACCTTCTTGGATTTTGTTTTCGTTTCAGAAACGAGTAATACTCACTACGCAAACTTTGTGTAAGCAAACATTTGCCTATTTTTGTGAATGTTTATGATTGTTCTCATCTATTCATATTATGATCAGTATGAATTTCTTGGTTCACTGGTCGTAACACTGAACTCTTCCAGGGAGGGGGGTACTTACAATTATGCCCTATCTCTGTTGAACGAATTTAGAATCATTTTCTTTTTTTTAAAATCTCAATCGAAATATATCAGTGAAACGTTTTGGCTCCAAGATTAATGAGTAGATCCTATGGAGAAAAAAAACAGGCCAGACGTCAAATAGCGATGATTGGCAAGTTAATCTTGCAAGCCGTTGTTTGTGGGTTAGATCCTCATCGGTCTCCCAGTATAGATTGTCTGATGCTGATTCAAACCAAGTTAATAACTTCTTGAATATTGACCATTGTAGTTGTCTTGGTTCGCTGGTCGTAATACTAGGCTCTTTGACGGGGGTGGAGTTGGAATAGAGGAATCAACTTCAAAACCATCGTTCAAAGTATGCACTATTCCCGATTACGATTTCAGGATATTTTTCCTAAAAAATTGAAATTTTATTCTGAATATATATATATATATATATATATATATATATATATATATATATATATATATATATATATATATATATATATATATATATTCTTACATGAGGTTCAAAGATTAGATTATATGGAGAAAATGGTTTCAGGACACACGATGTATAGCAACAATCAGGAAGCTAAACCTGTGGTCTCTCATAAGATGGTTCCTCATCAGATTTCCCACCATTGATGGTCTGATATAAAGCTTTTATATTGATAAAGAGCATAGTTCTGGGTCCATGTTGTGAATCAATGATCAATAAGCCAATTGCTGGCTGGTATTAGTCGGTTCGATCTCAATTAGATATCCTAGCATAAAGTTGATATATAGCGACGTAATAACTAATGTGTCTTTTTTTTCCCAATTTTATAAGTGTAACACTGAACCCTTCCACTCAGGGATACACATTTCGATGATATGAATACCTCCTACCCACCATCTAGAGGTATGGACTTTTCAACTGAAATACATTTACTAAACTTTCTCCTTGAAAAATTGTTTCGTAGAAATTCAGATATATCCATGAAATTTTTTCAGTGTAATTTTTTTTCTGTCAGTTTCTTTGTTCGTCAGTAAGAATGGGCTCTTCGGCTCAAAGGTAACATTGTTGCAGATAAAAAATATCTTCTACCCAGCGTTTGAAACAATGGAATTTTCAGCTAGTTCTTTTCTTTAAAGAATCGTATCTTTGAAATTCAAGCATAATTCTCTAAAAGGGATTAACTAGTTGTTGAATGAATGGGCTGCGTGAGCCTCGTTCCGATCTACATACAAGTTTGAAAACATATTTTCTGAAATATGAATTTGGCAAGCAAGTGGGTAATAAATTCACTTAACCTCTCTCGTGGAGGGTGGATTTTAACAAAATAGGGTCTCATTGTGGAAGGGCATGCTATAGCTTTGTGGAAAGCTTAGATGATAAAAGAAAATTTTAAAGAAGAGGTTTACAGTTTTTCTAACATTTTGTATATTTTACCGAGCTAACGATGGCAACGTCATAAATTCATATGCCCCTTTGAAATCTTAGTAAATGGGCAATTTATAACCGGTAGAATGTGATGGTTATAATGACATTTCGGTGGGAACATTTTTGCTTGTCACCGATTTCACTCGGTAACAGATTAAGCGGCCTTAGATCTGCTGGTGAGAGTATCATTAGCTCAGGCTGCTTCCAAAATTGGATACATGTTCGATCCTTGCACGACGCTCATTTCTTTATTTATTTGCATCACCCAAGACTGCTTGATTTGCAACTGAGTAAAATCGGTGCCGAGTAAAAATGTTCCCACAAAAACACCTTTATATTTATCACATATGACCACACATAGTAAAATGTTTGAATCCTGAAAATTGGTATCCGATGCTAATTTTGGTCACAGATCTCACTTATAAATCTAAAAAATGTCATTATCATCATCATCATCATCATCATCAGTCTTTTAACGTCCGTCGTTGGGCATAGACCTTCCCCAGATTCACCATACCTCTCTATCGCGGGCGTCGCGGAGCAAGATATGCTGATATACTGTGCTGCTTCGTAATCTCTGCATGTGAGGTGGAGTATGATTATCTCATAATTGGTCTGATTTGACCCATCATGAGTAACCCCAACCCAAAGCAGCAGCATATGACATGAGTGATTTGGGAGGAAATAAAGGCAAGCAACACCTGCTTAGAAACTTTCTTCCCTCACTTGAAACTTGATTTCGTTAAGGCTACTTATGTCTATGAATCTATCTGGGTCTGGTTATATCTATCTCTGTGGCTATCCGTCCATTTTCAACTATCTATATCGATCTGTTTATATCGATGTAGCTATTTCATACTGTTCATATCCATATATATATATCCAATTCTATCCCATCTATACCGGGCTATTCAGATGCATACACACGAACGCACACACATAGATAGATAGATAGACAGATAGATAGATAGACAGAAAGATAGATAGATAGATAGATAGATAATTATGAAATCATGTTACATTGATTTATTTCATGACTTTAACTTTCATGCAAAAGCATCTGAAATGTTCCAATATTCATCAGGTAGAATTCTCCCTGCATTCATCAGGTGAATTTCTTTCCGACCCCAAATCTGAGCGTTATTTTGAGATTGTTGCAAGAAAGAGTTTTCTTTTCATGTTATAATACAGTAACATTCCAATTTGGGTTTATTTTCTTAATTTGTTTCAGATCATTGACAGAATAATATCAGGTAGAGAATATTTCAGCAATAACTCAAATGTGTGTGTGTATGTGTGTGTGTGTGTGTGTGTGTGTGTGTGTGTGTGTGTGTGTGTGTGGAGAAAGGATGTAAATCCTACAGAATGTTGTGGAAAAGTTGACAATGTAGACAACGGATGTTTTTATCAAAAAGTGTAATAGCTTACGTACGTTTCTGCCGTGTCGGGTTCCATCAGAGCTTTGAAAGCGGAAGAGCATTAAAAGCTCTTGCAAAACCCGGCACGGGTGAAACGTACGTAAGCTATTACACTTTTCAAAGAAAAAAATGAGATGTACTAAGTAATCTCAAGTCTTTTTCGTTTTCCATAATGTCAACTTTTCCACGGCAGATATATGATTCCCATTTATTATTTTGTGACGATGGCGTTGGCAATGGTATGCACTCCTTCAGTGTTTTCTAGTTAGAAACCGCCGATCAACCTAGGTTTCTTCAGTCTTTAAGTTGTTCTGGCTTGCTATGTGTGTGAAACCACGTACAAGCTACACCAATGGAACTAAAAGACAGCAAATTAAACATTTACTCCTTATTATGTTTAGAAATAACGTTTTCCTGATTATTTCTAATTCCCCTTTGAATAGGTTCTTAGGAGTACATTCTGATATCTGCCCAGGAAAAAATGAATAAACTGATTACCCCTTTTTCTAATTGTTCAATTCATCATCTCTTAACACGGTATACTGTCGAAAGACATCTCCTGTTATAACTCAGCTGTTGGGGTCCAAGAAAGCCAACCACGTTATAATCAAACAACCATTAATATAACTATTTTTTTTAGCTAAATCTAGCAATATTCGAGCTAGAATAACGCTTTAGAGTTTACTGCCCACCTGCATTACTTGGAGAACCGTGCTATATCGCACTACATGATAAAGGAGGCCTATAAAACAACGCTTTCTTCATTCTCTTTCGATTCCAACCTCCTTTTAAAAACCCCACCTTTGTTTTCACACAAGTTTCTTGGTTTTTGTTTCTTTTTAAGATGGGGGTGTCTTTTTTTCTTCTTATTCCTTATCTGTCTGCCAACATGGCTTCTTCGTTCTATTTCCGTGTTTAACGTGTGCAAATATAGCTACGAACGCATTTAACCAAATGTTTCAACAGCACAGAAGCCCAGAGGACAAGTATCAACTGGATGAAAATATTCTTTCACACTTGCTTCGTCTGGAAATCGACAAAAAAATAGGATGTAGGCGGAAGTTAATTGGTCGAGACAAGAAAGGGAGGCTGGGAAGCGAAAGACCTAAATCATATATATATATATATATATATATATATATATATTTATATATATATATATATCATGAAAGTTCCAAAGTGTACACATGTGTGTGTGTGTGTGCGCGTGTGTGTGTGTCTGTGTGTGTCTGTACTCCAAAATGTCGAGAACTATAGATTATATAACAGAAACAAAGGTACATCTAGAATCAGCAGGACTATAATTACCAATAGCACACATCATCAGGTGGAATTTTGCTGAAAAAAGAGGATTTTTCATCTTGGATTCTCAGCGAAACTGTTAGATCTATGGAATCAAACTCTACCTATATTTTGAATCAGCCTCAACTCGGCTTGTTTTTTGTTTTTTTTGTTTTTGTTTGTTTTTTTTTTTCTCCATCATTCATTTGAATCGACTCACGTGGGAGGAAGGTGTAATGATATTTTCAAAATTGCTCAAGTCCATGGTGCATGAATAGCCGAGTGGTTAAAGACTCGATTAAATAGAATTGACGGACTAAGTTCAAACGTCAGCAAGAGAAGTTTTTTTTTTCTTTTCTTTTCAATTTTATGTTATTTCGAACTCTTTCAAACTAGTTATTTCACTAAACTGAATCTCCACTTTGAGCTGTATTAACGCTCTCAGAAAACTATTGCGATCTGATATTGTTCTTTTTTTAATTTTTTTTTTTTTTGACAGTAATTTAGAGATCTAAGTCATCACGGTTCAGTAGCCGAGTAGTTAAAACAACGCTGGCGTTTTCAAGAAATCTTTATGAAATATCATTTGCCATAAACCCATCACACGTTGGATATTATATTACTTATTTGTACTTAAATATATATATATATATATATATATATATATATATATATATATATATATATATGTGTGTGTGTGTGTGTGTGTGTTAAGTCTAATCAAAATGAATTAATTGATATATAATACACATTTTGGAAAGGGTTCTTCAGAAGCATGTGTGTATCTTTCAGTGGTTAAGAGGTTTCCGCAGGAAACAAATTTAGCATCAGACATAGAAATCAAGAAAGTGGATTCCTTTTTAGTCAAAATAGTGAGTCTGAACTGCTTTCTGATTGTGGTGAAATCTGTGTAGGTATGCTTTGGTATCCTGTTGGAAGTTGTCGCAGCGGTTATGGGTGTTTTATTGGTTGTGCTGCTCAGAGGGATCATTGTGGAGTTAGATGGTACTTTAGTATTAGACTGAGTGGGTGCTTGGTAAGTTAGGGATGAGGCTATCTTTGGTATTAATCCAGGAGGTTGGGTAGGGGGTTCTTGTGTATAACCAGATATCTTTTGGGAAATGTACGTTCTGTATCCTCAATGGTCATTGTGGATGTTCTGAAAAGTCTAATGGCCTTGAGTTGTACAAATGGAATTCCATACATAGGTTTCTATAGGTAGGAGTCTGTGTGACTGTGTGAAATTCCCGATATTGGAAATACATAAAGAGACTAGGGTGTGGATGTGGTGTTCTTATGAGTGAGATAATTTCAGTTTTAGAGATCGATGTGGTTAGGGTCGTAAAGTTCAGTGTCCAGTCCGTTTAGGGAGAGAGTTTTAAGTTTGTTCATTCACATAGCTTCATGTTGTTTCAGAATTTTTGTCGTGTCTGGAGGAGTATTTTTTAATTTTTTTAATGATTGTAAATCTCGCGTCTGTGCCGGAATTGTGATCCGGGTAGTGGGAGTGTAATTCTATTGAGAGTAAGTTTGGATGATTGGGTGATTTGATTCTGTATCTATACTTATTAGGTCCAATGTTGTATTGCCAGACTTACCTGTGTATTGAAATTTGCATCTATTACATTCTAGGTGGTAGATAACATTTTGCCTCAACAGTTAGAATTATGGTATATATAGAAAGTCTTAGTGGTAGAGCCAGTTAGGGTGCTGGTGTGCTTAAGGCGGTTGCAGCATAGACTATCTCTTTCGTTGCAGGGTTGGTAGAATGTGATGGTTTTATGGATATTGTTGTATCAGACTTTATTGTTTATCGAGGTATTACTGCTAATCATGTCTTTGATGTTTGGGGGTTTGCTGTAGGCGACGATACATGGTTTTACTGATACTTCTGTTCTAGGTGTAGATATTCCATCAATTATATGTGACAGAGATGAGAGTATGTTCTGGAAGGTGGTTATGAATAGTATGCAGTCAAGGTTTTTTGTTGGAGAGTGTAAGAGTTTTTTTCTCTGGGTAATGTACTGGTCTTTTTTATTTGGTTATTTGTATCTTTTAGTGAATATCCTCGTTTAGTGAAATGTTGTAGAAGGTTACAGTTGTGTGTGTTGAGTTCAGTATATGTAGAGCAAATTCACCCAATCCCAAATGTTTATGAACTTTTTTTCAGGCGTTTGAGGTGGGCCGTTTTAGAGTGAAGGTACTTGTGCGTGTCTGTACGTTTCGTATAGATACAAACAAGCTGAAGATAAGCAAGAAAATATAATATCAGCTAAACTATCTACGAAAAACTTTGAAAGCGTCATCCAGAAAATTGACGGGGGGTCAAAATAAACATTGATGAAGACTACTTAAACCACTTGAGAATGATGTCAGAGGCAGGATTACAAAGCATGTTGACTGATCTAAATAAGAAAAGTAAAAAAAACAACTTTAAGATGAACATGACAAAGACAAAAATAATGTTCAATGATAAAGTCCTTCGAAAATACCATAGAAATAAATGGAGAAGGCTCTAGAGGAGGTAAACGAATACTTTCACCCAAGTTTGATATTAAAGTTAGAGAAAGTTTAAAGCAAAATAAAACGAAGAATAACAATTGATTAGAAAGCATTTGGTGTGAATAGAGACATATCAAAGTGCACATTGCCAATCTGCAAAGTATAGACTGAATTCTTAATAACAGCTATGACTTACGGATGCCATACGTGGAAATTAACAAACCGAACTGAAAAACAATTCAGAATTGCACCCAGCAGTGGACTCATAATGCATGATTATATTATAAATATATACTTATTAAAATCCCTGTCCTAGGGTTTGGGTCTCCAACTAGATCCTACAGAAGGCCTAGATGGGACTTTTGATCCATATCAGAAACCAAAAATAGTTTTAGAGGTATCATAATTCTAAACTTCTGGCTACAATACACTATTTTGACTTCTTAGAGGTCATATACGGATGAACGGAACCAGACTTTCAATGTGAATGTGTAGCGGTGCACTGAGATGACTCGACAACTGGCCATTGTATGAAGTTAATATTTGACAGATATGTTGGTCCGTGCACTGGACATTGCAGTGTTACGCTTGAAGTCGTTTGGATTCACGGTTCACGACATGAGGAGATGCTAGTAAACTCATCTGTAAATGGGTGTAGTTTTTTGCCCGGATACTGCGTCGAGAATTAATTGAATTACGAGATTCGTTGTGATCAAACACAGCTACAAATTAAGGTGAAGGTAAATGGTACTTATAAAGATTCCTAATAATAATCTATGATATTTAATTTATAGAAAGTAAAAATAAATAATGTTAACTAATTATCAATTATATCATAGAACAATGTGATGAATGTAGTTTTAGAATGAAATATTTTGGGATTCTATGAATAATGGAAACAGACTTGAAGACTATCGAAATGAATACAGTAGGAAAAAGAGATATTGAAAAATAATTTTGTCTGTTAAACAATACGACCTTGCTTGGTTTTAAATACGCGGGGAAAAAAAGCTTACGATAACGATAGCCTCCCGTACATTAAAATTCTAAATGTTACTGTTCGTTCTAAAAATGCTTTTTCTTTTTTGGCTTCTGAAGTCGTGAAACTCGTCGGAAATTATAGTCTATAATAGGACAGCACACCGTACGGCCCGCGAGAACTCTTGGTGCGGTTAGCGAGAGGCTTTCAAAATCATCATCATCATCATCATCATCATCATCATCAGTTTTTTAGCGTCCATCGTTGGACATAGACCTTCCCCAGGATCTGCCACACCTCCCTATCATGGGCGTCACGGAGCCAGTACTTCCTGAACTTGTCTAGCTCGTCTCTCCATCAAATATTTTGCCGGCCTCGGTTGCGCATGTGGTCTCGGGGGATTCATGTCGTGAGTCACGATGTCCATCGATTGCCTGCCATTCTTGCAACATGGCCAGCCCACCGCAATTTGAGATTTTTAATGGATTCTATGATATCCCTAACTCTTGTCTTTTCTCGGATGTACTTTGCTGTCTTGTGGTCTCTCCATGTGAGGCTTAGCATTATTCTTTCATGTGCACGTTGCATGGTTCTCAATTTGCGGGTCTGTCTCTTAGTTAGGTTCCATGTTTCAGCTCCATAAGTGACTATTGGGAGGATGCATTGGTTATACACACTTCTCTTTAGGATTAATGGGATCTTATAATTTTTGAAGGTTGAGCTACCCTAATTCAGCGACTTGTGGGGCCATGACTTTATTCAATCCACGCCTGATTGTTCTTGTGCTTAATTATTTCCCTTAAACCCTTCGGAAATGAAAGCTGTAAAACAGATAAATTCTCTTTCCACAGTTAATGAAATCGAATCACAAATAGCAGTCTGCAACGTTACCCTTTCTTTCTTTTTCCGACTCAACGCGGGGCCTGTATGCGCGATCAGAACTTAAATCGGACATCAAAAATTGTCCGAAGCATGTCTGATTCAAGGTTTCATATAAATTCAGGTTGATATTTTTGAAACCAAAAGCTCTGTATACAAAAAACTGTTCCTTATTTAAGAAATTAAATGACTTCCACGGCCATTCCATTCCCGTCCCCACGCAGAAACCTCACCTTCAACACTGTCCGCAAGAGAAAGAAATTAGTTTTACTCAGAATCTATTCACACTAGTTATAAAAGTTAGTCACAAGGACAAGTGAAGCCTGTCCCCGGAATAAATACTGAACCGTCACAAATACTTCGTATGAGATCACTAGTTACAAAAGTTAGCCAGACAAAACTTATGATAAGTAAAACAAAACAAACCTAAGAATCTCTCTTGTTATTCCTCATATCTATTTTATTTTGCCTCTCATTCGCTTATTTCCACGTTCTCTTTTTTAAAAATGATTTTGCATATTTTAAGTGAACTTCTTTATTCATGCATTCTTTACTAATTGAGATTAGCCCAGTATACCATTACGTATTGTTACTTCAAATGCTGTAATTGACTTATAAAATCTATCTTCCCTAATTCAAGAGGGTAAACTACTCCAGTCATTCCCTTCCTCGGTGCCCCCATGGAAACCCCTCCCCAACATTGTCAACAAGAGAAAGTGATGAAAGTAGATCTCTTTAGCAAATAAAACCTGTCACCGTAATAAATTCGGAATTCTCATAAATTCCTCGCCGAAGTTGTCAGACTTTTGTCTTTCAATTCTACTGAAATTTCTTGGAGCTCTTTCAAACTTGAAACTAGAAATGTGGTGGGAGAATAATGATCAGACCAGTATCACTCACTCAACTTTGTTCAGGATCAAAACCTGAGAGAACCGTTGATGACTCGTTTATTGTAAGAAGAGAAATTAAGTTCATTGTTCTTTCAGGGATAGAGGATTCTCAGCATACCAACCATGAGCGAGGAGAATCAACTCAGAGAAGAGGTCTTACTTCGAATTCGTTGTTCGTACAATGTTTATTTATCGTTCTAATACGTGGATACTTACTTGTGCTGAAAGGGAGAGGGAATCATAGATACATATTAAGACCTTACTGACTAAGTACTGGGAGTGAAAAATGAGATTCACAGTCATTCCTCTTAATGCTGCACCCGACCATGCCTCTCTTATGAAGGAGGGACACACGGTTGCCGATGGGGCTCTAAGGTTACTCTGATTGAAATCAGTTGTAATAATCAATAATATACGGCTGTTCCTGCTGGGTCAGCGGTTCCAAGAGGCCCAGTCACCAAGAAAACAACACTATTTATTGGCATATACAACTTCAGAACATTCTCTACAGACGTGCACCTATCTGATCTTGTAAATGAAATCAATAACATCCAATGGAACATTATCGATATTAGAGAAATGAGAAGACCCGGGAAAAAGCTAATCGAACTAAAAAAGCGAACATTTTCATATAGAAACTATGGAAAAGAGAGAGAGGAAAGCAATATGGAATCGGCTTTCTCATCCATAAAGAACGCAAAGTTGTAAGATTCAAGGCTAAAATCTCAGATTGTATAGCTGGTACCACCGTACAGCTTTTTAAAAGGGACCCACTGAAAACTCCCTACTCCAAGGTACCAAAAATATTTCAACATCATTATGGGAGAGTTCAACGCTCAGGTAGAACAAGATAATGAAAGCTGCGTCGGCAAATTCGGATAGGAGCAAATGAGGTAAAAATCTTGTTAACTATGCAACAACAAACGGTTCCAAAATGATGAACACTTTCTTCAAGAAGAAATCCACTAGTAAGTGGACTTGAAGGAACCCTAATCTTGGACGATCCTAATGAAATAAAAAATGAAATTGACTACAAACTAGCAGACAAAAGCGACACCTTCAAAGATATCCAGGTCCTAAATCAACTCACTGTAGGAAGTGACCATAGAATGATAAGATGTAAAATACAAAATAGCTCTAACAAAGAACGCGGGAAAATATTCTGCACTTAACTCCAACATCTAGGCGTACAAAAAGAGCTTACTTGATCTTTCAAGCTTATCAGAAAAAACAGATATGAACGTCTATCAAAGCCAGAGCCGAACATTAATGAACTTAATAGCAAAATTACAATGTAATTGAAGTCGCCAATAGGCTTGAGTCAAAGAACAAATAAACTTTCAGAAGAAACAAGAATCTCATGGAAAAAACGCAGAGATCTAAAGTAACTGAAGAAGAGAAAAGATCGAAGAAACCAAAGCGATTCAAAAAAAAATAGTGTGCTCGAAGAAAATAGAGATTTAACAACGGATAGGAACCGAATTGTCAAACGTGCTCGAGGATTCTACAGAAACCTCCGTTCCCCCAAACGAAGCCAACAGAACGATGAAGTTACGAGTAATCAGTTCGAAGATTTCCCAAAAGTTACTCCGAGGGGATGAAGTAATTCATCAAACAAACGAAAAAAGAAAGGCCCCAGGATCAGATAACATCACCATCGACTAATGCAAAATAATTGATAAAGACATCTCTAGAAAGCTAGCCACTCTATTCGATGTTTCAAACAGAGCAAAATCCCAGTAGATTGGAACAATCATAATGTTGTTATATAAAAAAGGAAACCGAAAGATCTAAACATATGTAAGCACATTAGCTTACTCAACGGTATTTATAAACTTCTTACCAAAGTGATCACCAACCGAATCTCAGAGACGCTAGATGAAAATCAACCACGGGAACAGTCTGGCTTGAGAGGATGCTATTCGACTATCTACTTGAAGGAAATTAGCTAAAAGAGAAAACAGCGAAATATAAAACTTGACTAAGACATAACTAACAAGCTTAGCATTTTGAAAGGGATGCCTATAATGCTCTAACCTGGGAATCACCTCTACAAACGATAAGTTGTTTTTCATGCTCGCTAGAATTCTCAGATCGTGACAGCTTTTTCACAACTGTAACAATAAACTCCCAATCGGAAGACTTTTTAAATAGGAACCACACTGCTGCAAGCATACGAGAGTGAAAATCTGGCGAATTAGAGGCCACATAAGGCACTTTCCGATAGGGATCCATTGTGACGATAGTGAAAATCTGGTTTTAACTAAAGGCTGTAAATGGAGTATTCTACTACGATTGTTGTGTCCGAGTAATTTTAGTTTTCTGGATGAAAAGTGGTAAATTGAACTCAATCGTTTATTTTGCATTTTCCGAAGTCATTGTGTGTTTTGTGCATAAATTATTGTTTGGAGAAGAAAACAATTAAAATACGATTGTGATATCGTTTGGAATTGAAAAGAAATGGAAGGTTAATGAATTTGACCAATGTGTTTCATCGAAGTCAATTTCAAGAAGTTTCTGGAAGTTCCTTTAAAAATAAAAATTATGTCAAACAAATTATTATTTTTGTTGGGGGGGAGGTATAACTTCTATTTTCCTTAGCCTTTTCTACTAATCAACTTATCTCTCAATCAATGCACAGTAAACTTTTAATACAGATTTTCATAAAGTGTTCGGTGCTCAATTATTCAAGGACAAATAATTCATAAAGCTCCCATTGATTTGAGAACTCATTTTCATGTTATCATTTTTTTCATTGCGTTTTTCAAATTTTAAAGATAAATTCCTGGATAAATATTTCTTACCTTTTCAAAAAGTACGGAGGTATGGATGACTTACTTTGGATAAGTAAAATATTGTGCTTCTTGACGACTTTTTTGTTTTATGTTTTTTTTTAAAGAAAAACTCTCTACATTTTGGAGATTTTTTATCAAATGTATCTTGATAATTTTATCTTAAAATTTTCTTGGCTCTCTTTCTTTCGTGGGTCGACTGAAATTATGTTATTGATAATATTACAATGGTGGATAATTAAATACACTCGTATAATGAAAAATTATATATTGGTGTATTTTTTATATCTTTCTATTCTTTGTTATTGTCAATTTGAAGCCATGTATAGATTCCTTTCACGTTATTATCATTAATCGTAGTTATTCTCTTTATTTGACGATTACTTGGAAGATCTTTTACTACAGAGTTCAGTTCGGGAAAGGGGTACGACAAGGTGATACCAACCCACCTAAACTCTTCGAGATGATAATCTGAAACTTCGACTGGGAAAACAGAAATCAGAATTGACGGAGAGTACCTCAGTTAACCACAGATTTGATGACAACGTCATCATTTATGCTGAGATTTTTCATGATCTCCGAACAATGGATGAAGAAAGCAGGAGAGTTAGTATTTGCATGAATTTCAGCTAAACAAATCTTATCTACAACAAACACGTTGAGGACAGAGCCAGAACGATCGAAATCAAAAACGCAAAGCTGTAGAAAGGAGACCACTACATCTACAACGAATCTTCATGAAATCATCAAAAGAAGAAATCAGACGGAAAATCACTCTTGGTTGGCAATCTTTTGGTAGAGCCAGAACACCTTTCAAGAACAAGAAAATCCCATTAGCCCTAAAAAGAAGAGTTTACAAGCAATGTATCCTCGTGACAGTCACCTATGGAGCTGAAACATAGAACCTAAGCAAAAGATTGACCCTCAAACTGAGAACCATGCAACGTTTATGGGAAATAATTACGCTCAGCATGGGGAGATCACAAGACAGCACAGCACAGAGAAAGAACAGGAATACATTAGAATACTTAAATTGCAATGGGCTGGTCATATAGCAAGAATGTCAAACAACCAATGAGCATCAAGACTCACAACATGTATCTCCACAGACCATGTGCAAAACAGTGACTCACAAAATATAAGAAGGTGTTAAGAACCAAACATGTTCAGAAAATCTTGTCTCCGCAAAGCCTATGATAGAGAGATCTAGCAAATCTTGGGGGAGGTCTATGTCCTACGATGGGCGCTAGGAGGCTGCTGCTGATGATGATGATGATGATGATGATGATGATGATGATGATGATTTGCCCAATTAATTCTAAACAAAAACAGGAAATAACTTAATTACGTTTTTAAAATAGGTTATCGATTTCCTGTGGAAATTTTTTGTTCATTCCTTTCATATTTTCTTGTTCATTCCTATTATTTATGTATAAACCTAGCTCGGGCTTACTGGACTTACCAATGTAAGTAATTCTTATGATAACAAATAACATACACAATTTCCGCCTTTAGAGCCTGCAGTTTATTATCTGAGATCAATGTGGCCCTTTTAAATTTTGCAGGCCTGGTCTATAATCACACAGAGTGAAATATCTACAGCGTACAACGTTTTTGTTTAGAGGCGGGGAATAGAACACAATTTTCTGGTGAAAACTTTTTAGCAGGGAGCTTAGACGGATCTTCTTCATGATAAGAATTCATCGTCATTAGTCTTTTAACGTCTGTCATTGGACATGGGCCCTCCTCAGGATTCGCCATACCTCTCTATTGTGGGCGCTACGGAGCCAATACTTTCAGAACTGGTCTAGTTTCTCTTTCCATCTTGTATTCTGCCAGCCTCAATTGTGCATGAGATCCATGATGCGAGTCAGGATGTCCGTTTGTTGTCAGCCATTCTTGTAACATGACCAGCCCATTGCCTTTTAGTTTTCTAATGGTTTCTATGATATGTTGGATTCCTGTTTTTTCCTTGATATATTGTGCTGTCTTGTGAACCCTCCATGTGAGATTGAATATGTTTATTTCATGTACACGTTGCATGCTTCCAAGTCTGCAGGTCAGTCTTTTGGTTAGGTTCCATGTTCCAGCTCCGTAGGTGACTATTGGGAGGATGCATTGCTTATAAACCCGTCTTTTTAGGACAGATAGGATTTTCAAGTTTTTGAAGGTTGAGCTCGCTCTGCCGAAGGCTTGTCATCCTGGATTGATTTTTCGCTTTTTCAATAGTTTTGGTGAAGATGTTGCCGACTATTCTAAACGTGAGTTCAATTATCAATTCTCTGTACTAAGCATCATGATTTATTAGGAGAAAAATCAATCCATAATATTAAAGCAGACTAAGACAATGTCCGTTTGAAAGGTGCGTGCTTGGAAGCCGTCAGGCATCAAGGTGTGTGGGGCAGCCTACCATAATTGACGTGTAAAACAATTTCCTGTCCACCGTACGAAACTATGGCTTCGAATTATCCCAGTTACTTCTTTTACGTTGGGGCAATTATCGTATACCTAAATTTAAATTATTCTAAAGGGGGGACATCAAGGGAGATACTTTAAAGAAACTATGAAGAAAGGGCCATCATCTTCAATTATTAATTTATTTTTTATTAGATTTTTCAAGACACACAGAATCAAACAACACCAAACTCGACACTGAATTTTTTTCCTAAGCCTATATCCTGACTTCTTAATTCTTCTGATGGTCTCTATGTGAACGTTAAGCCTTGTTTTTGCATTCAGCCGAGCAATAGACCGATAGAAATTTTGCAGCAGTTCTCTGATAACTGCCTTCTCATCACGATCCGACATCTGCTGGGATCAACCACCTCTGTTCTTGGCTCAAAATCTATCTGGATTACGCAAAAGCATTTCACAACAGTCTGACTTCGATTAATTTGCTCAGCTATTACACGTTGTAAACACTGAATTAGAAGTTCGACAATCCAACAACGTTCGAAATCTGGCAGCTTCAGTATATTTCGCATACTCTGTGGACGTGACATTGTTTTTAAATGGGTTTGAAGTTCAGTCGCAATTAAAATCGTTTAGAACCCCTCTGAAATCGGAAATCACAGATATGGACCTATGAACGTATGGTGGATGCATCGTTGAAATTATGATTCTTGCTTTTTTTTGACTCAACCCAATTCTGGTGCCAAAAATCTACGACATAGAGTTCAGTGAAAACGTGATTACGTATGACTTCCTTGTTTTTGACGTAAGAAATTTGTTTTCGTTTTTATTGCATTCATTTACAAAAATATTTTTCCATTAACCCCCCGCAGTTCGAAATACTGAATCAACGCACACACAAACACGCACACACACACACGCACACACACACACACACTCATGTATATATATATATATATATATATATATATATATATATATATATATATATATACATATATATATATATATATATATATATATTATATATATATATATATATATATATATATATATATATATATATATATATATATATATATATATATATATATATATATATATATATATATATATATATATATACTTTTGCTTTTCTCTTTTGATGTTTTCATTTTCATTTTCTTTTTCGTGTATTTATTCGTAAAAATGATTTTTCCATTTACCTCCCAGCTCTGAATCCTGGATTTGCTTATATATATATATATATATATATATATATATATATATATATATATATATATATATATATATATATATATATATATATATATGATATAGTTACACGGTAACTGTATCATAGACAGTGTAAATATAATAAGCAATTGAAGATAATGAGGTGGCTGCAACCAGTGTCTGTTTAGCTCAATTGTAAGAGTAACTTACGTTAAAACGTCTCTCTCTTTCTCTCTCTCTCTCTCTCTCTCTCTCTCTCTCTCTCTCTCTCTCTCTCTCTCTCTCTCTCTCTCTCAATATATATATATATATATATATATATTTCCCTCTTCCCAAATATATACTTGGGTTTTATGTACGTTCCCTCAACGTGAAAAACAGGTACCGCTCGGATTAGAAAAAAAAAAAACAAGGTCGAAAATCAATATTTGATAGCTGCATGTTTTAAAACAAAAAAAAAAATTCAAAATAGTAACATTTTTTTTAAACGGGAGGAATGATTGGATTTTAATTGACTTGGCCCAGTAACCGCTTTTAGAGTTACAAAGAAAAATCAAATCGCAAGCATTTTAGTAGATAACATCTGGTTTACATAAAAACCCCAAATAAGAAAAATACTGTGTGTTCCAAAGGTCACTATACACTAATTTTCATTTTATTAGAAAATTGTCAATCAAAACTGTCACCAAAATTAACAACATAGGTTTCTCTCAGTTTTCAAGTTCTTCTGACTGCTTGACTCGTTGGCTGCCTACGTAAGTAGTATGCGTACGAGCTGCGCCGATGTAGCTAGTGGGAAGAAAATTTAAATATTTACTCCTTATTATGTCCACAAAATCATTAACGATTTGTTGTTTTTTTTTGTTTTTTGAATACACCCAAATAGGTTTTTAATGGGAGGTACAGTTTGCCATGTATATTCATGCTAAATTGGTCCTTAGTTTCTGCTCATTGGTCTTTTGGAAATTCAGGCCTCTCAGTTGTTCCTGCTCAAGAAAAGGTGAGAGAAGTAACTTATTCATTCGTCTTCACTTCTTCCAATGTTTCAATTGATCACCCCAAAATTGCATGCTGCCAGACACGATCGTCACATGATGATTTATATCGGGTGATTAACCAGATCAGGGAGCGGTAAACAAACAGCGATTTAAAAATCGTTACACATAAACTACAATTTTGTTATTCAAAGTTATTCAAATCTTATTATTTATTGTTATTCAAATAAAATTAACTTAGTAGACTTCTACATGTGAGTCAACTCTTTCATGTCACTGCAGCCAGCAATTGACATAGACATTCCTCACATCAGCAGGCATTTCTTATATCAGCAGGCATTTCGAGTGAGATGCTTGTATAACAATCGTTGCTTCTTGCCGAGAGTTCATAATGGTCCCTTGATTTTGTGCCTTGAATTTCGCTCTTGACTTTGCCCCTCAAAATAAATCATCAACCTCAGCATTTGGCAGCCAGGCTGCAATTTTGGAACCAATTCCAACTTTAGGGTCATTTTCATAATAACAGGGATAGCCGTGAAGCCTATGTGTCAAAAAGTAACCCCTTTGTGCTATCGATTGATATCAATTTCACTACAATTGAACAGAAATCTGTAGAGAAAAATGAAAAAAAGGAAATATATAGTCACTTTTAAAACCCCCTGTACGTGTGTGTGTGTATGTGTGTGTGCTTTGGGGGGGGGTCGTCTCCGTATGAATAGATGAAATTGCACAGGTTTCGCGACAAAATCGGTATATTCAAGAGAGCGTGTTTTCGTAAATGTACAAATGATTATAGATAAATACAGTAAATTGATTGGTAGATATGAATGCAAGTGTACCTATAAAGATGGCTCAAGAAAGAGGGGGAGCTAGATTGGAAGGCAAATAAACAAACATACATACATACACACATAAGTATATATATATATGATGATGGACTCTCTCCCGTCGATTCCAACGTATGAGGGTTCCACAAGGTGGAACGACCTAGTCACTGGATTATAGTGACGGCAGCTGACTAGACAACAGTCACTCGTACCCTTCACGCAGCTATAACGATGAACTCGGCGTGACACAAGTGTGACAAGGCCTCTGCATTGCAGCAACAGGTACTGTCCATCCAAGGGCTTGCGCAGTTTCCTCTCCCAATTTCCCTCACAGGGCTTGGTCGACCAATGGCTGTGAATGGCCCATGAATTCGAATCCCACCCAAATTTAGATTCCACCAGGATTCGAATATATATATATATATATATATATATATATATATATATATATATATATATATAAAATCATGATTACATAATAATATAAAGTTAATTCAGAACTAATTGAATCTGTATTGTAGGAACAACACCTTGTTTGTTGTAGCAGTCGTATTTTGAGCCATTTAAATCAACTGACAAAGTCTGATGGTAATCTGCGATAATGCTGAGGCATTCTGGTTTAGTGTTAATGTTGTTCCATCATCAAAATGATGGCTGACAACAGGCCATTATCTAATGGAATCTCTAATGCAGTTTCTTTGAGTATATTGAAAAAAAAACTTCATCTCATACGTTCCGAATTATCTCTAATGGTTAATGGTAAGATGCAATGGTATCATTTTCTTGAGTCAAGCTTCCGTTGTCATTATCAGGAATCAGATATATTAATTTCTTGGAGTAAAATGTCTCTTGGAAAGTTGCTCGAAGATATGAGAAAGAAAATGATCATTTTCATTGAAGATAAAATTCTGTCCAGTCTGATTTGAAGAAACAGGCTAGAAAAGAATCTTCAAATTATATATATACATATATATATATATATATATATATATATATATATATATATATATTCTAAGAAATCGATACATGATCTGAGAGAATGATTATAAATTAACATATATCTAATGTATATTACACAACACAATTTATAATTATATATATTTTATATATAATACGGAAATATATTAGTACCGTGCGTATATTAAAACTAATTATCAGAAAAATAATAGATCTCCTATCTAAAATTATCTAGAAAAAATAAATCTTTTATCTAAAATTATCAAGAAAAATATCAGCACAAGATATGGGCATTGTTGATCCAAATTCACCATAGAGATGAAAACAGCATTTTTTTGAAAAACAAAAAAAAATGTTTTTTAGATTGTGTCTAGTGGTAAACCCATGCAAATTTTCGGGGTTGTAGCCCCAAAAATGTGACCAAGGGTGCCCGAACACACACACACACATACACACACAAAAATAAAGAGAGAAAATCTGTAGCCTATTTGGCTGGTTGGTCGGATGACTACGGTGATTCGATATCGGGTACTATATACCTATCTCTCTATCTCGCTCTCTTCTCTTTCCCTCCGCCACCCTTTCCTTCTCTCTCGCTTTCTCCACCTTAATCAGTCCCTTCCTATCCCATTTCTCTATCCCTTATTCTTTTCCTCTCTCTTCCCCACTTCCCCTCTCTACCCCATCTTCTCTCTCTCTCTCTCTCCATCATTCTATGACTCTCTCTCCGTTATTCTACCATCTCTTTCCCTTATTTTTCCCCTCATCCTCTAATACCCTTTCTCTCTCTTTTTTACCTTGCCTCTGTCCCTTTCTCTCTCCCTTATTCTCTCTCTCTCTCTCTCTAACCCTCTCTCCATTATTCTAACCTCTCTCCCGATATCTCCCTCCCATTCTCTCTCCCTTACTCTCCTATTTTCTCTCTGCCATTCTCTTTCACCTGTGTTTTCCCCCTCTCTTTATCTCTGAATTTCCTCGTTCCATTCTCTCTCCCTCTCTCTTCGTTAATATTTTTATGTGTGCTTGAGAAAGTTGAAATAAGACGAAAGCGAACAGTTCGTGTTCGGTGGTGGGGAATAGACGTCGAGTCTGGTGCTTGTGTCTTGTGTGTGTCCGTGTGTGTGTGTGTGTGTGTGTGTCGGTGTGTGCGTGTATGTCCGTGTGCATGTGTGTCTGTGTGTGTGTGTGTGCCACTGTATGCGTGTGTGTGCGTCATTGTGTGCGGGTGTGTTCGTGTGCGAATTGGTGCCCTTGCAACAAAAAAGTTCAAATTTCGAAGACATAATACCGAATACAAAAAACGTAGAATTCCAATAATTCAATTTTGCCCGCCAGACATCAGGAAATCCTGTAAAAAAATCCTTCCGGAAAAAAAATCACCAAAAAAAAACAAGAAAAATATTCGTCCAATTTAGTTTTGAGGTGAAGTTAAAACTATTATTTAATGATATTTTTTCTTAGTTTCTCTCTTTTCCATTTGAGGATACGTGTATATGTGTGTACACAAGTCTCTAACAATCTGTATAAGTGTGTGGGTGATGTGGGTGTGTATCTACAACTCTTTCGCTTTTCTTTGTGTGTGCTTATGTGTGTTTATAACTCTCGCTTTCTTTCTCTATGTGTTTGTATGCGTGGATACGACTCCCTCTCTCTCTATCTCTCTATCTCTCTTTCTCTCTCTCTCTCTCTCTCTCTCTGTTTGCATGTGTGGTAACGACTATCTCTCTCTCTCTCTCTCTCGCTCTCTCTCTCTCTCTTTCCCTCTCTCTCTTTCTCTCTCTATCTGCATGTGTGGTAACAACTATCTCGCTTTTCTCTCTCTATCTGTTTGCATGCGTGGTTACAACCCTCTCTCTCTCTCTCTCTCTCTCTCTCTCTCTCTCTCTCTCTCTGTATATCTACGCATGTGTATCTACAGTTTATTTGCTGTCTCTACCAATGTGTGTTTACGAATCTCTGTGAGTACGTGCGTGCATGTGTATTTACGACTCTCTTGTAAGCAGTGTGCGTATATGTGAGCATTCATCTCTATTTCCGACTCGCTCGCTTTCTCTTTATGTATGTTTACCTCTCTCTCTCTCTCTCTCTCTCTCCCTCCCTCTCTCTCTCTCTCTCTCTCTCTCTCTCTCTCTCTCTCTCTCTCTCTCTCACTCACTTCTTCCGTACGAATGTATGCGCTTGTGTGTGTGTTACGACTATGTTTCTGTGCTTGTATCTCGGTGTGGGCGAGCAGGGACTGTGTAGGACGGTGTGCATATTGGTATGTGTATACGTATATCCGTACGTGAATGAAAATAAGTGTATGTCTTTCCCTTCAAACGTGTACCTGTATGGCTTTATGTGTAGGATCTATGCATGCACACCTGTTATTCTGCAGATGTGTGCACGTGCGTGTGCGTGTGCATATAGCCTCGTGAATGTATGTATGCATATATACACGTGCGCTTATCAGATACCATCAACCAAAACTGTCGACGTAGATTTTCCTCAATGTTTAAGTTGGTCCGGCTGGCTGGCTGGTTAGATATGTATAACGCATACAGGCCGAACCAATGGAGGTAGAGGGCTGAAAACTTGAAAATTAACTCCTTATGTCAAAAAAAAAATGTTCTCTTTTTTTAAAAAAAACACCAATAGGTTTTCAGTAGTGGGGTTCAGTTTGCAATGTAAGTTGATGCTAAATTGATCCCTAGTTTATGTTTCTGAAAATTCAGACTTTTTAGTGATTAATGCCAATACAAAACGTGAGAGAAGTAACTAATTCATTGATCACCCTCTTTAACATTTTTCAATTGATCACCCCTAACATGGCAAGCTGCTAAAAGACATTCCTATTGAATGACTAACCAGACTTGTCTTCTGTTTCATTCATTTATTTATTTACATATTTATTTGGTTTATGTTCATCGTGGGAGAACCAACTTTTCATGCGTTGTTCTTTTTCGAATGCAATGTAAGTCGGCGGTTCTAAGAACGGCGAAAAATTCATGTTAAGATCAATTCAAATCAAGTGACCTGGAGATAGTGGTTAAAGATAGGTAAATAGTGTTTCTAACCAAGAGAGAAGCAGCTGTTTTAATGAAAAAAAGTGGGGTGTAATAAGAGAGACTAAGTGTTGATAAAGATAAAAAGATACATATAGGGAGTGGACAAAGAAAGAGAAATATCTTCTCCTTCTTTAAGTCTCTCTACGTTGTATATATACCATTTATAAAAATCAATTCTCAAGATAAAAAATAGAAAGTGCAAGAAAGAGAGCAGACTAGACAGTATTTATAACTAATGTATACACTCCATATATATATATATATATATATATATATATATATATATATATATATATGGCTTTTCCATTTTCAAATGAATCATATACTGCATTTCAAGCAATATTTTTCCCTTTTTATTTTTGATGCAACGATTATTCATTTTCGTTTTGGACGTTTTAACTCGAAAAACAATTGGAAACAAATATTTTTCTGTATTATTAATGTTTTTACCATAGAAACAAATGTGAATGAATGCTGTCTAAAATTGTAGTCGTTCATTTACTTGATTCTAATAGCCTTTGAATGGTTCTTGCAACGGAAGCATCTTCACTTGTTGGAAACCGTCAACCAAAACTGTCAAGATAGGTTTCTTCGGTTTCGATGATGGTCTGGCTGGCTGTATGTATCACGTGTACAGGCTGCTCCAATGGAGCTAGAAGGCTGATAATTTGAACATTTACTCCTTACTATATTAACAAAACCTTTTTTTTTTTTCGTTTTTTTTCCATCTAATTCAATCCTCGGAATATTTTTTTATATTACTGAGGAAGGGTGTTCAGTTTAAGATGTAACTTTACTCTGAATTGGTCCCTATTTCGTGCCTGCTTGTTTTCATTTCTGATAATTCGAACTTTTGTCGGGATTACAACCCAACATAAGAACGATAGAAGTAACCTATCCGTTGATCAGCCTTTCGTTTCCAGTATTTTTAATTGATCACCCCCAACACGGTATGCTACCCAAAAAAAAACGTCGGTCACGTGATGGTATTCTGTTGAGTGACTAACCAGACTTGTTTCGTTATTTATTCGGTATATGACAATCGTGGTGAGAATGATCTTTTAATGCATCATTCTTCTTTTCTTTTTTTCTTTGTTTTTTTTCTAATAGCCTTTGCCTAGTTTTCCTAACAGAAACACCCACACTCACCACATTTATTTATTCACCTACTTATGTACTTACTTGCTTTCGTCTACTTTATCGACGCAAATGCTATTATTTTCCACGGATCTTTATCTTGTTGAATTTTATTTCTTCCTACTCCCTTTATGAAATGAAGTCTCCTTTCCTGTGCGTTCCCGATGATTATTAATTCTGATATTACTGCCTTGCGAGCAGGGGCGTTGCTCGAGATGTAGGAGCCCAGGGGTCCTTGACTCCTTGAGAGACTCTCTCGGACATTTTGTAATATTCGGTAGAAAAGAGGAAAATTTGCAATAAATAGGCACACGCTATGACTAAAAACAATCCTAAAGGCTGGATTGTTTTAATTTTATGCTCTTCATGAATGTTGAAAAATAATCCTTGTTATTGTATCATCTAAATAGAAAGGCAGTAGGTGAGCAACTATCTAAATAGCTTTTGGAGGACACCCCTCCATTGGGGGCCCTGGGTGGAGAGTTTTTAAGTATTCCCTTCATAATCTCTACCTCGCTCACGCCTCTGGTCACGAGAGGAGTCTTCATGTGGCCTGTATTAGAAATGCAAATTCAGACAATGGCTTGTTAACTTACAGAGATTCGGTAGAAACGACTAAAGGACAATCATGCTCGCTAACTTTTTGATCCAATTGCAAAACAGATTGAAAATCAGTTTTATTTATTTATTTGGTGTTTGTTACTCGTTCTGGGCCTAAATTTGTCTCCTTCTTAAAAGAAACATTTCTGACAGACACTGGTGACTCCAGCTCTTACGTCACAACAGACGAAATAATTTGAATATCAGAACCAATACGGTATGCCGTGGAACAATATAATCTAATTATTTATGAACAAACAAAACGATAACGATATATTCATTTTAAATAAATGCATACTGCAGAAAACAAAGCAAATGTGATCCGTAGAAACTACTTAATCAACAATTTTAAAACTACGTATCAAATACGCAATGCTTACTGATAACTACATACATGGTACGAGATAAAATAATTATTTATGGACAAAGTTTCTTTTTCAAATCAATGGCAAGGTTTTTTGTTTTTTTTTGTTTTTTCAAATCAATGAAATTTTCCAAGTTTGGAATATACAATTTAGCCTTCTTGAATAATGATAACTACATACGTATACGGTACAATATAAGATTGAAAAAATAATACGTACTTTGGAAAACCGAACGATAACAAATAATTATACATATGATACAATATGAAATAATCATTTATGGACGAAGGTTGTTTTGTTTCGTTTTTTGCTTTTTTGAATAGCCATGCAACTATTATCAAATTATTACCTGGGTTACTCGGTGTTGCCCGGGGGGGGGGATAACTTCGAATATAACAAAACAGGAAAAATGTGCTCTTTGATATATTTCTTCTTGCCCAGCACAACCAATGGAAAAACTTTTATTTACACTCAGCACACATGAAAAAGTGATCGTAGGGAAAGAAATATTTCGTTGCTCAAAAAGAACTTATGAAGCCGTCACTTAGTTTGACAGGGTTACGTAAGTGTTTCTCCCATTGGATGCCAGGATTCGACCCTAGAACAACCGACTGAGAACTTTCAACGGAGAACTCAGGTAAAGGCCAGCGATTTCCTAGAATTTCCAGAAATGAGCTCCAGTGATCTCTCATAACCTCACACATCGACCTCATTTTACCTATAACTTTTGCCGTATTAAAATGTACCCCTATGCAAAACCTCTGCTTCCTATGTGCAATGTTGTGGTCAGCAATTTGGAAAATCCGCTAAAAATGATATATGTTGACCACGAATGACTGCAATGTCAAAGACACCTTTCTTAATCCTTTGGCCATGAAGAGAAATCTACCTCTATGCCAAATTTCAGTTACGTAGGTGTAAAACTGTTACCAAAAACTTGAGTAGAAATGGCAAGAATTAACCTCTGTGACCTCTGTGAATGACCTCCAAGGTCGAGCTTGCTTGGCCTGTTACCTTTGAGAAATATGTACCAATATTCTCAATGTCAGTATCCTTGGTGCAAGATTGTAGCCCACAACCCTGAAAATTGTCTAGAAATGACCAGAAATAGTGATCTCAAATGACCTCATCGGTCAACATCACATTGCATGCAACCTTTGCCAAGGAAAGATGTACCTATATAACCAATTTCAGTTTCATGGTTGCTAAATTGTGGCCAAAAATTTGGAAATTTGTTTTGAAATGGCCAGAAATGACCACTGGTGTCTATGAATGACCTCAGAAGTCTACGTTACATAGATTGCGATCTTCGCCGTGAGAAGATGTAACCATATTCTAAACTTCAGAATCCTTGGTGCAAAATGATAAACTCTGAAAATTCGCTAGGAATTACCATGAAATGGCTTCTGGTGACCTTGAATGACCTCTGGGATCAACCTCGCTAAACCCAATGTTTCAAGTTGACCTCTCCTCAGTCTAACCGTCGATCGTTAGATCGATAGGCCTGGTAGTTTTTTTGGGGGGAAAGGAGCACGAATAACAAAAAACAAACAAATTAACGAAAAGCAAACAAACAAAAGCCTCAAATATTAGTACAGATATTTCTCCTTTATATCGTTTTAAAACAAGACATCAATTTAGTCGTTTTGTTTATTGCTTCGAATTAAACTAGCTATCAAATTACATGGACTTGGAAAGAAAAAAAAGATTTGTCCATAAATATCTATTTCATATTTTACCGTAGAGGTAGTTATCGTTTTGTTTTCAACTAAATTTATTTATTTTAGAAACATATACTTATTTTTTTGGTTTAAACTAGTTATTGAATTACATAAAACATATCTTATAGTTTTCTTTTATGCTAGGTAAATAACATTAGGTTGTAGCTTAAAGTAGTTGGAAAAAAATTGTCCATAAATAAGTAGCTTAAACTAGTCGATATTGCACACGTTTTCCACGGCTCGCAATCGTTTTGTTATCAACTGTATGTATTTATTTAAAATAAACATATCTTTATCGTCGTGTTTGTCCATAAATGATTAGATTATATTGTTCTACGGCATGTCGTATCTGTTTTGATATAAAAATGATTCTGCCTATCGTGACGTAGTAGCTGGCTTCACCGGTGTCCGTCAAAGATGTGTCCTTTTAGGAAGAGCCTGATTTGGGACATGAACGAGTCGTAAGCATCATTTATTGCCATTAGATTGAGTATTGTAAATAATCATTGCTAATGTTTTTACTTCTATTTACCTACGTCTTGATTTTTAGTTTTATTCATCGTAAGCGCAGTACGGAATCGACAGCTTATTCTTTATTCCGATCAACACTGTTGATTCACTGCCAAAGGAAGTCGGCCTGAGTATAGCTGCGATAGAAAGCAACTAAAAATAGAACCTGAGGTAAATAGTAGTAATGAATGAAACTTGCTTTTTAGTGACAATGGGGTTGGCACAGCTATGAGCTCTCTGGGTGCTTCCTAGTTTTTGCGTGTGTGCACGTTGCGTTTTAAGATTTCCAGCGTTACTGAAAACTGGAAGAAATTAAGTCCATTCCAAGCTACGAGGTGTAACCGCAAATATTCTTTAATCCACCTCAAAATTCAATCAATTTTTCCTCGGCAAATAGCCTACCCTTCTACAATATATAATTGAAATTAATCGATAACTTTTGGAGATATCGTTAGGACAAACATTAGTGAATATACTTTTAAAAAATGGAAAATTGTCTCTTAATCAAAAAAGAACGCCTGGATCCGCCCCCAAATTTAACTGATTCTTCCTTTGTTCATACTCTTTTTACCTTCAATGCGTCTCTTTTTATTGAAATTCATTCTGAACTTTCAGAGATATTGTGTGGACATATAACTACAATTCAGGGTAGATTAATGCGAATAAAACATTCCTGGAACCGCCTTAAAATTCAGTCCTTTCTTTTGTAGCCTATCTTGCCAACCTATACTAGGTTCTAAGCCTTCTTTGCGTTATTCCCTCTGTCTAAGAATAACATATACACACCTTAACTCTATATTAAATGACAATTTCGGAATTAAGTTTTTGATCGGACCGATTTACTTTCGGTAGTGAGCGAATAGCGTTGATCAGCAAATGAAGAATAAGCCCTGGGTGGCATTCGATCCCACACTCTTCGTGGGAGTGCTATCAAGCCCAGCCTGCTCTTACTGATTGAGCTACCACACGGCAGAATAACACCCTCAACTCATTTTTCATTCCGGTCGGTATCCTAATTTGTTTGTATTCTGTTAGTGTCAGAATCATTTGTATTTTTACGTATTTATATCCATTATTAATGTTGCTGCGTCGATTGTATGATATATAAAAGGATAGTAGTATAAGGAAATTATAAGTTGTGAACTAAGTTTCTGCTCGGACCGATTTACTCTCGGTGGTGAGTGGAATTAACAAAATATAAACAGTCTAGGCCACTGATTGGAATGAGAGATGAGTTGAGGGTGTTATTTGAGCTTCTGTCTACCGGTCTCTATAGCTTAATCGGTGAGAGAATGCTGTCGAATACTACTCTAAAATCATGTATCATTCTACATAAACAAAATACAATCAATTGCAAGAACCATCTTATAACAATCTATATCGTATTGAATATGCAATTTGTTTGCAAAGATGTGATCATGCTGGTCATGCTTCTAAAAATCGATGAAATGACGGGTAGCGTTGATCTCATGCTGATAAGATTATAACCTCAGCTGGTAAAACAGGGTATTTTCTGTTGTTGTTTTTTTTTTTGTTTTGTTTTTTGTTGTTGTTTGTTTTGTTTTTTATTTCTATGCAGAAAGTGGAGTTTCTGTTTCACAGTTCAGTAAAATAATGATCAAACAAAGCGATTTTGAATTGCGGATTTCAATTGAGAAATTGAATTAGTCATCATCATGGTGTCGGATTATTTGTTTAACAAATAAAATGTAAACATTGACTTCCAAACGGCCCTAATCGACGTTTTGATTAGTGAAATCTGTTTCTCATTGACAAAAATTGGTAGTTTTTCTTTCCAGCTAAAACGGGAAAAAAACTTGGAAACAATATTTTTAACATTTTAAATACGTTTTCAAACTAGGAAGACGGATATTTTTCAAAAGTTGTATGCACATTGCTAAAAATTATGCAATTATGAATTCAAATACTGTATCATAAATCAAATGCAATTAAAGATTAATTCCATGTAGATCAAAGAAAGGCCATCAAATTTTGAGGTAAAGCTAATTTTAGTATCTCCACATACATATCGAAGTGGACAATAATTTTCATATTTGTATATTTCATGATTTACCAGTAAGAAAAACAACAGATATCTTAAAGTAGTAAAAAAAAGTCAGAAAAAATCCAAAGACCCCATCTGAGCAAATGAAGCCAACATGGTTTTTTTAAGCTAAATTCGAGGAATTCGGCTAAAAAAAAGCTAATCTGGCAACTCTGGAAGAAAAGCCAACCTGATAACCAGCCGTGGGTTTACTAATGAAAAAATTACCCCTGTCAGTAGTTATTATTTATTTCGTTTTTTGTTTTGTCTCGTTTTTGTTTTTGTTTTTTGTTTGTTTTTTGCTTTGTTGTCTTTGTGTCAGATTTCTCAAATCCTCATATATTGTATATGAGTGGTTGCACATGATGGGGGCCCCACGCACCATTTTCAAAAGGTTGATATTTCTGGTATTTTTAGAGATACGATTCTCAGATATTTTTTTTTTACTTTGGAGCTTGAACATTCTGCATGATTCATGAAGTGTTCAAGCTTCAAAATAAGGTGAAAACAAGAACCATAAGTTCAGCAATGCATCCACCGTTCGTGGTGGTAGTAGTAGTAGTAGCAGCAGGAGGAGGAAGAAGAAGAGCAAGTAATCATTTCTTGGGGGAGGGGTCAATTGATTCTCATACTTGTAAAATATTGAAATATAGAAATATTCTGAGTGTATTATCTCCGAGTGTGTTTTAATAAAAATCGTAAATTGCTTTTTTTAATGCAAAAATGTTCAATCTATACATTCTATAATTACATCATTGCATTCAGGATCTCAAGCCTCTAATGACATCATATCTCTCTCTCTCTTCCTTCCTATTTCTGTTGTTTTATGCAAGCTGGACCGACCGAAAAGTGTCCTATAGTGATTTGTAGACACATCTCAAAACTGAACATTGAGGATCTAAAAATAACGAAAATATCAACTTTTAAAAAATGATTCGTTGGACACTTATCATACGCAGTCACTCATTTATTTTTTGTAAATAATTATTGTGTATGTGAATGGGTTTATTTTCACACAAAGTGTAGGGTATTCAGTTATTTCGGAGACTGGCGGTGATGCTGTATTTTATCAATATTTGCTTCGGGAATTTATCGTCACTGGATTTGTCTATAGTTTCGAGAAGGGTCATTAACAATCAGCTACCATTGGGAAATTCTATTTACCACCATCTCAATTGAATGTTACACATGAAAAAGATCGTAAACGTCGTGTTTACAACACGAACAACAAGATGGCATTCAATCACCCGGAAAAAAAACTTCTTGAATCTTACTAGATTAATTGCGAAACATTTGAATAAAAGGTGTGCTATAACGAATCAACGCTAAACGGAGTCACGTTAAGCGGGGTATTAAATATGTCGCTGGTTATAACGTAGGTCTTGAGGTCCAAGGAAGCCAACAGCATTATAATCGCGCTGCAATAAAGAATGTGGCCACTTTGGAGCTAGATTTAGCAATTCTAGAGCTAGACAGATATTTTAAGGTCCCCCATCTACCCGTGTTATGACGCAAACCACGCTATAACGAACCGTGAGGAGGCCTGCATGTTGCATGTCGGCGAAGTTGTTCTATCGTTATGGCTTTCATCTGTTTACTGACATTAACCTCAATATTCTCTTCCTGCTTTGCTTAGAAAACTTCCTTCCTTAATTCTTTCTTTTCTTCCTCCTAAAAATAAGCATTAACCGTGTATACATCATAAAGACACACACACGCAAACACGCGCACACACACACACACATACACACACACACACACACACACACACACACACACACATATATATATATATATATATATATATATATATATATATATATATATATATATATATATATGTGTGTGTGTGTGTGTGTGTGTGTGCTTGCTTACCTACTTTTACGTTGGCTAAATATATTTACCTACTTATTTTGGCAAACACTAACGTATCTACCAATCGTCAAACCAGCCATTACTTGCCGTCCTCACAGGAAGATATCTGAAAACTTTGGAAGACTGACACAAATACAAAAAGAAATAACTACGTTCCCCCATTATCCGAAAATGGGGAGGCATTTTGCAATTTATATGAGAATTTTTTTTTTAGCGTTCCTAGACCAAAAAAATAAGCTTTCGCAAAATTTTTGCTATGATTGATAGGACAGCAACAATTGCCAAAAAATGCAGACTTCTCCATTATTCGAAAGTACATTATTCGTAAGCCTAAACTGCGTAAAGCGGGGAGGTAATCATCTATTATAGGACACAGAGTTCCAAAATGACCTTGCAGAAGATTTTCACAACGATTGACAGTGCTGTAATGATTGCTGAGAACTACGACTCTAATTTTCGAAAGGCATGTATTGTAGTTTTACCGCAAGTTTGCAGCATGTTGCGATTGCCTGTAAAGAACTGGATTATAAATTATGGATGATGCTGAGCAGTCAAGCATCCTGTTGTATTTTAAGTCTTTTACATTAGTCATTGCAAACGACGTCACCATATGTTCTCATACAAATCAATGGTAATTGCATCTTCGCTTTATGCTGAATCAGCTTACGAATAGTTTCAAAGGAACTTGGGGATCGGTCTTATCAAATGTATTGGTCACAGAAAAACCCCTTATATCGGAAAATATTAAAGATAGGAGTATACCATCCGATATCATATATTTTGAAGATTCATTCAGATGGTTTTTAAACGATCCTGCCCGGCCTGACCGAGCCCGTTCGTCACGCTTTTTGAAACGTAATAACTCAGAAACTAATGAAGATACAAACATGGAGTTTTTTACGAATCGATAGCTCATTATTTTAAGATTTATGACGCATGCAACGAAAGTTTTAGTTGTTGGTTTCTCTGAAGCAAGTTATTTTTGTAAATCCTTGCTTATGTATACATAAAAATACGGTCTCTAAATACAGCAAGAGATATTATTTCACATAATAGCAAACAAGGATTACTTCATTTTTTGTACGACGGGAATGGATAAAGATTATCTGAATATGTTTTTGCCAAACCATGCTTAATAGATTCGACCCGATCCGACCCGTCTTTATATCAAATTCATGCTAAATGATATATTTTTTATAATTGTTCATTGATCATATATTTTAGTTGACGAAGTTTTAACTTTCTTTCACAAAAGGTAAATAAAAACATAGATTTAATTTTATCTAAAGTTCATTTAATCAAAACGAAGGTATAAAATAACTTTTTACAATCAAAGGTTTTTGAAATCAAACTTTTTTATAAAAAATAAATTAACTAGGATTTAAAGGGAGTCCTATCCACCCATATACGCTACTTTTTACCTTGCAAATCAAGCATTGGTGGTTGTAAAATTAAGTTAGCATGATGAAAATGCTACCAGTATAGTTTGAATAATGAATTCATTATTTTTTTTTATAAACACAAAAAAACGTAGACACAAAATAAAGGACCATTTTGTCTTAAACTCTCATTGTAAATTGAACTCCCGAATAAAAACCTATTGATGGGGGTATAAAAAAAAAACCCTTTTCCCTGCTCATTGAAGCGGGCAGCAAATTTTCAAGTTCTTACTATTAACGGTTAGGGCTGGGCAAAGTCTGAATAGATACATGCATGCTATGAGTGTCGGAATACATGAACAACAAAAGTTAAACAACGGTGAGTGAGCCGTTCTGTTGTGGGTAACGGTTATCAATACGTAGTTTTACCTTTTTACAAAAAAATAAATAAATAAATAGTTTTAATTTGATCGAAAAAGTATTTTGTCAGCCCAAGGATATGTCATGAAGAAGATATTTTTTACAATCAAAAATTTATGTAACCAAAGTGAAATCAAGCATTTTTGTTTTTTTTGACAGAAAATAAATAAACTTCGCCAAGTTGGCAATTTTTGCAATTCAGTGCAATATATATATATATATATATATATATATATATATATATATATATATATATATATATATATATATATAATACAAAAGTTGCGGTATTTTTCTACCGTCCGAAGTAGGAGTGGAGTTTGACCCTGCACCAGTCAGGCTTATTTGTTTTTTTCTAATTTTTATGCTGTACTTTGCCTTTTTCCGTCTTGTGTTTCTTCTTATCAAATGTTATAATCTTTGAAGCAGTTAAAAATGCGCCGTGTTTATCACAATTGTTCTGGGAAACTGAGAAAACGGATGCCCATTTAAAGTTAGGATTTCCGTTTCGAATTTTATTACCTCTCAATTATTTCCATTTTTTACGTTGTTTACTTTTATATATATATTCCATGTATATTATGTAATCTATTTATATATATATATATATATATATATATATATATATATATATATATATATATATATATATATATATATATATATGGATACCTGCCGTTGCCTGGGAAAAACAGAGTTTCAAAATAGACAACACATTGAAAAATATTATTTATCTACTTGGAACGCAACACAACATACGCAAGAAAAGAATTTTCACAGAGACCGAAATCGTTACTTATAATCGACATTGTTTACCCAGTGTCATAAAATAGTGGCCAAACTTGAGTTATGATTCTGAAAAAGTCAACTGAAAATTGAGATGAAGGTAAATAGGACAAAAATTGATAATAATGGTTGAACAGTTTATTATATGAAAGAAGAAAAAATCAAATGAAAAAAGTTACTTTCAATTTTAAAAAATGACTTGATTTAGCAGAAACATAGAGTGATGTATCCCTACGTTACATCCTTCTACACTCACTTTTCGTCAGTGAGAAAAGAGAAAGGGTAACCACCTTCCCAGACTTTATGTCATTGAGGAACAAGAAAGTGTATTGATGCTGCTAATTCATTTCCAAAAGGTGATATATGACAAATAACACGGTGACTTGTTTAAAGATTGATTTTAATGAAATATATGTCATTCGTAAGAAAACAAAATCCTGGTGTGAAAATTAATTATTTTCTGACGTTTAGAACTGAAGATAGTGATTGGCTTTGTTGACCTCAAATGATTTCGAAGGCTTTCCAGTGAGGAAATTCAATTTTCATTAATTCTCCATGCCAAACATCAGGTCAATCGACCTTGTAGTTCTAGGGAAGAAGAGGCACAAATAAACAAAGAAACAAAATGTTCCAATATATATTTTTCATATATGTAGATTTCCGCTCACTACTCTAAATAATGCAGTCTGAGCAAAATTTAGTTTCTTGAAACTGGCTTTTCTTATCGACTCACATATGCACGCACACAAACACACACACGCATCTATCTATCTATATATGTATTTATGAATATATATATATATGTGTGTGCGTGTGTACATATATATATATATATATATATATATATATATATATATATATATATATATATATATACACTTTTTTAAAACTGTATGCATGCATATACATACCTACTGGCATTTATATGTATCAGGCAAATTGTTGAAATATCTGAATTACTATGTTGCACGCACACACTCGTATACAAGTTCGCACTCTCTGGCACATAAACAGGTATTCGTCGTTTAAGGTACATTCGCCCATCTTCCAAGGTCAAATAAAGTTTTGATACAGTTCTAAAAGTTCGATCGTCCAACGAGAAGGGAAGTAAGCAAATGTAGAGGTTTTCAAAAACGTAAAACGAAGCTGCGTGTCAGGCGCCACAGAACAAGTTTTCTTTGTTTTTGCTAGAAAGATAGAAACAGAGCAAAAACAAAAAAACAAAAAACATTGAACATATTTCTTTGAAAAGAAAACACCCTCCCAGGGAAGGGACGACCAGATACATCAAGTGTACAAGAATGCAATGTTATCAATTTTGCCAAAGTGACTCAATATTTCTGTGGGAGAAAATATAGAATGTCCTCCGCAAGTTATTTACTACGTGCTACTGTACGAAGAATTAGCAAGGGCCATGTCACCGACATTATTCTCGAGTTTGCATCAAAAACTGAGTAAAGAAAGTCATCTTAAAATACCTAAAAACATAGGTTTTCCATATATGTATATATATATATATATATATATATATATATATATATATATATATATATATATATATAATGGAGTATGGATTCGCCACTCAAACAGGTTCATGTTTCTACTCTGAAGAAGCCCTAATAGGCAGGGCAGAAACATAAAATTGTTTGTGTAGCGGATCTTTTCTCCATTATATTTATGGAATAAACATATCACACATTGGATATTGTATTATATCATATCACATTATATTGCATTCCTGATTTGTATTATATATACATATATATATATATATATATATATATATATATATATATATATATATATATATATATATAATCTAGGAAATATGTTACTTATTATTGATAAATAGTTTGATCTTAATCATTTCTATCATAAAAATATTCCTAATTTGATAAAAAAAAATATTACTTTTTCATTAAAAAGTATCTAAATTGGCAACACTGGGTAAGGGACATAACTAACATTCCGATATGTCATTCAATGGTGATGATCATTGATATAGATAGTTGCACGCCAAAAAGTAAATAAAAGTTCGCCAAAAAAAAACGAAACCTTTGATCGAAGCTAAAAAGACTCAGTAAAAAAAAAACTTTGAACACCAATCAATGATTTGGCCGAATCAATGAACAGTTTTAAGAGCTTCGCAATTGATTTTTTTTCCTAAACTATGAAAGAACATCTCTGCAACAATTCTCGGGCGATGGCGTTGTTTATTTTTATCTAATAATTCATTGTCTAATTTCTATTGAATTAATTATTTTTCAGGTCTATTGTCATTCCAGGCGCCTCCCACTGTCCCTCGATTGTTTCCGAAATAATTAAAAATTAACAATGGGCTTAATTGGAGAAAAGTCGATATTGTACTTTGCAGGTTGTTAGGGTAACACAAAAAATACATCAAAGTTGCTCTTTTATTATTGAAGAAAAATTAGAATTATCAGAATAATAAGATTTTTCACTACCGTCCTTTCAATGATAGATGATCGCTACCACTCGATACAAGTATGGTGGCTCCAAGGGGGAGCATACTGACAAGTGTCCTGCATGGAGTAGTGTGTGCGTGAGAAAAGACCCTGCGTGAGAAAATGGCAAAGTCTGGTACCAGCTTGTCAGGATGTTCTGTTGATCGGCGGAAGAAAGATCTTGTTGTTGCATACGACACGTGGTATTAGACGGTACCCAATCTGAGTTTTGACTGAGGCTTGACGTAGCTTAACTTCAGTGATCTCACAGCAACCGGTTGATCCGACGCGATTTGGCCGTATAGAAATGAAAATAATGTAAGATGGTCATATTCCAGAGTGTATGAGCAAAGAATCTCTTCTCACATTCGATAGTCAATAGTGATCAGAGTCCTGGGAACTGTCCTCAAGAACCTAGCAAAGAAGTTAGAGTACTGGTGCCAATTTTCAAGTCTGTAGACAAACGGTATGGCCAGGATCACTGGAACATACAAACACACAAACATACATATAAAACGGATAGAACCATTCGCCATTTTGGTGGCTACAGTAGTTTGATAATAATAATAATAATAATAATAATAATAATAATAATAATAATAAAAGCATGCGAACATATCAACTGCCTCCTACAGCATATCAAAACCAACACCCTATCGGAGGTCAACAACCTAATCCATACTGGAGCGAAAATGGTAACAGAACTTTTCAAAACACAAGAAAGAACCCCAAATAATAATAGGTGGGAAAAACCCAACTGGGAAAGAAGATTAGAAAGACAAATCTTACAACTCCAGAGAGATGAAGTACCAGTGGGTAATGCACCACCTATGAACAGACCACGTCCGAGACTAGGGGTAAAACACAAAATAAGACAAAAAGGTATCCCTGCAGCAGTGGAAGAGATAAATCAGAGGAGACTAGCCAAGGAGGCAAGGCTGAAGAGATACAGGTAAAGGACAGCTCAATACGCACAGAACTGCACATTCCAAAACAACGAGAGAAAGTTTTACCAAAATCTGAACGGAGAAAGAAGACAAAACATAAAGCCGGATGCCACAGAGACCAATAACTACTGGAACAGCATATGGGGACACCCGAAAAGACACAACAAAATCCTGGAATGGTTAGAGAGTATGAAGAGAAAACTCACAGAAATAGACAATGGAGGACCAATAGTATTGAACAAAACCATATTGAAACACGCTCTCAGGAAAATAGCCTACTGGAAAGCGCCATGACGTGACAGGATCTTCGGATATTGGTTTAAAGAAATTCACCACACTACATGACAGGCTCACCCAACAACTCTGAAGCTACCAAAAAGTAAGCTGAGGTACCAGAATGGATGACCAGAGACGGAACCACTTTCATCCAAAGAGACCCTGAAAAAGGGAACGTGCGAAGCAATTATAGCCCAATCACGTGCTTACCACACATGTGGAAAATTCTGACCGGACAAATAGCGAAGCGAATGTTCATATTCATGGAAGGAATTGGACTATCACCAGAAGAACAGAAACGGTGCAGGAGAGGAACCAAGGAGGCGAATGGTTAGCTCTACATCGACCAGATGATCTTAAAAGAAGTAAGAAAAAAGGAACATTGCAAGGGGATGGATTCACTATAATAAAAAAAAAAGCATACGAAATGATTCCACACGACTGGCCTCTCGAATGCTACAGAATGTTCAAGATCAGTGAACCAGTGGTGAGACTAATCGCCAACTCTACGAAAAACTGGAAAGTAGACTTGACAGCCACAGGAGAAAATTTAGCAGAGGTTAGTGTAGAAAGGGGAATCTTACAGGAAGACTCACTGTCTCCTCTACTATTTGTTCTAACAATGATACCGCTCGATAGAATCCTGAAAAACAGCAAAGGATACCATTTCTCCAAAACAAAAGGAAAAGTCAACCACCTAATGTACATGGACGATATAGATTTACTTGCCAAAAACAGGGGAGAGCTAGAGACGCTGTTCAACAAAGTGAAAGAATACAGTGATGACATTGGGATGGAGTTTGGAATAGAAAAATGTGCAATTATGGTAATGCACAAAGGAAAGCTTGCAACGGCAAAAGGAATCGAACACCCGGACAGCAGGAAGATTAGAGCTATGATTGGACAAGACCGATACAAATACTTTTGAGGTATGAGATGTTACATGACAAAAGAGGAATAAATGGAGAAGAAAATAAGAAGAGAATACCTTAGGATGATAAGGAAAATATTAGAGACCAAACTAAACAGCAAGAATCTTATAAAAGGAGTGAACACATTGGCCGTATCAGTAGTAAGATCAATAGAACCATTCCTTGGATGGACAAAGGAAGAACTCTAATCAGTGGACCGGCGAACAAGGAAGCTTATGACAATGCATAAAGCCTTGGAGCTAGAGATGACACGGAGAGACTAAACGTGGAGGGAAAAGAGGGCGGCAAAGGGCTCGTCAGTATAGAGGACTGTGTCCAGGGGGTCAAAACAGGTCCGCAAAAGTATGTGCAGGCAAATAGTAAAGACATCATAAAGAATGCCGGAAGTAGCACAACAAACAATCAGAAAGTAGAAAACAATGGAGCAGTACTGCAAACAAGGACAGAAAAATGGGAACAGAAGAAACTATACGGAGAATTTAAAAGATAGATACGGGAGGAAAAACACCCAAATGGTACTGGAAGTATGAACCACGGCACTGGTGTGATAGGTGTGGGAGAGATGAGATGTGGACTGAAGACCTCAGGAGACTTGCTGTCACTCAGTCTTCAGAGATGACCGCTGAGCAACACATGTGAAACTGTAAACCACAGTATTGCTGTGGCCTATGAGACTGTGGAGAGTAGGGCTGGAGACTTGAGGAGACTTGCTGTCACTGAACCTCCAGCGGTAACCATTAGGCAATAGGTGTGAAATTGTTAATAATAATAATAATAATAATAATAATAATAATAATAATAATAACAACAACAACAACTCAATATTGGTATTTACTACATTTGCTTAGCTTAGTACGACATAAGGCCAAACGCCGACCACTGAGATACGTCTTGGAAATTCTTGACAACCTCGGGTAGAATGGCCTAAGTATATATACTTACTTAATCGTACATACAATCATATACTCGTGCGTGCACAGTATGACATACTATGAAAGATACATATTTATTTGAACTTCTATATTGTATATTCGTCTCCGTTGCCCTTCTGAATATATATATATGAAAAGCTATGCGTTGACATACGTCCAGGTCACGTTTTAGTTGTATGGACACAAGTCGATCATTATGGAACAATGCAAAATATATGCACAGCTCAACATAAGATACTATGAAAGATACATATTTACCTGAACTTGTATATTGTATTCTCGTCTTCCTTGCCGTTCTGAGGAGAACGGAACAAATGTCATTCATTACGTTTCTTCTAATATGTCATTTGCTCAATCCAGCAAGATGCCTGAACCTTTACTCCCCCCTTTTCACACCAACCCTGTCTGGAGATCTTGAAACAAATTAACAAGTATACACTGCGTTCTCTTTTGCAAGCTAACAATAATATGACGATATTTTCTGTAATTCGACGTTATTGGATTTTAAACACTTATAGGGGTACGTGTATATATATATATATATATATATATATATATATATATATATATATATATATATATATATATATATATATATATATATATATATAAGGTACGGGGCCAAATAGATTTAGAAAGAATGTGGGGCCTTGCGTCATAGGAGTTGAATTTGATAAAAAACCAACATTGATGATGTAACACAGGTTCTCCCCGATATCTAAAAGTAAAGTGTGCCTGTCTTTCAAAACTTTCGTAGCCGAAATAGCGTAAAACGAAGAACCAATTACCATCAATTTATATGGAAAAAAAATTGAACGTACCCAGGCCTAGAATGGTGATGATGTTATGTCGTCGAAAATCGTGTTGATCAGAGGTAGTCGTTGAAGATGAGGGTGGTTATAGATAAGGGGGATTCGGGTGTAAGAGAGGGTGAACGAGGGTGCGTAACTGCCTTCGTAACGGCTGTGGTAAAACAAACTTTCAACTTTCACCTTTTATCCAGCCAAGCCGGAGTTTGAACTCGCCTCGCCGAATCTATAATCTGCTCGGTCACCCTGCGCTCCTCATAATGCCGACAATGATGGCGGAAAAATAATTTATCGAACCAGATTAAATTGATTATGAATTTTCATCAATGACTAAAACCATAAAATCCAATCAATATTTTTCCCCACTTTCAAAAACGTTCACTTCTAATTCATGCTTCCTTGAAAGCATAAAATTCTCATCTTGTTTTTTCAATTTTAAATTTTTCACATCTTCTTTTCTTACTTTTCAATCAATTTTTCAAATTCTTTCATTCAATTTCGTCAAGTTTTCCTTTTTCCTTTTTCTTCTTCCCCTTTCACCTTTTTTAAATTTACTTTTTCTTTCTTTTACAGCTATTGCTTTTTGTACTTCCCGAAAATGGCGTTTTCAATAGTGTTCGCTCCGATTGAATGCGTTTTCTATTGTCGTGTGCCAAAAATACATTTTATGGAACACGACCAGGAAACGATCAATACAATGAAATTTAGTCATCGATTGTTGGGTTTTCTTTCTTTTTCGCTGCAGCACACCATAATTGTAATGTTAAGATAATGTTATTTCTAGTTTTACGGTCGACGTATTCATAAAAGCTTCAGCGATTTTAAGCAGTTGCGACTTTTCTATGTCAGCATAAGATTTCAAATGCTATTTTCGGACTAATTCCAGTAATACTCGTATCAGGAAATAAATAATACAAAACAAAGATCCATCATCAGCGTCAGTTTTTTTTGCCGCCCGTCTTTGGATATAGACCTTCCCCAGTATCTGCCAGACCTCTCTATCATGGACATCGTGGAGCCAATACTTTCTGAACTTGTCTTCTTCGTCTCCCTACCTTGTATTCTGCCGGCCTCGGTTACGCATGTGATCTCTGGGGATCTGTGTTATGAGTCGTGATGTCCACCGGTTGTCTGCCATTCTTGCAACATGACCAGCCCATTGCCATTAGAGTTTTCCAATAGATTCTATGGTGTCTCAGACACCTGTCTTTCCCTTGATATATTGTGCTTTCTCTGAGTGAGGTTGAGCATGAAACCAGGATTAGAATTCCTTTCATGCGCAAATGTGTGCGCGCATGTGTTGCTTGTTTGGATTCTATGGTTGTTGCATGTTTCACATCGCCTCTAACAACCGTTGATCAAACCCATTTAAAAGATTTCGAATGCTAATTGAAAGATTGTCTGTTTAGTTACATAGAGAAACTCGGGGTTTTGGCATGGCTAAGCAGTCAAGTGAGGTGACCCCAGGGCTGGCTTAGAGCGTAATCATTTTCTGATTCGGCGAGGCATTAAGAGGCCGAGGAGTTCAGAAAATGGCGCTACTGCCGAAAGGTGTAAGCATAATACATAATCTATGCTTGAAAAGATGGAGATATTGTCGAAATAAGACGGAGGAACTTCTATGAAGAGTTTTGTGCAGTAGGGGCCTGGAGTCTCCACAGTGTATGTCATGTAGAAATAAAATGAGCAAATTTGTAAGTTTTTACGGTTCTAGAACGTCAGTTTCTGTAATCTGACACTCTCTGTTGTCTGGCAATGGCCATAATAAAGAAGTTCGACCTGAAAGAGTGAATTATAAAGCTGGCGATTTTATCCATCATCGTTGGCGCTCTTGGGACGCGCTTGAATACTATTTTTCTCAAAAGACTGGGGAAACTGTGGAAGACTTTGAATTATCCACCCAGCGTTATTATTGAAAATTAGTGAGGGTAAGTGCTGGAGAATCGACAGAACTTGCTGTCACTTGATCCCAACGAGTTCTATCTGACAATGCTCGTCTGAAATCTCAAACTCCTACGGAGTTGACTTTATTAACTAATAACAATGACAAGTTCAGACTCCCGATGAAGACTAAAAAAGTGAAAAGATTAGAATGGTGGATAGAGAGAGAAAAGAGAAGAGAGAGAAAGAGGTTCCATTCCAACGATACCAATCAACGAAAGAAAGAGAGAAAGAAAGATAAAGAGAAGGAGAAGAAGATAAGTAAAAGAGGGGGAGAGAAAATGGAAAGCTATGGACGCTTGTCTAGTGTTGTTAAAAAGATTATTTTCACTTTTTCTTCCTTCTTTTATCTTTACTAATTCTGTTTTCTATTTCTTTCTTCTCGACTATTCTCAGCCCTAACCGTCGATAGTAAGAAATTAAAATGGCTGAAATAGTTGCGTTCAGAATGGAGTTTGACCCTGGAGCACCCTGTCTTTGTTGCTGTTATTGTTTGCAGCTGTCACTCCGACGTTCCCTCTTACTTTTAGTTGTCAGTGAGCGCAAAAATCTTAATTGCAAATTAATTTCCTTTGTGTGCTGGTTACAAAACTTATGTGCGCGCACATCTGCACAGCTTAGAGGGAACAATAGCTGTAACTATTACTTTTTTTTATTAGTTTTTGATGCAGTAATGTAAGAATCTTTTTGCGTTGCATAACTCGCTTTATTTACGTCTGCCCGTCTGTTTGTCCACACAATATTCTCAAAAGTTCTTGAATGAAATCCAATGAATGTTTTGTTCGGAAGATTGACTCATAGAACATGGAAAAATTGGTTCGAGTAGATTCAAGGATTCGTTTTCGATTGGGAGTTTTCCATTTTTATTATAATGCAGGAAAAGAGGTTAAAAACGAACTGTTAATAGAAAGGCCAGGTTTAGATTTTAAGGGAAAGAACTCAACATTTGGACAATTGAAATTCTCTCACTTGTTTCGTTTCTGTCTTGTGATTTTTATCTTCATTCAGATTTTAGTTAATGCACGGCGTTGACAGCGGTGCGCGCTCTCTGAGTGCTTTATAGAGAGTTTATTTTCATGTCACTTTCTTCAGCCTGATAGTTGCAGTTGTCCTGAAATAACCTTTCCATTTGATTCTTTATATGTTTTCTTATCATCTTTTATTCTCCTTTTCCGAAGTATTTCGTCTTTTTTTCCTTCTTTGTAGAAAACGTCAACCAAAACTGTCAACTTTGGGTTCCCTCAGTTTTTAATCTGATCTGACGTACACGCCACACGCCACACCAATGGAGCTAGAGGGCTGGAAATTTCAGTACTTACTTTGACAAAACAAAGCTTTTGATTTTTTAAAACTACCTCTGAATAGCTTTAAATTGGGGCTCAGTTTGTAATGTAAGTTTATGCTGAATTGGTCCCTATTTTGTGCTCGCTTGTTTTCGAAAATTAAAACTTCTTTAGTGATCACTGCACAACAAGAGGCGAGACAAGTAACTTATTCGTTGATCACCCCCTCTTCCAATTTTTTTGATTGATCATACCCAACACAGCATGTTGCCAAAAAGCGTTGGTCACATGACGGTTTCTGTTGTGTGACTAACCGAAACTGTTCTTTTTTTTCCCGTTTTCTTTGGTTCTCAAGAATTCGCAGGAATTGTTTTCCGCATCAACAACAGAAACGAAATGTCGGTCTCGGGGTTTGTTTTCAAGTCGAGAAAGAAAAGGAAAGGAGGATTTAAATGAAAAATCAAAACAAATCAAAACAAAACGAAGTGAGAGAAAAAAAAGAAAAGGACGAATAAAGAAGTGAAGCTCAGCAATACAGCAACCTGTAAACAGTAAAAAGAATGAACTTTTTTTTTTAATGTTTTTCTCACTGTGAACATTAAGTGAATAAAACGCCCTTCTAAAGTCCCCCCTCACTCCCTTCCCTTCACTTCCGATTCATTCCCGCTTTTATTTAATCCCTGGAGGTTTTAACTCGGTCGGTAGAAAAATATGCCAACAATACTGAGCATCGAGATAAAGTGAGTTTAAATCCCTTATCTTCTTTTGAGGATTCTACGGTGTAAGAAAATCCCATTAGTCCTAAAAAGAAGGGTGTACCACCAGTGCATCCTGCTGACAGTCACCCATGGAGCTGGAATATGGATACTGGCCAAAAGATTGGCCCTCAAACTGAGAATCATGAAACGTCACAAATAAGAATCATGCTCGACCTTGCATGGCGAGATCACAAGATAGCACAGTGTATTAAAGAAAAACTAGAATCAGAGATATCATAGAATCCAAAAGGAAACACTGATGGCAACTGGCTGGTCAATGAATATTAAACAACTGCTGACCATCACAAATCACAATATGGAATCTCCAGTTCTTATACGAAACTGTGGCTGGCAAAACATGAGATGGCGTGATGAAATACACAAATTCAGAGACTATTGGCTCCGCAACGCCACGATCGAGAGGTCTGGCGTATCTAGGGGAAGGTCTATGTCTAACTGTGGACTCTGCTGCAGTTTATAATGACGATGATGAGACTCCTTATCTCACGAATTAATTCCCGAGAAAAAATTCACTGATATATTTCAATTTTTATGAGATGATTTATGGAAAAAAAAATGGAAACTGCTGGCAAGATTAGCGTTCTGGTCATTGCTGATAATAGAGCTGCCTGATCCGCTTCTTTTTTTTAAATGATTTACTGGCTAATCCCAGTGAAAAACTTCGTGAATGTATGTTAATTTCTTTGAGGTGTTTTTTGTTTGTGGTTTTTAGAAAAAAAAATGCTGAATTAGTTTCACTGGAAGAGTCCACAATTTCAATTAGTGGGTAAGAGGCTCTTTTTTTTTACTTTTGAGAGGGAGAATCTATTGTTACAAACAGCAAATCAAAAAGAAATTGTGCTGTTCACTATTCAAGAAGATTAATTGATCCATGCCGTGAAAATGACAGCTTACATGAAATATACGGATACACACATTCATCATCATCATCATAATCATCATCATCAGCAGCAGCAGCAGCATCTGCAGCATCCTTTTTCAAAGTTCGTTGTTGGGCATAGAACTTCCCCAAAATCCGCCATATTTCTCGCTCCCAAGGGTCATGGTGCCAAGACTTTCTAAACGTATTTGAATCATCACACCTCCTTATTTCTGCCAGCCACGAATTCGCATATGATCTTGCGTCCAGCAGTTGACCGACATTCTTCCAACACAGTTTATCCATTGCCATTTGAGCTCTCTAATGGAAAGTAGAAAAATCATGCAAGGGACGCAACTCTTTATTGTTACCATTTGGTTGGTTACGTTCCTGTAGTAACAGTTTTTATTCATTTGATTTTGGGTGTCACACACAAAAAGTAAATCTACAAATACACGTAACGTATTATTATTGTAGATTGTTGGCCACTGTAAGAGTTGACTTGAGATGGTAGACAATGTTTCCTATAATGTTTTATAGACAGTATGCACAAGTCTTCTTCCTGAGACGGAAGTATAGGCAAACTTTTTCATTCGATACTGGGAATCAAAATTGTTCAATGAAAACTCAAGTTATGAACGGGGAATGTGAATTTTTTTTTTTTTTTTTTGCACATTCCTTTCCTCTGTGCGCTGGTTGAAAAATGTGTGAACGTGCACACAAGTGTACAGCTTAGGGGGAAATATAGTGGTAGGATAGACGAGTAAGGCGAACAGAGCACATTGAACAAACCGTCTGTAGATATAAAACCCTTAGGAAAGACATAACACTCAAAGTCTGCAAAGCTGTCTCGCTGAACACCTAGTGTCAGGCCACGAGGTGTCAACTACCGTCACCTACGTCTACTTGACGACCTCCTTATACGCTACAGTGACAGGCATTGAGGCCATAACCCTACGCCGGTGGGGTGGGTCATATGTTGTGAATGGAAGATTATTGTCTACCAAAGGTTTAATTGTTCAGTGAATTGTCCACACATCAGCGCAAAAGAAGAGTACCCCAGAAGAGGCAAAAGGACCCCTTAAGCCATTAACTGCACTATTACAGGTATAGGGTTATGCAGCTCTATACTTTCATTGTGCTTAATGTCAAATCAGTTCTATCTGTGAGTTAGAGCTTTTATCTTGGAATGGACAGGAGATTTTATCTAGCCACGAATAACTATTATACTTGCCACCTTCTGCAGTTGGTGCGTTGAAGAAGGTCTTCAAGTCATGGGACACCTCAAGCCTTCCTCCTATTGACCTCATCATCCATCGGCGGGTCGGCATCAGAAGTGGAACGTCATTAAATGCTTGTTCGCGAAACCAAAACCAACGTATAAGGTAAGCAAATACCTCCTTTTTTAGGAAAAACGTGAAGTTGGTGCTGAGGAGTAGAGAGAGAGAAAGAGAGAGAGAGAGAGAGAGAGAGAGAGAGAGAGAGAGAGAGACATAAATCCCTAGTTTCTGTAAAAAGAACAATATTCATTGGACTTCTCCTTCAAGTATTGACCTCATCAGCCATCAGCGGGCCTATGACGCAAGTAAGACTCCTTCTCAGATGTTTGTTCACGAAGTCAACTATTCAAACTGTGATAAGTAGCATAAATCTGACACGTTTTGTAATTGACTAACGTACTTGTACCGTCGAAGATGACAGCATACAGGAGATATTCCGAGATATTTTGTTGTCATTAATATATTCACATCTGTCACCTTCTAATGATCAAGGAAAAAGATGCGATGATAGATATATAAATATGAGCAGACAAACAGATAGATAGATAGATAGATAGATAGATAGATAGATAGATAGATAAATATGAACAGGCTGTGATAGATGTATATAAACAAAGATTGATAAGTACGTATGAACAAAGATAGAGAGATAGATAAATAGAAAGATTCACGGTAGATATGAACAGACCGAGATAGATAGATGGATAGATGCATAGATAGATATGAACAGACTGAGATAGATAGATAGATAGATAGATTGATGGATATGAACAGACCGAGATAGATATGAACATGTGAACAAAGATAGATAGATAGATAGATAGATAGATAGATAGATAGATAGATAGATAGATGCGCTTACAATACTTTAATTATCTACTGAATGGTGTTCACACTGCTGAAATGTTCTCACGCTTTCCTACGGGGGCATTGTTGGAAGAGAAAAGAGAATCCTTTTTCATGACCACACCCAATTAGTTCGGGGAAAAGTAGCAGACTCCACCCCAACAAAGAAAACCCTGAAAACACTTTGTACTCATCACCAAAAACACGATCAATACCATTCCCCACCAAAACAGGTTACCAAGACACCGATTAGGATTTGTTTTATTTCTATATACTGCAGTCAAAAAAAAAAAAAAAAAAATAATAATAATAATAATAATAATAATAATAATAATAATAATAATGTCGTTGGTGTTGATATTGTTGCCATTATTGTTGGAATGCTGAAGCTAAATTTGCTGAGAGAAGCACGTCCCTTCAATTATTCTCTCGTACGTACAAATATTTTTGGTGGATGATGTTCTGAATTTGAAGATGACGTTGTCTCGTATCACGTGTTGCTCTCTGAAGAATGGGAACGCAGATCGCATCAGAATTATATGATAAAAAACACCTGCTCATAAATAGCGTGGTGGAGGTGGAGGGGAGGGGGCTATGAAGGAGACAAAAAGAGAGACACAGACAGAGAGAGAGAGAGAGAGAGGGGAGCAAACCGTAGAGAAATAAGATAAGGAAACCCAGGGTAGATTAACAAATAACTGAATATCTGGAGCGGAACCTGCGAGGAAAGAAGTTCAAATTCAAGCCGTTATCTTTTTGGTGTAGAAGAAGAAACACTTTGTGTAAATGTCCAATCCCTTAATTGATGTCGAAATGCAAAACAGAATCTGCTTTAAAGAGCGAATATCTCTTATCAGCGGACTCAATCCTCAATACACGACCCCGGTACTTTAAAAAATACAACTGTCCACCATAACTGTCAACACAGGTTTCTTCAGTATTCAAGTTGTTCCGGATGGCTGGCTATGTATGCATGTATGGATCACACGTATAGAGCGAAACAATGGAGCTAGAGGGCTGAAAATTTAAACATTTACTGTTCATTAGGTTTATGGAGGACAGTTTTTTTCTGAGGTTTAAAAAAAACATGACGGTTTTTAGTGGGGATTCAATTAGCAATGAAGGTTTATGCTAAATTAATCCTTTAATTTGCATTTATGTTTTGTATTTTGAATATTCAGACTTTTTCAGACTGATCAATACCCATAACGGTAAGGGAAGTAACTTATCAATCGATCACCCCCTTCTTTAATTTTCATTGATCACCCCAAATACAGCATGCTGCCAAAAGACAGTTGCTGCTGAATGACTAACTAGACTTCTTTCAGTGTTTGTTTTAAATGAGCAATTTACAGGTGTTGAGAAGGAGATTTGAACGGAACTGGTTAGTTACTCAATGGAAAGCCTTCACATGACTAACATCATTTGGAACCATGCCTTGTTGGGGATGATCAATTCAGAAATAGGGAAAAAGAGTAGTCGATAAATAGATTACTTCTTTCGCTTTTTTTTTTGCAGTGATCATTAAAAAATAAGAATTTTCAAAAGGGGACTAATTTAGCATAAACTTACAATGTAAATTCAACACTTCACTAAAAACCTATTTAGGGAAGATTTTGATGAAAAAAATAAAAACTTTTTTTCTAATCATATCATATCATAAAGCGCCTAGTATTCCTAGACAGTCACCCTTCTGATTAATGACGGTGCTTAACTTCGATGACCTTACGAGAACCGATGTATCCAATGTGATTTGGTTGCATATTGTATATAAAGATGGTCATTTGCCTAATTTTATTTGTGTTCCTCTGTATGTGTGTGTGTGTGTGCGAGAGAGAGAGAGAGAGAGAGTGAGAGAGAGAGAGAAAAGGGGTGCGTTCTTGAATCGGAACGTGGAGAAACTGTCCGTCACAGTGGGCCTATTTATCCCCAACTGATAATGCGCGCTAAATGTGATCCTTTTCTGCCGAAATTCTTGGACATCAAAGGGAAACAACTGATAAACTCAAAGTAACATAACGGACCGTTTCATATCATCTGTTTTGTCGGGATTTCTTGGCCTTGACCGCTTTGGACGGGTTAGTAACAAATGAGTCATAGAAGGAGTGATATGCTTGATTAATCGGAGATGAATTTCAAAGGACTGACACCCGCATTACCATAACGGGGGACGTAAAATGCTTCTAAATCAATTTTACTGCTTTAAAAGTACTTCTGAAAGATGAAATAAAACGATCACCAACTCATTGCTTCAAAAACATCCAAGTCCAATCCGAAACCATTAATAAGTTGTCGGTATTCACTTGTGCTTCCACTCTCAGTTGGACCAGTGGCAGTCGCTTATAGGCAAATAACCCTAACCCTAAATCCTGACCCTGAATATTTGTGTCACATCCCGCTTTACATGATACGGTATTTATGTCAATCTTTCTTATATCATTCTTTCGAGTAGCTCCTTTGTATTGTCACTTTTTTGAATCCTTTGATCAGGAACGCTTTGGACACAAACGACGAAAAGTTGAAATGAAGCAAGAACTCCACGATAATGATCATTTGACAATTGATCAGTTTAGGATTGAAATGTAGCTTCCCAGCCATCTGCCTCGGATAAGAGTGTAGAATCTGTGCAGTCTGCCGAGGATCAAGGTATCGACTCCGGGCTCTTCTGACCAGGATCAGTGTGCAGTACCTCTGTCCCCATTGAAAAGTGATCCACAAAAATCATATTGTTTTTCTTATTCTTAAAACTGTTACTTACCAGGCAATGATTTATGGTATGTTAATTGTTTTGCAATATCTGGTTTTACAGAGTCATTGCTCTACAACTCCAATATATATATATAGTATCATCCACAGAGAGCTGTTTCGATGTATTACATCTCTTCAGTGTGGCTATAGACTTTCCATTGTCCCATTCAGTACCGCGAGGTAGGACTGAAACCTTCGCCTCTAACTCGGAGACCGATCCACCTCTGGGCTACGGAACTGGACGGTCTGCAAGGCTGAATTTAAGTGATATATATCTATTTACACAGAAATTCCGTATCCACCAGAGTGCTCTATTCCTATGGATATATATATATATCATTAATCTTTAATTTTCTGATGCGCAAAGTCACACACATTTCTGTAATTGTAGTGGGGTGGATATCAGGAACCGTCGACCAAAACTGTCATCAAAACTGTCAGAATAGGTTTCTTCAGTTTTCAAGTCGGTTTAGCTGACCAGCTGTCTGACTGATTGGCTACGCATGTATCACACGTACTGGTTGCATCAATGAAGCGAGACACTGAAAACTCCATTCCATCCTCATTATGTCTATAAAAAACGTTTTTGTTTTTTTTTTAATTGCCCTCCTGGATACTTTTTTGAGAGTGCAAGTTTATGCTGAATTGATCCCTTAGTTTGTGCCCGCTTTTTCTTGATGTTAATAGCGATCACTGTCCAACAAGGGGCGAGAGAAGTAACTCAATCCTTGATCATCTCTTTTTCTTTTCTCAACTAATCACCCCCAACATGCCATACTGCCAAAATAGATTTGTCACATGATGGTCTCTACGGATTGACTAACCAAAACTGTTTATTTATTCATCATTCCGTCTTTTTTTTTTCTATCTTTAAGGGCTGTGTCTTGAGATTACATTGAGTATCCGGATATTTTGATTACTCACAGTTCCTGCTCATTCAAGAAATGAGACCAGCCTCCTGACACGCCTGTGCGCGCGTCAATTGCACTAGCGTTTAGAATTGGAACAGAAGTTGGGTCAATATGAGCGTCTGCTGACACTTTTCACGGCGTGGGGGGGGGGGGGCTTCAAGCGAATACATTTCTAGGAGTGGGGCTTAAAATGATACGCTTGGAATATACCTTAGTGGCAACCCTGTTACAAGTTAGTCAGTCTATCCATGGAGGAGGGGGCTGCACTCGCTGCCATTCGTAGTGTAAGCATGTACGATCTGTTGTGCAATCCTGATGTCAGAGGATGCACTAGACTGTTGATGGAGACGCATGACTTAACCCTTTTTGATTCTTTTAATACAGCCAAGCAATTTTTCCCTCACGCTTAACTGTAGGTTCCTGATGAGCTTTATTTCGTCGTAAATAATCAAAATACTGGTGTGCATTATCAAAAGCTTTACTTCAGTGGCATCTGTCCACGGATTATTTGTCCAGAAGGATCGTTGTTAGTTCAGGTGCTCTTTGGCAGAGATGAGTTATTCCTTTTTATTTATTTTTGGCGATGGGGTCCTTCTTGGCTTTCGCTTGAAAGGCACACAATATCCCACCCAAAGTTAAGCACAGTAGGGGATCTATATTGCCGAGGGGCTGCTTTTGGTACTTGAGGCCTTGACCGTTGCAAAGGAATCATATAATCAAAGGATACTAAAGAATTTTAGAGCAAGATCTTAAGATAGTGTAAGAAAACTAGATTTAGTCTGAAGATCATGAGTATTTTGACACAACAAAAACCTTAAGTCTTTGTCCTAATCTAAAAAAACATCGAAAATCTTTGTAGGAATCAGAAATCTGGTATCACGTTTTCCATGCGTATTAAACACCTATTATGCTATTCAAGACTTTGAGTAGAGAATCACAGGATTTGCTCATCGAACAAAGAAAGTTTTAGCAAGAATGAGTTCTGGGGCTGATCGGCCAATGGCAGTCTCCCTAACGAGAAGTTTTGACTCTCTTAGCCAATCGGCTTAGAAGTAGCTTTCTCTCACAAAACAAAACTAAACAGTCCGAGCAATAGTAGGAGTAGAAGGGAATTTGAATTGTGATCGTCAGTCATAGCAAAGACAGTCGGGACAGTCACATTTCCCTGAGCTCAAGCCAGGGGCTAGAAATCGGCAAGATACCAGGTCAGTGACCAGAGCAGTGTGGAAGTAGTAAAAGATTCAACTATGAAGTTAGGGTTAATTTTGTTCAGCGTTTCTACTCTAGAGGATGTAGTTAATGTTCTACTTGTCCAACGTACTCACGTGAATTTTATCGAATAAGAATTCCGTTTCAACGTCTCTACTCCTGTCTGATTTGAACCCTTCATTTCCCTCGTCAAATCTTTATCCGGCTTTTGTCTTCGCGTGCAATCTTCATCTTTGTTTTCCGCAGGCTGTTTATGTGATCTCAACAAACATTTGAATTCACCATCGCAATCTTCTCTGGCCTGTACGATGCCACGATTTAAAAAGACTATTCCTCGGACGTGTGTGCCACGACGGAAACACGTGTTCCACGTGGTTATGCAATGCTTAAATTTCAAAGATAGATTCGAGGAACTACCAGCTGACAAGTGCTAAAAAGCTGCAAGAAATGTCTGGAGGCATTCACTGTTTCCAAATGGGCGTGCAACCAAATATGAAGGGAGGATGCCAATATTACTATCAAGGCCAAATTTTTTATTTCCTCTTTGAAATTACTTCTACGTTGGAAAAGCTTTTTTTTTTTTTTTTTTTTTTTGTTAAATCACTTTGATCTTCTTATAAAAATGTTATTTGCTATATTTCCATTTAATTTCTGGAGACCTTGTACAAGTTATACAAAAAGTCCAAAGGAACCAATAATTGTGACCGTTGCAGACATCAAAGAATATGGATTCGATTTAGGCAAATTGTTGATAAACGGTGATTTATTGTATTAGGAACCATCAACTAAAACTGTCAACATAGGTTTTTCAAGTTTTTAAGTGGGTCTAGCTAATTGGCTGGCTGACTGGCTATGTAAGTACCGTGCGTACAGGTCGCAGCAGTTGAGCTAAAGAGTTGAAAATTCAAAATTAAACTCCCTATCATGTCTAGAAAAAAGAGTTTTTTTCTGGGTTTTTTAAAATCTCCTCTAATCAGTTTTTAGTGGGGGTTCAATTTGTAGTGCAAGTCTGTGTTAATAGTATATTATGGAAAATTCAGATGTTTACTAGTGATAACAGCCCTACAAAAGTTGAGTGAAGTAACTTATTCATTGATCACCCATTTTTCCAATTTTTGAATTAGTTGCCCCTAACACGGCATGTTGTCAAAAGACGGTTTCTGTTGAGTGTCAAACCAGACTTGTACGTTTTTCTTTCTTCTTATTCTTCTTATTAGTAAGAATTGAGATGAAAGTGAAAAGGAAGTCGAAAATCGGTTGCGTATAGTTCTTTGTATCCCGGGTGTGCTCTGTACTACGGATGCACCAAAATGCAAAAATATCATAGTGTCTGAATAAAGCAATCAAAAAGTTTAGGGTATTATGTAAGAATTTGTTTTTACACTGAAACCTTTCTAATTCAACAGCATTTTAAGCCTGTTTTGACTTCAGTCGTTGTGCCTGTAATTCTCTGGGTTTTGAACATTTTCAGGCGAGTCATCCTCAGATGAATATCACTCGAAAGAGACTTATAAGGACTGTTTTTTTTTTAAATTAAAAATCATATTTCTTTTTATGTTCATGCATCTGCTAATTACGGGAATTTCAAAATGTCGAACGATTAAAAGACTTTTTATTAATTCTCTTTCTTTTTTTTTTTTTTCGTCATAAGCATCGAATAAACGAAGGTGTGGAACTTAACAATTTACTGTTGGGCTTGCCTTCCCTACATTGTACTACAAAGACTTTTACTGTCCATTTCTATTTACTGACACTAAAATAGTTTTGTGCGTTCGTGAAAACACCTGAGAAAAGTACCACATGCCAATTGTTAAAATTAAAACAATTTTGGGTTTTTATTTTTCTTTCACCAAAATTGAAATTTCCTTATTCTCTTTTGGGCACAAAACAGAGTTTTTTTTCCCTTATTTTTCCTATTTATATTTTAAGTCTAATATTGGTAGATTTTATCTCCATGCTTCTCTTGTAAATTATTTACATGTGTGAGCGAGGGAGAGAGATAGAGAGAGAGAATACCTCTTCTTATACACGTGTGTTGTGCATCTGTGTGTGCTCGGGGGTGTCTCTTTTAGAAAGTAAATTTGAGTTGGAGGAATATGTGTGCTTATGAATAACCATGTATCTGGATAATTATGTTGGATGGTGGAAGAATAAGAAGAAAACATGTATACACTTGAATAAAGACGTAGATAAGTTCTATTTACTAACTGCCGATCTGTCTATCTATATATCTCAAACTAGTTATCTTTATGTTGTGTAGTAGGCATATGGTAACTAAATAATCTTAGACGTGCTGTTTTTAGTCAAGTCTCTTTACATGAATGCTTTATCCATTGTTCAATGATGTTACTGCGCTTTGCAAATAATGTGAGCCAGCCAGACACTGTGGGTGTTAATATAGATTTCAATAAAGTTGTTTTTCTTTAGAAAATATATCTGTAAAAAAAAGTGAGGTGCGTCTTATATAACCGTGCGTCGTATATGCCGTTAAATACGGTTTGTGCTTTTTAAAGGCTGAACCTGATATCTTGCTGCTTCTTCTCTCATCGAAAAGAATATTCTTTGAAGCAAAGGAATGCAACAATGCTTCGACTTGCGTCCGGGTTATATTGACGCAACTCGATTATACATTGTACGTACACATATTTAGATACTTTGGCTTATCATCCAAATCAATGACACACCCTTTATTCTTCCATAGGATTGCTTGAGTCGAGTGGGGCATAATACCAAGTACATTTTCAGATTTCAGCCTACGATATTCACACAAAGAAAAGACTGAGTGGAACGTGGTTTCATGCAAAATGCTGGTAGCTCCTATGCTCAAAAAAAATTATACGGGACAATGTGTTTGACAAATCTCATTCAGTACAGTGTACTTTTTTCAATTTTGAATTTTTCATCTGGCCCTTTTAGGGATTGTGGACGTATCAGCAATCAGGCGTTTGTCGGTCGGTTGTATGTCGAGTATGAATACTTTGAATAGTTATTCACTCAAAAAGAAGCGAACGTCTCATTCTAAGATTAAACAGAGCACAAGACAAATATACCAAACATTTTTTTCTATTGAAAAACTGAAAACTTACAATTTGACCAGGACTACATTACTTGAATAAATATGAAAAAAAGTCTTGTTAGTCACTCAATAGAAACCGTTGTGTGACCAAGGTCTTTTTGTAGCGTTTCGTGTCGGGGGTGATCAATTAAAAAAAAGGAGGGTGATCAATGAAGTTCCTTTTTTTTTTGGTAGATCACTGAAAAAGACCGATTTTTTCCAAAAACGATGCAGACAGGGACTAATTTAGCATGAACTAACTTTGTAAATTGAACCCCCTTTAAAAACCTGATTTTCAGTTTTCAAAGGGCCGTTCCTTCTAGATATAATAAGGAGTGAATGTTATAATTTTCAGCATGCTTGCTTCATTTGTGCGACCTTTACGTGTGATACATACATACATACATACATAGCCAGCCAGCCAGACCCACAAGAAAACTGAAGAAACCTGTTGATAGTTTTGGTTGACTGTTTCTAATACAGTTTCATCCAAAAAATTCCAGATCTCCATTCAGAAAAAAAGAATGAAGATCTCCATCTAAAAAATATAAACTGAAACCGTCCCCCCCCCTACTAAAAAAAAAGATTATCAGTTGGTTTAAATCTCGTTCGTAATCCAAGACAGCAAAACAAGAAGAAAAAAATATCATGGTCATATACGCATGCGCATTTATGGCTGACATTAATTTTGCATCATGAGATGAGTAGCAAAGCCAGATAAAGACACCCGTTATTACGGCACTGTTGGAGATTCAATAATACCGTGATAACGGTTTTGCAGCGAAATGTTTTCATCATCATCATCATCATCAGTAAGAGCAGCAACATCGGCAGCAGTCTTTTAACATCCGTTTTTAGACATAAGTCACCTCCAGGATTTGTCAAACCTCTCGATCGCGGGCGTAGCATCGCCAATATCTCCTGAATCTAAGTCGGTACACTACATTATTTTCTGCCGGTCACAGTTTTGCATATGATCTCTGGTGATCAACGGTGTCATTCATGATGACCAGCGGTTGTGAGACATTCTGGCAACATGCCCACTATTATCTGAGCTTCCTACCGATATCTCTGTCTCTTGTTTTCTCTGATACCATGCGCTGTCTTGTGATTCCTCCATGTGAGATTCAGCATGGTTCTCTCTAGTGTGTATTGCTTGCTTTTTAGCTTGAATGGTTTTACTTTTTTAGTTCCCATGATTATGCATTGAAACCTTCATTAACTGTTGCTGCAAACCAATCTCCGACTATAGTCTTGCAAGAATGTAAAATGGGCCGTTAGAATGCGTGTGCAATTAGATAATGCTGTTTGAACGGGTGCTGTTACAACGAGAGTTTACTGTAATTTATTTTCACTCACTGCCTCTCTCTCTCTCTCTCTCTCTCTCTCTCTCTCTTTCTCTCTCTCTCTCTCTCTCTCTTGCTCTCTTTCCTCTTCTCTCTCTCTCTCTTTCCCTCTCTTTCCCCTCTCCTTCTCTCCCTTTTTCTTTCTTTCTTTCTTTCTTTTTTCCCTCGTTCTTTCTTTACTTTCTCCCCCTCTCTATTTATTACCCCCTCTTACTTTCTTTTATCTTTCCTTCTTTTATCTTTTGTATTTCATTATTATTTTCCTCCTTTTTTTCTCTTTCTTCCTTTCATTTTTCTATTTTCTGTCTTTTTCTTTTTTTTTTTCTTTCTTCCTATGATTTTCTCTCTCTCTCCCATTCTTTCTTCTCTTATCCTTCAATTCTTTCTCTTTTTTTTAATTTCCTCCTTATTTTTTCACGTACTTTCTCCTTTATTCCTCTCTTTTCCTTTCCTTTTCCTTTCTTTCTTTCTTTCTTTCTTGATTTTTGTCTTTCTTCTCTTTCTTTTCATCTTTGTTTATTTTCCATGCTTCACTTTCTTTCTTTCTTTCTTTCTTTCTTTCTACATCCTTTCTTTTCTTTTTTTTTTCTCTCCTACGTTTCTCTCGTTGCTTTTTCTTCCTTTGTGCTTTCATTTGTGTTTTATATCTTACTCTTTTTTTTTCTTTCTTTCTCCTTCGTATTTTTCTTTTCTTTCTGAATGCTACCCTTTTTCTCGTTCTGTACTTTTCCTTTTTGAGGATGTTCTTCCTTTTTCTTTCATTATTTCATTTTTTTTCTTTCTCTCAGAATCTTTTTCGTACTTTATAAATTGCTAACAACTCTTACTGACTTTCTTTCTTCCTTTCTTCCTTTCCCTCTTTCTTTTTCTTTCTTCCTTCTCATTCTTCAAATGTATCTTTATTTTACTCGTCTAGACTGCACCAATGGAGCTAGAGTGCCGAACATTTAAATATTTATTCCTTATTTTGTCTTGGAAAAAATTTCTCTTCAAACTGGGGTTTTTAAATATTAAATTTTTTTCCATCAGATTTCATAAATTAGCACTATCTAATTTCACAAGCGTTCTAACGGCACGTTTGTTTTTACAATATTGCAATACTATTGTCGGAGATTAGCTTGCAGCAACAACACATTCTTGAGATGTGAATGTGTATTTCCCACTTAAATTTTTCCACTGAAATTTTTCCAATTGATTTTCTATGTGTTCTTTATTGCAAAGATTTTTTTTTTCAAATTTTAAATTCAAAAAAACGTATGAATTAGTTTTTATAGTTTTTTCGATGCATGGGTTAATTTACAAATCTCCAGCTACACCCCGGAAGATAACAAGACAAGAACACATAGAAATCTCAACAAAATAAAAAGTGAAACACAGTTTCTACTGGAAGATGATGGGGATATTGGGAAAGGTGTTGGATTGTCCCAAAAACTCAGTTTTATATGACCTTCAGTTGAAATCTCCAGTTGAATCTGGCTGGAATACTTAGTAGGAGTATGAAGATGTACAGGTCGTTGAAGCGGCGTGAACCCACCATTCTTGTATGAGCGGCGTAAATTATTTTAGACAAAATGCGATCTGCAGTTCGGCATATCAAGAGCGTTGTTTAAGACGTGTCTCTCAGAATTTCAGGGGCGAAACTACCATCGCAGTAATGGAAAGATGACTGCTTTCGTTGGTTTCGTAATCTATTTAGATGACCTTAGCACTCACACTAACCCTAACTCTAACCCTAAACTTAACCTTAAAAAAACTAACCCTAATATATATCCTTCGTAGTTGAATTCAATAGAACACAACCTTTAATGATGATTCAGCTTCCATTTGTTCTGCAACTGATACATCATTTATAATCAGATGAATATGAAAGCATGTGCGTTTTGATGTTCAAAAATACACTTTTAAATAGTTTACGCCTAATTTGGTCAAATTTTGACATTTTTACTTTTTCACATCTCATTGGGAAATCAATTTCCTTTCAAATGGTATCTAACAATAAAGCATTTGTCAAAGATAGCTTTTGTTTGGTGCCATTTATGTATAGAGTACAACATACTGTGAGACACCGACAGCTGTAATATTTTTTTTTATTAAAAAATTTATTTATATCATGTAAATATTGTATATCGTATAAATACATAATGTAAATATCGTACGCAAAATATAAATAATGTAAATCCGTTGCATGATGTAGAATAAATAAATGTGATGTCTTATATGAGATTTTTCGTTTATAAAAAACTTCAAGGATTTTTTCAAAACAATGTTTTCAACTTTAGGGGAGCTCTCCTTCCTTAAATGTGAACAGATTTTCAGGCAACAAACATTGTTAACAAGACACTGCAAGAACATTTTTGATTTTCTTTTTTTTTTCAAAAGTTTCTGAATAATATATTCGAATTTCGAATCTCTCTCTATTACCAAAGTTCAAAATATGCTTACTCTAATAGACCCCAAAATAACCCCACCCCTTCAAAAGAAAATATCATGGTCTCAAACTTGATTGTTAGGGTAATCAAACCACTGTGAAAATCGCAGGTAGCTAGGACTGAGGGGTCTATTAGGAGTGAGTTCTCTCCTACTGCCGCTTCCTATGTAAGGTATACATGGATAAACTAGGTCACTTCAGTAATGAATAATTACCAGACATGCTTCATCAATTGTATTAGTATTGATAGTATTTATAGTTTAGTAAAGATAAATAAGTCCCATTCTCCTTGTTTGCATAAAAGCAATAACAGCTAATACTAACAATAATAGACAAGCTGATAAATGGATGATCAACCTATAATATCCATATAAGAGGTCTGGAGTTGTCTGCCCTTGTCGACATGAAAGGAAAATATTATGAATGAGATCGACAAAACTAAGTGTGTGTGAAATATATGGACACTTCATGGAGCGTTTGATTTGGATATAGAGTTCTGGGTTTTGTTTTTCTCTCCTGTTTGTTATCCTAAATGGTTAGAATTTGCATGATTAGTGGAAGGAGAAGGAAAGGGAAAGGGAAAGCAGAAAGATAGACAGAAAAGGAGGTCGGAGAGATAGACAGGAGTTAAAGAGGAAAAGAAAAAGAGGGACTTGGAGAGGGAAAGGTGAAATGGTGAAAAAGAGGCGAAGAAGGAAGTTGATGGAGGGAAGGCATGGAGAGAAGGGGAAGAGAGAAGGAGTCAAAATGGAGAAGTGGGAGAAAGAGAAGAGGAAAAGGAGGGAGAAAGAGAAGGAACCAGAAGAGGAGAGGAAAGACGTGAAGAGCGGGTGAAAGGAGAAGGAAAAGAGAGAGAAAGCAAAATGAGAAGAAGGGGAGTTGAAAAGGGGATAGAAGAGGAAGGAGTAAGGACTTGAGAAAGGAAGGAAAGGGTGGAAAAAAGAGAAGGAAAGAGAGAGAAAGAACTTGAAGTGGAGAAGGAGAGGAGAGTTGAGGGATAAACGAAAAAGGGGAAAAAAGAGAGGGAAGAAAAGAGAGGGAGTTAAAGGGAAACAAGAGGAGAGGGAAGAAAGCGAAGAGGAAGAACGAAAATGAAAGAGGGAGGAAGTGATGAAGGGAGATGAAGTAAATATACATATGAAGGAAACAGTGTATCGAAAGAGCAATACAGAGGGAAGTAAAGGGAAAGGAAAAACTGAAATGAAGACAAGTGTAAAGAAGGAAAAAAGAAAAAATAAACGTTGAAGTCTCAAAAAGATAATGAAGAAGAGAGAAAGGAATAGAAAAAATAGAAAAGAAAGGAAGAAGGAAGGGGGAAACATGAACAAAAGAATAAGTCAGAAAGAAGAAGATAGAAAAAAGAGAAAAATTCCCTACAGAGGAAGTGAAAAACCATGAGAAGGACGAAAGAGAAGAAGAGAGAGAGAAAGAATTAAAAAAGAAACAAGGAAAAATAGAATCAGTGGAAAGAAGCGAATGAAAATATTTTTTGATGAAAGAAAGAAGAAACAGAAAGGAAGAAGTTAGAGGAGGGGATCAATATCCTCCAACGAACGTAGAACGCAGAAGAAGAAAAGAAAAAGAAGAAAAGAATGAAAGAAAGAAGAGAAAAAAGAAAGAAAAATAAAAGCGAAGGAAACAGGCAAATGCTTTTGTTTTTTATCAAATAGAAAGAGGAAAGCCAGAGAAAGAAGAAGAGAGAAAGTGAGAGAAAGAAAGAAAGTGAAAAAGATGGATAGAAGAAAGAGACAGAACGAAAGAACAAAATAGGAAGAGGAAAACAAAAAAGTTGAAAGAAAAATGATGGAAAGAAAGGGAATGGAATAAAGGAAGAAAGAGAGGGGGATGAGAAAGAGTGCAAAAGAAAGAATAACAGAAAGAAAGAGGGGAAGTGAGAGAAAGAAATGAAGAAGAGAGAGAAAGAAAAAAAAGAAAAAGAAATGAAGATAGGGACACGAAGAGGAAGAAAGAGAAAAAGAAAGAAAAAGAAGGCAAATGTATATCAATCGTACTATATCGGAACGAAAGCATTCGGTAAGCGCTCGTTCGTGTTATTGATGAGAAATTACAAAGCCGCATATTCGTCCGCCTTATAATTAATAGGATTCGTATATGCGTCTGCCTAGCTCCGTTCGCTTCGATTTCCGCTCCGACTGAGTTGATATCGAAAGACTTTTTAGTTCCAGCACCAAAGATTATTTTATGACCCATGCCCGCCCCGGTCAGTCTCGTTGGAAGGCATACAAAACATACAAATGTTCACATACGTGCATACGAAGGAATACGCTTACAATACATGAACACAGAAATGCATATGAACACAGATACATGTTTACGAACAAACCAACAGAGATACAAATGCATATATCTAAGCAAACATGATTTTACACCATTTCAATACATAAACTAACACACACTCACGCACACACGCACACACACACATACACACACAAACACACACATATATATATATATATATATATATATATATATATATATATATATATATATATATATATATATATATATATATATATATATGTGGCGTTCATTAAAGATTAGTCCCAACGCATTTCCAGTTGATGGAGAGACGTGAAAATGTGTACACTGATTTATCATTCTCCACATAGCTTCCACCCAGAGTTACACACTTCTCCAGTCTTCTGATGCAGTTGTGGAGACCTTTCTTGTAGAACACTGCAGGTCAGGACTGCATCTCATTAATCAGTGTGCCGTTATCCCGGAAGTTCCTGCCTTTCAAAGATAACTTGAAGTAAGGGAAGAAATGGAAAAGAAATTAGGGAGCATAGAAAAGAATTTCGTAGCCACAGGAGCGTGGTTCCATCTATTCGACAAGAGAGTTGCATAATATTACATTGCCTTGCTCAGCATACGGCGTCTTTGGGTTCTGACAGATTCCCATAATCTCAATAGCAATGGATTATAATAAGTCCCGGTTATTATAGCACATTTGGCCAGGAAATCCATAAGCACAACATATTTTTGTTCCCTGAAGATGTGAGCATCACGTTACCAGCTGAGGGGTGGACAGGTGTCGTTGTGGGTGGCGGAGAATCGCTATGCTTCCATTGTATGGACATTGCTTTAGTCTCTGGGGTCAAAGTGATGAACCAACGTTTCATCCAGTGTAATTAGTCGGATGAAGAGAGTTCCGTGTGTTCCTGACACATGGCCAAAAGTTCGTTGGAACGATTGACTCTAGCTTCCTTCAACGCTGACAGTTTCCACGTATACGGATGTTCATGGAAGGGTTTTTCCCCCACAGACCCTAAACTGATCTTGACCCTTTCCGCTAGTTCCCGAATAGTTATACGGTGATCTTCTATGACTGCAGAATCCACTTGTTGAGTGATGTCACCATCTGAGGCTAACCGAGGGTTACCCGGAATTCGACCACACTCGAAAAGCTAATTCTTGGTCTTAATAAGACCATAAGATGGGACACCTGATCCATACACTGCCTTCATGAAGCGTTGCTTTTCAAAACAAGAACATGAACACAACTCCGTACTCCACTGGTACATTCTAGAACACATAAATATTTATCGATACATTGGCCTGCAAATTGAAATGTATCCCTTGTGTGATTGCACGTTTCTGAAGGTGCAATTCCATCTCTCTACGCTCATTGGAAGTGGGTCGGGATAAATCATTTATAAAGCCCCCTCATTCACATTAACATCTTTGGGGAAATCTTTGAAGAGTTTGAGAACCTTACTCGGCTCTTTATTGAAATCAGTCAACAGAGGGCGCCAGTGTCGCATTAATGTCGTGGGTCCCTCGTGACCCAGCACTTTCCAATCGGTGATTTTCTTCAGGGATTCTTTTCTTGAAATCTCCCGAGTCTCTCAGTAACCATTTCGGTTGTTTAGTTCAGTGATGTTGTCGGCTTGTATAAATTTCCGAAGCTGACAAACTTCATAAGTTTTTAACTTCAATCTCTATTTCTTGACTTCCTGCTTACTGCTATGCATTTTTGTTCATGTCTGGTTCGTGCTTAATCAGCAAGTTGTCCAATATTTGTGTTCATATTCCGCCTCTGCATGTTTTGTTTTCTTTTTATTGGTCATGAATCTTTGTTTAACTCCTGTCAAATGGGGTTGACTTTGTTTTTCAACCGTAACAACAACCACAACATTCTTCACTTGATCAAGTGGAGTAAACTCTTCGATGATTGTGTGTCCTGTCACGTTATGAAATGAATATTTCTCAGCGTTGATAAGTGATCGGCAGGTAGCTCTTTTACCGATTCGGCCAAACTGACAAATCTTACATATCTGGGAAAATCCATGTAACAAAAGCACAAAGGCTTATTTCATTCCAATATATAAATACATTTATACCAAAAAATATCTTTTTTTCAATTTTTTGTCCATCATATCTATAAAACAAAAGTTGTAGCAATTCTCTTAAGTCGAAATAGAAGAAGAGGAGAATTTGACACTAGAGTAGCCAAGCTTGTTTCCACTCAAAATGAGAACCTGTAAATCCCTTATAAGAATATAACTTCACTGCCTGATTTTATAGATATACACAAAATACTTTCACGAACTCAGGTACAAGAACAGAGATATCCAGAAAGACGAATCCATCTATCTTTCTGAAATCGAAAATGAAGAGTAAGTATCCGGCTAGATTCGAACTTACGCCCCTCCAATCCACTCGTTCAAGCTTCATTTTAAGCTCATTCATTAATTGCGATTTGCATTGAAAAAATGGTACTTGAACAATTAAAAAAAACTACTCTGAATCTATTAGTTTAACTCAAAGTATATAGTTTGAGACAAGCGAATAAATTTAGGTTTAACAAATCAGAATGATTTTTCAAGTTGGCCCAAGTACGATTTTTTCTCAATGTACGCTGTCTGCTCGCTGCCGTTGAATGACAGCTCGAATTGAGTTGTGATAGACAACTAAAAATCAGGATTATCTTAAAAATAATTAAGTAGCCAAAATTAATACAAAAGGCCAACTGTTTTGTTTGGAAATCATATGAGGTGAAAACTGGAGTTTTTAAAACAGACTTTTATAATTCATTTTTGGCCGTGGTACTTTCTCAAGGTCTTGATATATTGGAGTGATGGGGCTTATTCTGTTACGCTGGCCAGTGGCGTGTTGATAAGAGGGGGTGGATTCATGTCCTTCCAAAAGGCATTAGTTAAAAAAAAAAAACACCGTATCAATCGGTATTTGAACTCGGCTCGCCGATCCCATTCTGAATGCAGTCAACCACTCGACCACTTGCACTCCCAAAAAATCTGAATTCGCTTTTGTGACATGGATAGTGATAAGTTGAAATCTACTTATTTCCGATTGGACCCTGAGCAAATTTGAACATTTTCAATCACGTAAAGTGAGAAAAACAATTACACATGAATATCACTATCCTGGTCACAAAAGGAAAGTTTGAAATGGAACAAGACTGGCTGCTGCAAAGTCAAATTCCTCTCCAAATTTTATACCGACTGAAAACGATAATTGTAAATTTTGTATTGTATGTATGATAAATACATAGAAATAGAATTTTTTCGTAAAAAGTTCTTTATTCATAAGAATGAAATAAGTTCGTGTGTATCAGGGTGATAGATTTTAGTTAATATCTAAACTTGTCAATTTAGCTCAGTCAATAAGACAGCCTCTGGGCAAACAGTTGATCGAGAATTTAAATCACGGTATAGGTATATGGGTTTTACATATGGATTTACATCCCTCATTTTGGCGAGGATTGTTCTTTTTGCTCTTGATACGATAAGAAAATAAAGCCAACTCCAGACTTGGTACCTGAGTCTGACAATAATAGCCACTTTAGGCAATTAGAAAAATAACACTTACTACCCAGGAACAAAAAAAAACTTGTATGATGTAATATTTTCCCGAACTCTTAAGAGTTATTACTGAGAAAAAATCTCCCTGTCCTCTCTCTCTCTCTCTCTCTCTCTCCTTTCTTCTTTCTCTTCACACCCTCATTCTTTCCTTTTCATCGCCTCTCTTTCTTCCCCCTTCTGTGATCAGTTCACATCACAAGGCCAGTTGTCCTTGTTTTGAAAGATTTACAATTCCAATGTCTTCAATGCCAGACAGATGCCGACCATTTCTGCAGACACGCTCCGATAATTTTCCAATCATTCAACAAAGCGACCGGTTCTTCAGTCTGATGCTCTAAATACATTCTTAAAAGTGCCAACGTCAACAAGGGTTGAATGACTAGTTAAACAGTCAGTGAATGGGCTTTAGTACCGTTGGGTCCGCTCGGATAGAGTAACGGTTAGCCCGCCTGTCTCACACAAAGGGGGTCCTGGGTTTAATTCCAGGGTTCAGTAAAGAGTGTGGAAAACTTGATTAAGACAAATTTCCTTGTGCACTCTGCTGCTAATTGAGTACACTCTAAGCTGTATCATCGGTCGTTCGTACTCCAATGGAAGTTGTCTCTCTGGGAGCGGATGCTTTACCTTTTATCACTGGAAGGGAATTTGGGGTTTTCTAATTTTTGATGGAAGTTGGCTGTGTCTTATTAAGGCTGTTTTCTTTGAAAGATTCTAGTCGCTACAATTTGTTAGAATCCGTCCACCAAAACTCTCTAGGTTTCAAGATTTTAAATTGGTCTGGCTGGTTGTTCGTCTGGCAATGTATGTATCACAAGTACAGATCGTGTCATTGGAGCTAGAAAGGTGAAAATTCAAACATATACTCCTTATCATATCTAGGAAAAAACGTTTTCCTCTCTTCTATAAATAGGTTTTTAGTGGGGATGGGGGTTCAGTTTGTAAGTTTTTGCCAAATTGATACCTTGTATAGTTTTTTGGAAAATTCAGACTTTTGTCTTGTGATCATGGCGCTGTGACGAGAGGAATAACATTTCATTAATCACAGCTTCTTGCAATTTTTTGATTGATCACCCCAGCAAGGCATGTTGCCAGAGGATGGTCACATGATAGTTTCTATTGAAGGACTAACCAGACCTGTTTGGGATATATATATATATATATATATATATATATATATATATATATATATATATATATATATATGGGGGTCCGTAAGTACATGTCAGGTATACAACACATACCATCTTTGATATTCAAGTGACGTGTTCAATAAATCTCTGGACAAAGAACAAAGACGCGAATTTAATAATATTACTTGTTTCAATAACAACAACAAAGGACAGTTTGTGAAGATTGCATGTGTGATTTTAGTCGCAGGCACACGTACAAGTTGTCTGTGTATGCATATGTATGCCTGTGTTGAAGCATCAGAAAGGATTAAGTGAGGGAAAAAGTTACTTGCATGTGTGCATAAGAACATATACACACACACACACACACACACACATATATATATATATATATATGTGTGTGTGTGTGTGTGTATATATATATATATATATATTGTGAGAAGGTACGTTGAAGAGATAGATAGGTATGGGGAAAGGGAAATAGAAAAAAAAGTGGGATTGGCAGCGAGGGACAGAGAGGTGGTAGTGAAAGGGAGAGAGGGGGGAGAGAGGATGGGGGGGAGAAGAAAATGGTCAAAAGTGGCCTCCTACAACGTTTTCAATTTAGATTTTGATATTTTGGTATTTCACTTTTCGTATTTTCGAGTCCAGGGTTGCAAATTCAGGTGATTTTTTTCCTGAATTTGTTGAAGTCTGGAGTGACTTCCAAATCTGCAAAATTGAAAAATGAATATCTAAATTGGCAGCAGCGATGGTTACATACTGATTTAACAGACTTATAACTCTAACGCACATACTTTCCCTTATTACTGCGTTAAATCGACGTTTTACTGCACACATTGACACACAGAACACACTTACAACACACACACACACACACACGCACACATATATATATATATATATATATAGTGAATTTAATAGACGATATGAAAACACAAAATTTAGGAGATTCTGTATAGGGAGGGAACTTTGACCCCAATACAATTTCTCCTTTTTCGCCTGTAAAATATAAGAATTCAGAACAATAATAACAATTATAATAACCACGCATCATTTCCCCGTTTTCTCTAAACGTTGTGCTTTGCAAGTTTTAATCATTTTTTTTCCCATTTGACATTTAACAAAGAGAGAAACCAGTGTCTCGAAACATGTAACGGAAATAAATGCAATCCATTTCTCCGGAATCAAGAGGTTTTTGATACATTACACTCTATTTTAAAAGTTTCCCTGTGGAAACGCCAGTGATATCTCGAATAGAATTTATTCTGACCATATTTATTTTTGATGATTTTTTTTTTTTTTACATTTCAAATTTTGATGCTATTGTTGTTCTTCCTTTTCTCACATATACCAATGAAGTCAGAAGTGTATGGATACACTCATTTCTGTCAGTCTGTCCATACAATATTTCCAAAAGTTCTCAATGAATTTCATTGAACATTACTGAAAGTGCAAGAAGAGGGATGAAGAAGAATGGAGTGAATTTTGGGGATCCAGGTATTTTGTTCACTTTTTTTTTTCTTAGACATTCATGTATTCACCCATGTCTGTCCACACAATATCTCCAAGAGTTCTCTTTGAAATTCAATGACATTTTACAGAAGTATAGCTACGGAAAAATTTATCAAATTCTGAGAAGGATCTTGGAATCTTCTACAGCTACCTATCCTGCATCGTAACTATATATGAACTGATTTTCATTTAGCTTTTTTTTTTTCTTTTTTTTTTTTTTTTGACAATGTCGTTAGCAGAGGTATTCGCTCTCTGGGTGCTTTGTAGTTTAATTTGTTTCATTTTTGTTTCTTATTGGTACACAGTGTGTATTATCTATTTTTAACTACGTGGAGGTTACTCGTCCCAAAAATAATCATTGTTTTTTTCCCCCTTAGCACGAAGTCTAAAAAGTTCGGGAATGTATTCAGCAACAAATTCTAGACAGTCTCCTCCCGAAATACAAAGAAATACAAAAACTAAAAATTCATGTTTGAGCAGCAGTTGAACACGTGCCTCTTTCTTCTTGCTCGACACATTGTTGTACTGTAAAAGCACACAGAGAGCGCAGACCTCTGTCATCGCTATTGCCAGTGGAAGTGATTGTGTATGGAACCGCCCGAAATTCAATTTCTTCTTCCGTATCCTCTTAACCAGCCTTTGAAAATATCTAACTGAAATTATTTAGAAGTTTTGGAGATATCGTATGAATAGACATGAACTTACGGCAATATTATGTGGTGTAGAGATATGTCTACAGCGTAGGGGAGATAATTTTGCAGGAATCCATCTATTTGGCCAATTATTGAGAACTTTTGGAGATATCGTGTCATGAGTGTATACATAAGTCAATGACTATTGTGAGGATGTGAGGTAATCTGACAGAATGGCAATAGCTATTTGACAATCAATTTACACTTCTGGGGAGCAAAAACACAGGTATATCGTCTAATCCATCTGACCCCAACTGTTTCCAGAAAATACTCCTCCCACCCATACCCGGCTCACTAATAACCCCTTCTTCTTTACGACCAACCAACTCTGACCTGCTGTATTTTCCCCAGCTTACTACAGTATCTGCACGTATGGGAAACTGCGTGTGCTATAGTTTCATGCATTGCGTAAGTGCTTCTGAAGAGGCTGATTGGAACACAGCGAGATGCATCGAGCTTCATAAGCCTTATCTTTATGATGATAAAAAAAATGAGATGTAACACACGTTCATCACAAATCTTTCACTTCCGCATTGTCTAATTACTACCATCATAAATGTTTGGGGAAAAAATAGGAAAATATATTTCAATCAACAAAAAAATCCGTGGATCTGCCGCAAAATTCAATCACTTTTTCATTAGCCCATGGCCCACCAATCCACAAGATCTCATTCGAATTAATGCAGTGCCGAAAATGCATTAGAGTTGCTTATAAAATTCACGATTTGAAAGAGTAGAGATTGTGGGGTGGGAGATGACTTAAGATCGTACCCTGTAAATAGATCGCTCAAAAACACGGCGAAAAGGAAGAATTTTGTTCGGTTGTTTTTTGTTTTGTTTTGGGTTTTTTTTTTCTTGAATTTCAGTTTATTTTTGTTCCTTATCTATGCATCGAGTTTATTTACTTTTCAAAAAGTTAGTTGAAGTTACTCGCCCCGAAAATATTCAGCGATTTTTTTCTCAGCATCAAGTCTGAAAAGTTGGGGAAGATATTATTTGTAGATGAATGTATTCAACTAAACATTCTAAGCAGACTCCTCCTGAAATCCACAGAGAACTAAAAAAAAAAAAAAACGAACTCATGTCTGAGCAGCTACGAGTTCGAAGACTTTTTTTTTCCGGGTATATTCATCTATTTCTTATAATATATATATATATATATATATATATATATATATATATATATATATATATATATATATATATATATATATATATATATATCTTATTTTCATATTTTGCTTTTAGTACTTTTAGAATGGAATCTCATACATCATTGAAAAACTCAGGAAATAAGATATAAGTATTTTTTATCTTTTAACATAACACAGTTTTGTGCGTATACACAGCTATCTTTGTACTTACGTACACATGGATTTAGTTCTGTATATAATTATGTATGTGTCTATTATTTGCATGCCCGCGTGTGAGTGGAGGGTGTTTTCTTCTATTTTTATAAGCTTTTATGTGTGCAGATATTTTCGTTGTCTACCAAGCTTAGCCTAGTTTTGGAGGTGCTGGGTGCCTGAGCAGACAGCGGCTCGGAGGATGGAATCGGAGATCCAAGTTCAAACCATCATCTCGGGATGTTTGTGTTCATTTCGCACAAATGAAAGGGTGAATATAAGTGTAAGATCTGAACCGGTGTTTTTTTGAGTTTTTACAAGCTGCCAAAACGGGTGAAAATGAAGTGTCTTTTTACCTTGGAAATCAACGTCAAGAAGGTGCGTGAATAAGTGTTAAATAATTTATAGGATTTTTTCTAGGTTTTGCAAGGTGTAAAACCAAGCAAAAACAGGTGTAAATCAAGTATTTTTAAGTTGATAATCTACCTTCACAAGTCGTATACGTAAGAGTTCAACAAGTGAAAGTGTTATTTCTTGGTTTTGCACGGTTTCAAATTAGTTGGAAAAGGCATGAATCCCTTGGGCAGATTTATGTGAGAGAAAACTTCCTCCGTTCACGTTGTTGCTAATGGCTTTTTATCGCCGTCCTTAAAAGCTGCAAAAATCTCCTCAATCCTCTCCAGGGGATTAGGGAACTCTCACCATAGCTTACCTGGGAGAGGACCAGGAGGGGGCAAAAGACGAGATGAATAAACGGGGTAAAATTACTGAACCAAGTAAGATTAACTGTGGACGGCGATAAAGTGTAATAGTTATTCATTGCAGGATAAAAACCCTTGTCCATTGCGAGTAATTCATTTCAAAATAAATGCCTGGACTAACAGATTGAATTGAGTCGCTAATAATTACAATGAGAAATTTTATTAGGTGAGCTATAGAACGGAAATTCCCGTCATTAGCAATTAAGGTGTTAACTGTGTATAGAATGTTGTCTTTCCATGATAATAGGAAAATGGGCGCGGCTAACAATCTTCTGAATTCACTCCAGGTGGTAAGAGGAAGATCTGTCTACCTAATTGCGGTAGGGAACAGACGGAGAAGCGAGGAGAGAGGCAACTAGAAGAGGGGAAATTAACGAACCCAGGAAGATGAGTAAGCTTAATTGGAAATGATATATTGTCTTTCTCTCGTAAGCCTCGCGGGATCTGTAGCATATGTTACAAAGGGGCCTTAAATTCTTAACAAAAATGCATATAGATGTTTAATCATGATTTTTTTTTTCTACATGCAGAGTAGAATATTTTTTATGTACTATAAAGACACACAACACGACAAATGTTTTAGATATTCCAATTAATAGTATTATTTTTTCGTTTTTATGAGTCTTTCATACACGCATGTGCCTACCTCAAAACAAAAGCACCTTCATTTAACAACCCTTTTCTTCATAATGTTGCTTCGGTAGTTGAGCCAGTCAGTAACCTTTAGAAACTAAATGCATTAAAAAGACGAGCAAGGTCTAGCTCTAAGAGAGCTAGATAGGCGAATTGTGTTTCGGTATATTAACCCTTGAGTTAGTGATGGTTATAAGCACTACAGATGCTAGCGCATCTGAAGAATGTCATACCATAATTCACCAAATGTGCATCCATCTGTCTGTGATCGTGATACTAAAAAACAAAACACCTGAGCTATGACCATCAAGTATTTTGTGGTTATTAATGGGATCAAAGAGTAGGTTCTTGGCCAGTTTAAAAATACCTTTCCTGAATGGTTTTGGATGCGGGGTGGGGCAGTTTGCAATCGGAGTTTTTTGCTAAATTAGTCCCTCACTTGGTGACCAGCAGCGTTCTTACTTCATTTAATATTTTATTATATTTCACCGAGAACGAGAAGTGTTAATGGGTGATCGGTTGGTGGTCCAGAAAATTGCTTCAGCCGACTTGAGTTCAATCTCCAATTGGTACTGATACCCAAATATTTACTTGGTTGACTATTTACTCCATCCGTGATCGTGAATTCATTAGTTTTTTTTAAAATTAATTCCTAAGAAATGCTAAATCTTTACTAAATTGGCCCCTTCCTTTTTTTTGTCTAGCAGTATTCGTGCTCAACTCATCATCCACTATACTATTATTTCACGGAATGATATGAGAAATGCTGGTGGCCTATCAGTTACAGAAAATGGATTCGGTGACTCGAGTTCAAATGCAACTGGGACTGGCGATGATACTCTTCATAAGAATTTGAAAACGTCTCCCGTCCTGGCTTTGGACAAAATAGCATCTGCTAAGGTTAGTGACTTCAGGTGTTTATCACCTTTGAAACTTTGTTGGGGTGGGGGTCGAAAATACAGGTAATTCTCCTCCTACCCTTTCAGATGCAATACAGTTAGAAGAATTTCCACACCATTTTAAGGGGTTAGAATTTAAGGTAGACCTTTTAATACCCTTTGAGGATTCAAAGTGAAGGGGAGCCTTTTTCTTTCAGGCTTGGAAGCATGTCCCTAAGTTCTTATTCCTTGAATATTTAATGAGACGTAGACATGTACTTCAGCTTTCCATTATAATATCAAGCAAAGCTCAAAAACTGCCGATGTTAGGGTCACCGAATTTTTGGTGGCTACTAATCCCGTGAGTTTTTGAGCCCATTTCCCATCAGTTTTTAGTGAAGGGTTTTTTGAATTGGTCATTTCGTTCATGTCTTGCAGATTTCAGCTTAGCATAAAAATTTAGTATCTTAGTGTAATTCGCGTAAATGCGTGTCTATCAGTCAGTGATTACCAGACACAAGAACAGCCTAAGGTGTGGCTACCAAATTATCCGTCATTACTGATTGGACATCAACGTAGTGTTCTTATCAAGTTAAATACTGAACATCTTCCATTTAAATGAAGGTGGGGGGATTCTGTGTCCAGTAGCGTTTACTCTTACCTAAAATTACCAAATAGTAAACTGTAATAATGTATATACTCTTAGGAGTCAAAAACTACGCGTCATAGAGAAAAAAAAAACAATGACATTCGAAATCAGCTGGTCTTAATTTACCTACTGCAATCATTTTAAATCGAATTCTGCGAAAATAAAACCGCCAATTTGTATGGGGTCAGCCTTTGCACCAAACTAAAAATGTCTATCTACAATTGTTTCTTTTCTTTACCTTTTCAGGTATATCCCCCAAACCCTCAATACTTAAACCTGTGGGACCATATCGACATCATCTGAGGTAGTTTTGGTACCATTTATTTGAACCTAAAATCGTATAAAAAAATGTATTTTTTTCGCAGTTTCGAATCGGAAGCGGTTTCTGGTTGCATTTCATCTTTTTGAAATTATCAGAAAGAAATTCATAGAGTGCAATTCATATATATGTCAGCTCTATGTCTCTCTCAATACATATCATTTGATCAGATCTATATCGACTAATTCCTGTGGTTAGTTGTATACATGTTTACATATAATTCCTAAGGGGAGCAAAAGTGGAGGGAAAATTTTTCCCTTTTAAGGGGTCAAAACTCAAGGGAAACTTTGCCCTTTTAGGGGTCAAAGGTGCAGAAAAACTTTCCCCCTCAATGGATCAAAAGTGAGGGGAAACTTTTTCCCTTCCAGGAGTCAATAGTGAATGGATTTTTTCTCCTTTCATGGGACAAAAGTAAATGATAATTCCCCATCCATCTTTAAAAGATGAAAGGATAAGAGATGCTTTTCCCTCTTTTAAGGCCAAATTTGAGGTTGAAGCTTTTTCAATTTTAAGGCATCAAAAAAGCAACACTTTTTTTTTCATTCCTTGAATATTTTGCGCAGTGTGGATGGGTATTTCATCTATTATTTATGATTTCTATTTTCTGATTAGATGAAGTGTTGTCAACCATAATCAACTTAATAGCATTTCTCTCATCTTAATGATGGTTCTAATGAATTTTTTTACAAGGCTTCATATTCTGACAGCACTATATTTTGAAAGTCTTTTCTTACATGGTAATCATTTTCCGGACATGCATTTCAGGGAGTGCTTCTTTTTTCTATTTACGATGTAACTATACTGCTGAACCCTTTACTTCCTTGATAAACCATTTTTCCAAAAACACAAAATTTGGGGAGGGGGTTATGAAGGTTATTTGGTGGAAACTTTCATTTTTCACTTCTGAGGGTCAAAATCGCGGGGGAACTTTTAGCAGTCGAATTCAAGATGAAATTTTCTCATTCACGCTCTCAGGTCAAAAATTGAAGAGTATCTATTATTCCACTTCAAAGGGTTGAAGTCGAAGAGGAATGTTTCTTTTTTCACTTCTAAGAATCGAAATGTGGGGGATTTATTTTTCAATTTTGAATCGAGGAGGAAATTCTTATTAATCTTAAGGAGGTCAAACGGGATATTTTTTCACTTTCGGCGAGCAAAATCGGGGAATTCTCTACATTTTACGGGTCAAAATCAAGGGTATTTTTTTTCCAATTCTGGGGGACAGAATCGAAAGCAACCATTTTTTCACTAGTAGGCGTCTAATTTATGGGGAAACTTTTTTCATTCTGGGGGTTAAAAAACAAAAGGTTTTTTCTCCTTTCAAAGGATTTTCCAATTTTTTCTTTCAGTGGACTAAAAAAGGAAAATCAGAGTTATGTTGGCAATTATTCCCCACCCCAGACAACGCTGACTATAATTGATTGTGAAAATATTTCAAAAGCTGCCGTGCAATCAAGATTATCCAACGTTGCCAGGAAGAAAAGAAACAAGATAATTTTCGTTAGTATCCACCACTACTACTTTATATACCCCGTCATTTCGTGGTTAATCTATCACTAGACAACGTAAATAGAATAAACGATTAGTGAATATTGAACTGCTGCAGGAAGCGAACCTGCAACCGATAGGATAGCTGCTTCGACGTTGTGTTGCAAAGGCCTAAAACACTATTCTCACTCATCTCTGAAAGAACCTAAAACAGCAAATATAGACCATGAATAAATTGAGATGAGAATTTGGAGTGAAAACTCTTGTTCTGGCCTTCACATTACTGGCGGCTGTTTAATTCAATGGTAAGAGCATCGCTACATTGAAGTGTCAAGGTCAAATGATAAATTAACCGTGTAATGAGTGGAGATCATTTCAAATGAGAGTTTCAATGCGATATAAAGCAATTTATAATCATTATATCGGTTCATATTTACTCATTTCTTGATGGACGTACATACATATATACATATGTATGGAAAGAGAGAGAAGGGGGGTCTTACATTGACTTACGCCCACCCAACTGCAGATACGCACCCCATCTATGAGTACTTGAAATCCATTAACGTTGAATTACAGAAAATATCATTATATTATTGTTAGCTTGCAAAAGAGAATACAGAGTATACTCGTTAGTTTCAAGATATCAAGTGAGGGATTGTCAAAGTTCAGGCATCTTGCTGGATTGAGCAAATGACATATTAGAAGAAACGTAATGAATGACATTTGTTCTGTTCTCCTCAGAACGGCAAAGAAGACGAGAATACAATATACAAGTTCAGGTAAATATGTATCTTTCATAGTATCTTATGTTGAGCTGTGCATATATTTTGCATTGTTCTATAATGATCGACTTGTGTCCATACAACTAAAACGTGACCTGGACGTATGTCAACGCATATATATATATATATGCGTGTGTGTATTCAGATATGTAAGGTTATGGTTTCTTTCCTCTTATCTGGGTACCATCCCAGCAAAGAGACTTTTCATTTTAATCTAAGCTAACAACCAAATTATAATAACATAACTCAAGAAGAGGTTTTTCAATTGGGGCCAGAGAGCCATGGCAGAACAACAGTCTTGTTTTTAAATCTCGAAAGGAAAGAAGCAAACGATGGCTCTGTCAATAAAAATTCACTTGTAAATTCTATGTAAATTTGTCTTTTTTCCTGTTTATAAAAATTCATTTTCTTGTCTTAAAAATTTTGTTTTTTTCTAAATTCGACAACTAACTTACGTAGCGTACACGTGAGTGGATTAATAAATACATGAACGAAGAAATTTCATGAAGGAAAGAGTTGGAAGGGAATTTGGACAATTCACTTGCGTACCATACGCATGACTGGATGCACGAACGAGTCGATTTGAATTTGATTAGTGAGATCGTTAGTTCTTGAAACTGTAAATCTTTCAAGACTACACACACACACATATATATATATATATATATATATATATATATATATATATATATATTATATATATATATTATATATATATATATATAAAGATGTGTGTATCCCATTATATATATTAATTATATATATTGTGTGTTTCCTAACTTGAAAATGTTTACTTGTAACACTGGAAACACACCCGTTACTTTTTCAGTCATTAAGTATACACCAAGTGAATCGGGGAGGGTATGGACGAAGTAAGAGAGACACATGAATTAGAGATTCATTTATTTGAACTAATGGTGCATTATTCTTTCCTTACCTTTTCGTATACTTACCCAGAGTCTGTTTGCTTTGAAGAATGCTTTGAGCGTTGATTGGCCTCAGTGGAACCCCAAATCCGCCATTCTCTCGTCTTCAATCAATCCAACTTAAGTGACTGAGACAACTACAAAACCCGAATCATTTATCATATTTCCAGAAAACCGGCTATTTTCAAATCGTGCAGGTTTTGTAGTAATTCGCCGCTCATTGCTTCATATTTTGTGGCGTTGTTGAATTGTCTTCAGGTTAATTTCAGTGGATTAATATTGATTAGAGATTTTCGAAGTGGAATAATTTGTAAATCTCATCAGCAGTCAGGTTCTTTATTTCTTTTACTTTTCACCGTATACCTTACGTTCAATGTTTTAGGTGGATAAATGAAGATCAGTCTGTTTTAGAAGTGTATTAATTTGTATGTTAAATAATATTATTCTTAACTTTTCAGCTAGCCGTTCTAGAGGCAGCGCCCAACCTCTTCCTCTCTCTAACAACTGAATCCACTGCACCACCAACGATTCTATCCGACATACCATCGTGACCATTTTATGGTCTAGAGAGGCCCCAAATTCTTTTCCAAATAATTTATATCTTCGTCAAATGATTTGATGCGTCCTTTTTTACCAATTTCAAAATCTTTTCCAAATTGACGTTTTGTTAAATACATTTTGTAAATAATTCGATGTGGCTGATTTTTACTAAATTTTTTATTTTTCAAAGGATTCAACCTTTTCTTTCACATTCTTTTAATTTTACTTTTTTTTAAACCCATTTCGACATTTCTAAACAAATTAAGGTATTTATTTTAGTAATTCTATATATATTATCATATTTCATATAGCTTTATATTGTTTTCTTTTAACACAGTTCTTTTAAACAATTTAGTTTTTTTTTTTAATAATTTTACTTAAAGATTTTCAAAGCGGTGAAAAACTTGAATAATTTGTTACTTTTTTAGCAATTTAAGAATTATCACTTGTTTATTTTACCAATTTCCAAATATCTTTTTTATAAATCTGATGTGGCCTTTTCTTTGCAGATCGTAGAAAAAAATTAATTACTTGATATCGTTTTTCTAAATTTTTTTTTTATCAAATTTAAATATTTGGTGCTTCTTTTTTTGTACCAATTATTTTCTGCAGTTACCTTCCTGATTTGAGCACTTTCTCCGATTCTAACATCCCTCCGTTGTCTTTTTGCCTCTCTTCACAATTCATACCGCAGCAACTCTTTTTCTCTCGGTAAATTCTTTATGAATTCCTAGAACTGTGTCATCTTGGTGAAGATAATTGCATTTTTATTTTGCAAATTGTCAATATATTGGTCTCATTTATAATTTACACAATTATTACTCTAATTGGCGTTTGAAATTAACTTATGTGTGAGCATGTGTGTGTGTGTGTGGGGATGTGTACCTCAGTATGTATAAGTGTCTATGTATACGTGCTTGTGTAGTCAATTTAGATGTTTTTCGATTTTAATTTTTCGAATTTCTGAGTCCAGTCTTGTCAACATCGGTGTTTTTGTTCATTCTATTATTATTCTAATTTGGGTGTGGTTTTTAGATTAGAAAAATTTGGAAAGAATAAACATTAGCGACAATTACATTTGTATGTGTCTGGTTATACGTGCATGTGTGTATGCATACACGTCTGCGAGCATCTGAGTATGTGCGAGTGCGTCTGTATGTATATGTGTATGTTAGATTTTCTAAGAAGGCTCAATATTGGGGTAAAAGGCGTTAAAGTGCACCTGACATATCCTGGGCTTTTTTTTCCCCGAATGGTCGTAGCGAGAAGCAACAATAAATATTTTCTCAAACCTAAAACATCTGCCGTAGGAAACTTCTTGTAGCAATTGTAAGTCGAAATAGAAAGTATTTGCTCAACAAAATGAACAAATATACACCTGCTCCCCGACTTACGACAGAGTTCCGTCCCAACGGACGAATTGTTGCTCGAAAAAGTTGATTTGCCAAACAAATATTTCATTATTATGATTTAAAATACGATGATTCGTTACTGGTAAATTGTTGTTTGAAAAGGTGTTGGATAAATATTTCACCATTAATCAAATACGATGATTATCTTTTCATTATAGAAGAATTTGTAAAGGAATGAAAGAGTGAAAATGACAATGCACTCCGTATTTTCATGTACTCTTACGTGGACTCATTTTATGTGTAACTGACACCTTTCAGCGAACTGTGTATATTTTTGTGAATTCAGTCAAGTAATTTCTACATGTACATACATATGTATGTATTGTCTTATATACACATATAACAGTAATATTCATGGTATTTATGCAGTAGGGTTCTTTAATGTACCAGCACAATATTTCTACAGCTCTCGAACACATTTAAAGATTTACTTACTTTTTTTTTATAAATTTAAAAGCGCAACTACTATATTCACATGATCCGTAACTGAGCGCATATATATATATATATATATATATATATATATATATATATATATATATATATATATTCAATCTTCAGGCGGGGGCAGAGATATGTGTGTCTGTGTGAATGAATGTAGATACAGATAAGTCCGTAGCGAAATGATGATGAAAAATGTGTATTCGTGTGGTTCCTACTATCACACAAATTGTAACAATCCGAGGGTCTTTAACTACTCTCAAAGACCCGAAAAAAAAAGTTGCCGATTCAATCCTGACAGATGGGAACTTATCCGTTTTTATCCGATGAAGTATTATAAATCATTACCATTCCAAATTTTTTTTTTTTTTACAACTTTCTACCTTCATTTCAAGTTATTATTCGCTTTGTTATTGTAACTTCTTGCCCAGGCCGATTTCCCTGTTATATATATATATATATATATATATATATATATATATATATATATATATATAATACCGTTGATTGGAAAATAAAGAATAAACCTCAGATGTGATCTTAGCTCACTCTACCAAGACTCAACTGGAAGGCAGAATACGAAATAACATCTTTAAACTTTTCCTTCTCTCTGGTTAGCAGCCATTTTGTGTACATTCTGGTAGTTCCAGTATTTCAATAGATTTTTCCGTTTTTATTAGACGAATCTATCAAAGAATGACGTTGCGATAAAAAAAAATACGAATAGATTAAGACGACGGTGAAAAGTAGTCCAAAAAAAGAAGAGAGAAAAAAAGAGGCCTCTTATCTATCAGCATTTACCTAAAATTAAGATCCAGACACGAAAGTGACACTCTGATAAGAGGATTATTCAAAAAAATAGAATTTCGACACATGGTGCTGTTTATCATGGCTTTAATACGTTCTCATTTGGAGTTCGTCATTGTTGTGTAGTCAGTTCGGTACCAAAAGCACAAATATCTGATCAAAGGAGTTCTGAAGAGTGCAACCCAGGAAGAACTTGGGAGTATATGACTACTCTTATGAGAGAGAGACTTTCAAAACTGAGACTACCATGGAACAAGAGGGCAGAGGGATATCTAAACACACTCACAGATTATGAGAGGTAAACTATTCCCTTGTCAAGGAAAGCTACACTACCACTGAAGGGCAGATATTGAAACTGAGAACAAAATCAGACTCAATCCAAGTCTTAGACAACATTTCCTTCGGTAAACGGGTGCAGTAGTCTCTCAGCTTCAGTGGAAGAGGCCAGTACACTCCAAACTTTCAAGAACAGACCTGACTAGTATTGGACCGCTAGACTTTGGTTATCTCACAATAATTCACTTAAGGTCTGTCAGTCTACCACCATGTTTGATTTGAATCTTATTCCGTTAAAGTCTATTAAAGCTACAATTCAATTTATTTCTAACTACAGATATTCTAATTTGATAATTGATTGATCCATTTCATCAGAACCGATTCTTCACCCTAATGTAGAGTACCCTTAAACATGAGAATTTATTTATTCTTTGGGGGTGGGGTCTTTAGCACAGACTGATTGTCAAACAGTTGGAGAAATTTCCCGCCAAAATATGGCCAAATGGATATAAAACATTGCTATACTGCTGCACAAATTAAAAAAAAAAAAAAAAGAATTCATCAAAAATACGATGACGGAGTCAACTTTTTTCCTTTGTACGAATAGCAGAAAGAGAGGGCAAAGTTTAGCATTACGAATAAATTGTAAATAGAACCCCTCACCCAATAGAACCTCAAAAATTGACTTTTTCCCCCAACTTATCCATTATCCTGATGAGAGATAGTTCTTACAGATGGAAAGCGTTAAAACATTTTTTCTGTTCTTTTAAATAAGATGTTAAGAGAAAATGTCGAAAACGGGCAAAATCTCAAGTACAGCCAAACCAAGAAGTTGATGTCCGAGTGCTTCAGAAAAAGGCCAAATCTGTCTAAAATGGCGATCCTGATTAGTTGAATGCTCACTTGATCAGTGATAGAAATAATGAACAACAAAGGCAGCTTTAAGATGGGTGAATGTTTCTTTATTTAATATTTGCTGGGAGTGCGTGTTGCCAAACCACAAACAATGCTGCTAATCAACTAAGTATCAAATGGAAAATAGCCGACTCAATACATTGTCTTCAGTTGGGTTGGAAGGTGTTATCACAAGGCCAAGTCGGAGAAAAGACCGGCTGATGGAGAGTTCATTGGACAGAAAGCGACAACTTCATTTTCATTGATTACAGTAGAGAGATGCAGAGAGGAAGAGAAAATATTACCCTAAGGCCCCAAGAAAAACAAAATCACGGATCTGACGGAGAATCCAGACCCCAAAATTAACTCCAATCAAAGGATAAGTTTTCAGATTACACCGTAATTTAAACTAATTTGAAACAAGTACTTAGTGATCATAATTCATCACAATATTCTCTGTAGTTTGGGGGATCTGAATTCTTCATTGTATCCTTGTTTTAACAAAATTTTACGTTTGCTCTAAATCACTACCAATGGCACACATGTATACTTTTACCGCTCATAGTCTTATTATTTTCATATAAAAGTGATACAGAAGAGAGATTTTAGAACTTTCAGGCTTTAAATGAAAACCTTACCAAGTTGAAATCAATGTGTTTTCCGTTCCAACATTTCTTTTATAGCTGGAAGAATTGGATCAGAACAGAATGGAAGATTTCTTTTTCTTCTAGAGAGAGAAACCAAAAACTGACAAGAGGTAGGAAGATATTCAACTCTTAAATTCAAATATTAGATTATTATCAAGGAGAAAAACTACTGATCAGAGTTATCCCCATTTCACCTTGAGGTGTATCTCATTTTTTTTTTTTTTTTTTTTTCAAATTATCTGACAATGGATTTTAAAATATTGTTTCTTTTACCAATGAGCTCCACTGCCAAATAAGAATTGGCATCAAGTAGTTCGTGAATTTAAGAGTTTTCAGAGGAAAAGATGGTTGAGCTGTGGTTAATACAGGGGCTTGGGGTGCGATATTCAACAAAATATCTCGAAGCCTGTTGGTGCTATGAAGAGTATCAACCAGAGGAAAAGTCACTGAGTAGGAAGATATAAAAAACGAAGAGAGAAGAAAATCTCTTTCTAAGATGAAAACAAATTCATAAAGGCTCAACTGGAATAAAAGCAATGAGTAGTCTCTAAATTGAAAAGAAAAGAGATGGCAAACAAGAACCATAAGTTCAATGCTGTGTCAACCATCCTTACATCCATATCTGTTCATGTGGTTACCAGGCCAGCTTTCAAAGAGAAGGAAGAGAAGTGGAAGAGCCCGTGAGATTGACTTTCCAAATAGAAAATGATTTCTGATTCCAAAAGGATTCTAAACAAAGCCATAATAGTAGCATTACTAATGGTGTTGGTAGCAGTAGGATAAGGAAATGAGGATGGTTCATCTGAAGGTCTGGACTAAGTTTCATGTCAATCAAACATGATACAGCAGAGAAAGTTGATATTACACAAATAAAAAAAGAATGTTTGAGAGAACACTTGGAAGAGAAAGGAAAGAAACAGTAGAGAAGAAGAGCAAGAGGAGAGACGACCGAGAAGATGGAAAATCTTTCAAAGAATGAAAACGGATCAACCAGCGTCAAGAGCCAACAACATCAGAAGTTCAGGCATCCACGCAAGAGGATGGGCCTTGCAGGTGTTGAATAGAGGGTGTGGCTGAAATGTTGGACACCATCACAGGGGAGACCCACCAAACCATCGACCACCGTCCCTGCATCCTCAAAGTAAACGTAGAGGATAAAATAAACATAAGCAAGTTTTTTGGGTTTTAAAAAAAAAAAAAACCATAGGATGTTCAAGGGGCAAAATTGAAAAGGGAGAGAAATCAAAAACTTATGAAGACAAGACAAGACACACAGATCCAGAGAGTGAAGACCTTCCCCTGCATGGGCAAAAACACAAATAAAATTTTTTTTTTTTTTAAATATCTAGACAGACACATCTTCAACATCAAAACCCAAGTATATCAAATAGACGAAAATTAACCTTAAAATCAAATTCATTGTATCCACTGTATAATTAGACCACATATAGGCGATCAAATCTGGCCAATACCAACATTTTTTGTGACCCATGGCCACTTTAGGCATTTATTCAAAATCCTACATATTTTTTCTACGAAAGTCAATTACAAATTTTTTATCCTAAATTATTATTGTTCTAGTTTTACAAATTAATAATATGATAATTATAACTTATATTTTTCGATTTTGATAAAAGTTAAAAACATGATGTAAGAAAATTTGACATTTCTGAATTGAATGAGTGACCCGAATAAAGATGAATAATGTTCATGTAGCCTGCTACACCAAAAAGGTTGCCTACAACTGAATCAGATGCAGCATAAAATTTCAAAAATTGGACCCTTCCAGCTGAAAAATTCTGGATTCAGCCATACGAGACAAACTGGCTTGTTGCATTTTGAAGTTTCTGGGTAAGAAAACTTGCTGCCAGAAGAAGGATTAAGTTGCAATTATTTTGTTTCAAGAAGATTTAAATTTGGCAAATGTAATTAGTCTGCTTTTGGCACAACATCAGAAAGGTCGTTTTCTCCTCCCCCGTCAGTTTGGAGTAGAGTAGAGGAAAAAAAAAATCTAAAAAACTAAATACAAGAAAAAGGAGACAGTGATACAGGTATACGATTATTAGTACACTCGACAGTGTTGGATACACCAGTTCTTGTATGAACACTGAAGTTAAGTGATGTCGGGCCTGGTCATAACCAAGATTAGGAAATGTTTGGGAACACCAACAACAATGTTCTGTGGCTATCTCAGCATATGCTTTGCCACTAATTTCTAGAACATCTTACCAAGCTAGAACCAGACTGTGCACACACTCCTTTCTTCTGCATATGTTTCTCAGTTGAGGAAACGTGACAGTGAACCCAACAAGCCGCCATGCATGTAATTCACAGTAAATACAACCTAGTTCGATTTCAACAATACTACAGCAGTGTCTCTTCGAAAGGCTGAGGTTTTGAAGGGAGGCCCCTCCAGATGGACTTTATGGTGTGAGGAACAGTCTGCTATAATTGTGATGTAAAATAATTTCCAGTCTGTTGGATGAAACTAAGGATCAAAGTGATTTCGGTTACTTCTCTTCATTTACCATTGAGTGAGTGAGTGTGTGGAACTTTGCTTTTTATGACTGGGGGAGTCATTTTATATATTTATTAGATATTCAACAATTTTACTGACTCAATGATTTTATCACAGAGTGAAAGGTTGAAAACACTACTGCATTTTGGTCAAAGTGATTACCTGTTATCGAAAGAAGGAGAAATGTTCAGTTGATAAAATGAAAAGACAGTAGAATGCTCAATCGCCTGGTTATCCTGTAAATCTGAACCAAAAGAGCAGCAGTAATCCCCTCCAACCTAAAAATATATCAGAAACCCTGATTGAAACATATACTACCTATCAAAGCAGAGGCCTGATCATCTCAGCATTAGGAGCTAGATCCTTAAAATAGGAAGATTTATGCATGAAAGGCCTAACTCTTGAAATTGTACAAGAAAATTTGAATGTTAATACCAAGAGGAATAACTGATCAAAGTTAACTCCATTGCCCCTTGGAGTAATTTTTATTCTACCTGTCATGATAATTTCAACAAATTCTGTTTCCACTACCAGTAATTCAAAGTTATTTTTAGGTCAGGACTTTTATAGGTACGAGATGTATCATTCTTGCTTAGAATTCTCTAGTTTGAAACGGTCATTAGGTATTTACTTAGCTACTAGTAATTTTCTTTCGTGAGTAAAACTCTGTCTGGTATAACAATTCTTATCACTTATTGGTAGGGTGTCAGCGGTGGAATATGAAACCCACACCTCCAAAGAGACTTACAGAAGAGTTCCACTGTAAATAAGGAGCATTATCAAGTGATTCATGAATTCATAAGTTGATACAATTAAAACATTCATTAGACAAGGTTGCAAAGAAACAAAAAAAAGGTTTAGCATGATATAAGCTTTTACATGTATATTGGCTGCACACAAACATTTCCTTAAATAAAAACGTGCTTGTTCAGATAGCTGAGGTAGTGGAAAATCTAAATGATTGTCAAGACAAAAGTGACACTTCCAAGAACTCTAACTGAGGTACCATTCAGAAAAAGTTTTTAAGGGGACACAACATTTCTGAAGGATGTACCCTACGGACCGGTCCAAAGTCAACGTAAAAAGCACAGAGAAAATACACCAGAATGATACGTGGTATGAGAGATTCAAGTTATAAGGACAGACTAGAGGCCTGACTACTTCGTTTGAGAGGAGGACAAAAGGAAACTTGATAGAAATTTTAAAATTTTAAATGGTTTACATATAAGGGAACTCCAATGTTAGATCAGTCCGGAAAGGATGGGAAATTTACTAGCAAGCTCCATCACAAAAGCAAATGATTCATTTTCCTGTTGAGAATTTCAAAATACTGGATCATTTTACCAACTTATGTGATAAACAGTACGAGTATAAATAATTCAAAGAGTAACTCGGAAAAATTTAGATCTGGAAAACAGAACCACTCAACAGTGCAATCTTGGGAGTTATCAGCTGAAACAAATTTAGAAGAAAAATAATGTCAGGTAAATCTTCCTCTAAACTGATGGGCTTGGAAATTTTATTCCAAATTTCAAATTTTTATCACTGGATGCGAGTATTTTAATGTTGAGTATGTATTTTCTATATTGAGACACTTAAAATGGCATTTTTATTCAATAAGAATAATTACTATAAATATAAGGTCCCCACACTTCTTTATTACACTTTCAGTGTTTTCAATGAAGATTTTCATAGATAGTCTTTCTGGGTCAGAACTGCTGAATATAAAGATCTTTGTTTTCCTAACAGTGATTTACTTCTTATATTTCCTTAACATTAATATATGAGGCAGTAACCATCTCACTAGTACAACTGTAAAAAACAAGTAACATTGAAAGTGTTAATTATATATATATATATATATATATATATATATATATATATATATCAAACCTGTCATTGATAAGTAGCCACTTCAACACAGTGATGCACCTACCATTATGCTAAACAGCCTGCCGGTATACAAAAGTCAAATATATATATATATAATTGATAGGATACACTATGAATACTGTAACACCTTCACCAACAAATTGGAAAGAGGTTATCACAATGAGAATTTACTGTCAACAATATACAAATGCAATGTTATGGTTGAATTTTCCATCCATTTATCTATATATATATATATATGTGTGTGTGTGTGTGTGAGAAGTATATATTTTTGTTTGACTGATTATCCTTCCAAGTGAGGAAAGAAATACACTTGAAGAAACATAGGTAAAGTCTTCACACTCAAACTATCATTCAGTAGTAATTGAAATCAGATAAAATAACTGCCAGCAAGGTTCTTGGACAATTGCCCTCCGGACAATAGCATAGCAACAGAAACATCTCAAGTTGAAGTAAGTGGAAATTGAGTAGTTAGCCAATTAAATGATCGCACCCATGGGTAAATTGCCAAGAGCCTTTTACCTGGGGGGGTGGTTGTACTGTGGGGGCAATTGTCCTGATATCCAACCTATGATCAGAAAGAAGGAGAAGTAAAAAAAGAGATGCAAAGATAAAAACAAAGCACTGATTGACACCATAAGTTGGTGTCCAGATGAGACAGAGGACATACGATAATATCCAGTAAAGTATTGTTTAGACCAGGGGTCTCCAAAATGGTTGATATCGACCACTCATGGTTAATGGGACTATCTAAGGGGTCTATATATGCCTGGATGTAAGATAGGGATCGGTAAATCCAAATGCTGGTTTAGGGAACTTTTGGGGCACATAACTGGGTTGTCACTGAGGGATTAAGGGGTCGATGGTCATAAAAGTTTGGGGACCCCTGGTTAAGACCAACATTCAAGCTTATTAGCACAATTTGGTTTCTTTCAACACGATGATGCTCTCCTAATCAAATTGATAATGGTAAAACAATGTTTTCAAGGGAAATAAGATTTTACATGATAGCAGCAAGCATTGAGATGGCTTCGGGGACAGGGAAATTTTGATTTCTTTGGGGACAGGAGGAGGGGTGGGGAAAATGAAAAAGATAAAAAATAAATACAAAATGGACAAAGAAAAAGCAGAATGAAAATTTTAGTTTTTGGAAATTGAAATGATTTTTATTTCATCTTTAAAACTTTTTCCACCTCTGTTTTTCTTATAATATTTTTGTTTTCTTCTTCCTCTGTTTCTTAACAAGTGGACACAAGTTCCATGTTAATACTTCTTCCTGATTAATTATTTAATCAACAGGTGAAACATACAAAAAACAAATTAAACATCTCACATTTTTTTTTTAATATATTTTTTTTTTTTTTACACCTTTTTCTGGTGAAATGAATGAAATGAACGACAGATTTCTCCCTCTGTACCATTGGAAAAACAAAAAAAAAAAAAGAAAGAAATAATAATAAAAACAAACAAACAAACTAACCTAAAGCCAAAAAATACATTAAAACAAACCAACAAACAAACAAAGAAACAAACGACCGATATCCGCCGGCTGATGTTGCGGTGAAAGAGCAGGGAAAGATAGAGGTGAGGAGCAGGGTTGCCAGATTGGGATACAAAGGGAGATAATCCAAGCTTTCAGGCAACCCTGGAGGTGAGGTGAAGAGGAAGATAGTGAGTATTTGATGAGATTTTTATCTTTCAAAAGCATTAAGAGTATTAGATATGAGCAATGGTAAGATCATCATGCTATAATAAAAGGCTTCCTTTTGAAATTTATCTTTTACTTATTCAAATCACTTGATGCTAATTTTGAAGATAAATAATGGTTGATTACATAATGCTAACAAAAAAAGAATGTCCTTTAGATCAATCTTACAGTTCATCCTAAGTTATATCATCCGACTAACACTAAATACACATCACTAGTGTCTATTTCTTTTTTAATTAAAATATTTCAATTTGTATAAAATTAAAAGAAAAAAAACAAAAAAAAACATGAGGCTTCTTAAAATTCTTGTTTTGATAAACATTACCACCTCTGTCCCAAAATAGCTGGTACATTTAGCAGTGATTTATTACATGCAAAAGTAACAACCATTATGGAACACCGCCGTCCCATAATAGTTTTACACGCAGTGATTTTCTGTATGAAAAAAGTGATAAATATTATGGGACAGAGTAAGAGAATGCAACATCTACCTTGGTCATATTTATCCAACAGTAAGTTGAATAGTCGAGAAAAAGGAGAAAGTGGAGGATATAGAGAATGGATAGATTCTGTTTTTATTCTCATTTACTTATATCAGAATGTTGCAATCGCTCACTTGAGGGTGATTTCTTCTCTGCTCTTCACAGTGCTGCTCTCCAAGAGGGAACCTTGTACTACCTCTGTCCCATAAGAGTTGTTACATTTAGTATTGATTCTTTATATATAAATGCAGCAAATATTATGGGACGATGATGTAGTCAATTTTTTTTTCATAGGGTGCTAAGGAAAAAAAAAAATACAGAGAGGAGCACGGTTGCCAGTTGGGCTAGAATGGGACATCACCCGAGTTTCATGTCAAAGACCGACCCAACTCAGGCATTGGGATAGCGTCAGATTTGGAAATCAAGTCAGTAGTTGAATGCTTGTTCTGGGTAAGTCTCTAAGATGAATCTTGGATTACCTATCACATCTAGCCAAACCTGCCAACTCTGGAGAGAAGCAGTTGAAGTTCCTACACTGAAGACATGCATTGAAGTTAGGCCACTTGATGAAAGGAATGAGATATATATATATATATATATATATATATATATATATACGTGTATGTGTGTTTGTGTGTGTATAACATATTTTTACAAAACATTGAACACATGTCATGAATGATCGTCATGGCAAACCATTACGTCCACTAATTTTATTTGTTCATTTGGGGTCCCCCCCATACAAAAAAAAAAAAAATCTAGTAAAAGTGGGAAGGTTTCGCTTTTTTTCCTCCAAAGAATTTGTCAGAAAATTAGTGTTTCTTTTCTCTTATATCTGTCAGAAATGTAAAATAATTGTGTGTGTATGTGTGTGTGTATCCTTAATTCAACAGAGCAGAAATGCAGCACGAGAGACTGCAATGACAAAAAGGTGATATGAAACTCAGAAGTCAATAATAAATAAAGGTTTTCAAGCAAGTTAGATCTGTTGCAGATTTAATGATACTGTTTTGAAAATTGAGAGAAATATGGAAGGTGGGAGGAGACAAAAAGTTGGGGACAAAAACTTAAGCAAAAATGTCATAAAAATAAGAACCTTAAATTGTTATTTGTAATGTTTGCTATTTTTCTTAAAAAAATATATGAATATTTAGTTTTTATGACATTCTCTATTCACCCTGCTCACATAGGAAACCAGAAAATACAGTCCAAGAATATGTGTGGGTGTGAATATATATATATTGAGAGAGAGTGAGAGAGACCAACTGTGAAGCTTATAATGCTGTGTGTGGCACACATGACAGCACGATTTGTCCGTCTTAAGAAAGAACTTAGAAAAACTGGATCAAGTGGCAGAATATAGTTAGAGAAGTCCCAGTCTGCTCAAGCCACAAAGGGTGAAGAAAGAAATGTAAAACCCAATATTTGTCCATAACCAACGGAAAAGCTGAGAACTTCCACAACTGGGGTCTGAACGAAAATTCAGAACCTCTTTATTTTGAATCAAATTTAGAATCCAGATCTCAAAACTGATTCAAGTCAAAAGCGCAGATTTTCAGTTTACTCCCTAATCAAAATTAAATTTGATTTACGAGTTTTTCAAATTTTGTGAAACTATTCTTTCACAATAATCTCTTGTAGTTGAAAGGGTCGGAATTCTACATTTCATCCTTGTTTCAGTTAAATCACATTAAATTTTGATTACGGTGAAATCTGAAAATTTGTTGCTTTTGACTTGAATTAACTTTGGGGTACAGATTCTACATCTGATTCTTAATTTTTTTCCCCCCCAAATAACCAACAGCTAAGGAATAAAAATGAACTCTACAGAAGAGAAAAACAAAAGAACAAAAACAAAACAGTCCCCAGCACCTATATCAGCTGTTGTAACAATCCAAGAGGCAGTTGCCCAGACTGGAAAGTGGAGCCCAGGCACGCCCTAAAAATACACACACACACACCCATTCACACAACCACACATGTTCGCCGATACGTCAATGCTGAGAGAATCATTCGAGCTGTGACACTGAAAGACTTCAAGTGAGGTAATAATGACACCCTGATTACCCCCGATCCCCACTCAGGGCTGCCAGATTAGGCTACAATGGGGGGAGATAATCTGAGCTGTATTCACAAGACTTACCCAACGCAGGTATTGGATATCGAGCCGGTAGTTTGATACATAAAGCTCCGATTATGTCCCCTAGTAGCCCAATCTGGCATCCCCCCGCCCCCGCCCCCCACCAAAAACCTACTCAGTCAACATGAGAAGGAAGATGATGAAAAACAAAGGTCAATTTTCTGGAGAGGAAGGGGGTAAACAGTAGCTGCAGCAGCAGGGATCCACCAATCAAGTGGTTTTTTTTTTTTAAATAAAAATACAGAAAGAAAAAAAAAAAAAAGAAAAGAAAAATTCTTTGGACATTTCATAATGGGTACTGGTCATGTATACAATAACCATGTCAGGTCAAGGGTAGTTTCTTTGCTTGACTGACCAACAGACTGACCGTTTGATTGCCCATCCATTCGTCTGTGGGTAGGGGAGAGACCCGCAGGTATGCCTACTGCGCACCAACTCACCGGCCAGTCTTCCAGCATTAAAAATTCCACAGCATTGAACATCTCGTCAAGATAGATGAATGCAGAGGGATCAGGATCTACATCAGTCTCTTGCGGAGATGGAGATTTCGGAGAACTGCCTAGAAAAGAAAGCCAGGGATATTTATAAGCTCTCTCAGTGGTCGCAAAGGGTTAGGGAAGAAGAAGAAGAAGAAGATGAAACTTTGGGGATTGGAGGCCAACAATGAATTTGTTGGCAATACGAGCTGCTGCATAAGGATAAAGGTTTGGGGAAAGGGTGGGTGGGTCCAATAACCTACACTTATTTTGAGACAAAAGAGTAGAAAAAAAAAAAGAAAAGAAAGTAGATTTGAAAAAAAAAGATTAAAACAAATTTCCAGAGGGCGAACAAAACCAAAAGGAAGAAAGAGGAAAAAAACCTTTCGTAAGTAAAAGGTCCATATCAGAATCATCGGCCATCAACCTCAAAATACAGTCTTTCATTTAGCAGCAAGAAAAATTACGAAATACATCAATTTAAAAATATCACACACGCACTGAAACAATAATTAACTCCTTAATTTGTACAAGAAAATGTATGGTGATATCGAGGGGTTTAACAACTGATCGAAGTTACCTCAACTTCCAGCTTTAGTAAATTTTTAAATTTCATATATATATATGAAATATGAAACTTGAAAAATCGACTGAAGAGCTCCTCTGTCAATAAGAAGCAGTTAATGAATTCAAGAGTTAAAAGAACACAAGCCGGCTTCATTGAAACACTCTTGAACTAATCAGTCCAATCAATAAAACCAAGAAATTAACTTATGATGGAAGATACTTGTAGAAGTTTTTGAACTCAACATCAGTGAAACCAAGATAATCACATGCAGTCCCAGATATTCCTATGCATCACATTCTCTCTCATCATTATAATTCTTATGATGATTATACATGCTTTTTGGATGACATTTTATAAATACTGGCCTCAGGGAGAGAAGTAATCCCATATGCTAATTTAGCAGATAATATTTCAAGCTCTCAGCTTCCCATTGGTTACGACATGTACCACACATATGTATTATTCAAGGACTAGTAATTATGCCTGGATTTCCCAGGATATCCGAGCAAGATTATAATGACTATTATTACAAGAAATTGAAAGAAAATAAACAACTTCTTCCTGAAAGACAACTTTATATGTAAAAATAAAATCAAATAAAGCTCAAGCAAATAAAATGGTAAAATTTATGCTATTCTTTTCAAGTGTTTGTTATATACTAATAACTGTCCCATATTAATTGTTACATTCAGTGTACGAAATACAAATGTAAACGTACCAACTATTATGGGATAGAGGTAGTATTTGTTTACATGTAATTATAAAATTATTAGCGAAAATAATGTCAAAATTCGGAATTGAAGAGGAGAAAAAAATGGTTGCTTGTCAATCGTTGTTTGTTAGCAACTATTCAAATGAATACTAAGATACTTAGAACGGTTATCCGAGATGAGAGAGAGAGAGAGATGGAAGAAAAACAAAAAAAAAAAAATATGAAAAGAGAGAGAAAGGGGAGAGAAAAAACTGATTTGTGTTTTTATTTATTTTACTATTAAAACATAAAATCCTGTCAATGAAAGTTAAAATGATTCCCATTCTTACATCTTCCGAGGATAAATTTGGCAGATGTGGGTACATCCTTCGTTTATCAATCACATAAGTTTATACATACAGAAAAAAAAAGTAGCAGTTGTAAGGAAAAAAAATATTTAAAAAAAAAAAAAGAAAAAAAAAAAGAAGCCAATTCAAATTGCGAAAATATAAAAAATTAAATAAAACGAAAGAATTCAGAAAACCAAATGAGAAAGAAAAAAAAATAACCAATAATTGTCTTCTTCTGGGAAGTCATGTCATGTGAATCAAAATCAGTGTGCACAATTTGTCATTTTTAATTTAATAAAAACTGAAATCTTTATCAATATTTCAAGTTAAAAATAAGTTCATAGCAAATCACTACTGTAGCAATAACACCAATACAAAGTTTGTTTTTTTCTCTTTTAAGAGAATAGAAAGAGTGACAACATTTTACCTACATGTTTCAGTCCCCAACAATATCTACATTTTTTTTTTTTTGATAATTCAAGATATTGCTGCTTGTAAATTGAATATTTGTTACTCCAAAAAGTGCAGAGCAAGAACTCATGACGCTTTGAAATGTTGTTTCTTTCGTTACAAGTGCAGTTCACTGGTTGCTTCTTGATCTAAAGTAAATGGCCAGGAGTTTAGTCAGCATGGATTGTTGGTTTGTACAGCATGGGTTTTGCAGAAGGAACATTCATCAAAACAAACTCTGTAACAGCTACACAGGGATCATTAGGAATTACTGTGTTACTGCGTCAATTCCTGTTCTGATGAATGTTTCCACTGCATAACTTGCCGCTGTACAGACCAATGATCCATGCTGACTAAACTTCATGCAGTGCACTGAGAGATCAAGAAAACACCTTTGAACTCCACCTGTAACGAAAGAAAAATTTCAAAGAGTGTCAGGTGTTTCTGTTCAAACCTTTTAGGAGTTATGACCATTCAATTTATAAGCATCAATAGAAATAAAATTTCAACAAGTATTTTTTTGTTTTTTTTAATGGATAATATATCCTTATAGACGTTGTTCCCTCCATCCATTTTGGTTTTGTTGCCTAACTCACCACCCACCCACCCAACATTTTTCCGATTTTTTTTAAAAAGGTATTTTGCCCATTGCATTAAATACAACATATTATTTAAAAATAAATCCCTTGAGGAATTGGAATTTGAATAATTTCAAAACCTCCACTATTGTTAAGATATCCTACTATCTGTTTATCATAATAAGTATTTCATAACAGCTGAAAGGTTAAATTCTTTTGACACATTCCATTATATATATATATGTATATATATACACACATATAATATGCAGCGTATGCAAGTGTGCAGAAGACACACACATAAATACATTTTATATATATATATATAAAAAACATTTGATACAACAGGACAACAGACAGACTGACAGAAAAAACAACAAAAAACAAAACAATCTGTGACTGAATTTTTTCTTTTTCTTTTAAGTACATAGGATTACAAGAGAGGGACAAAGTGTTTATTTCTTGGTGAAAGATGGTCACAGTTAGAAATGAAAATAGTTCTTTGGGTTTTTTCCAGTATTTTTCTTTTTTTTCTTGACAAACTTGGAGACAGGAGTACAGTAATATCAGACTACCTCCCATCTAATGATGAAGGGTACCAAGTTCGTACACCTAATTTTATCATATTTGATAACGTCATCATAACAATGATGTTAGCTTGGGTTTGCACAATTCATTCTTCCTCTAAGTCATTTATCTTTAAGTTTTTAGTTTTTTCCATACCTGGCCCATATCTTAAAGGGATCAAACACCCCTGCTGTTAAATTCCTTAAGGAATTTCTCACAACTGAGTGAGAGAGATAGACAGAGTGTTCAGAAGAGTATTGGCATTCCATAGTCATTTTTTAAAGGATGTACACCACATTCTGCCAAACAGTAATGACTCCGGAGTGGTTCAAGTGGGTTTTTTGGTTTGTTTTTCTTTTTTTTTTTTTACTGTACAATGAAGATCACAAGAAGAGTCCAACTATTATTATAGGTTATTAAAGTCTCACACAAATTCAACAAAATTTATGGAACATTAACAAAACTGTCTCCCAATGAACACTGCAAACAATTTATCACGGCACCAAGGGGGTTTGGGAACAAAAAAATTAAAGAGAAAAAAGAAAAGAAAAAAGAACAAAAAAACAGAGTCAAACTACAAACACGTCAAACATTTTCTTGTACACTACTTCAATACCACAAACAAACTAGAAAATGTCGGATCAAAGGTGTCAACTCGCAAATTTTATGTGGAGAAGCACCACTGGGGCATGGAGGTTGTTTCTTTTTACCTTTTCATTATATATATATATACATATATAAATATATATATATATTAGTGTTTGTATGTGTATGTGTAGGTTTGTATGTCTGCTTGATTATATATATATATATATATATATATATACTATTATATATATTATATATACACATACATATGTATATATATATATATATATATATATATATATATATATATATATATATATATGTGCATACACACACACACACATACATACATGTGTATGTATACACATGAGCATAAGTACATGTATATATGTGTGTGTGTATATGTGTATATATATATAAATATATATATATATAAACAAATCAAATGACAAGTAAGAAATTAACAAAAATCACTGCTTTCTTTTTATAAATTATTCCAACCTCCTCGATTAGTACATATTACCTTTCTCTTTCGCTTTCTTAGAAATAACCAATGTCATTTTGGATCAGATAACTAAAAGGATTTTTCAGAAACACAATTTTTTTCCAATTTTTCAAGATTTTTTTCCTTTTTTTTTGTGTGTAATACTCTTTTTCAATGTTAAGATATGTACATTGCATACAATAACATTATTTAATATATATCTTTATATATATATATATATATATATATATATATATATAATAGCTCTTGGTTGGTGACCAGTAAAATTACAGACTCAAGAATAATAATAATAATAATAATGATGATGATAATAGTAGTAATAATAATAATAATAACATATGTAACAACAACAAACCCAGTCAAGATAAACGTGGCACACACGAAACATACTGAAAACAATGCAAACATTTCAGCAGCAGGAGCAGACACTTGGCTGTACAGTTCGAGATGACGCTGACGTAGCCCCAGTGGCACGTCATTCACAAAACTACATACAGTTTTTTTTTTGTTTATTTTTGGGCATTTTTTTTTGGCTTTCTTTTTTTTTTATTTCATATTGAGTATATATTTTCTTTTTTTTCTTTCCTCATAGAATCTTATAGACAAATATCTCTGATGGTATATATATTTATCTCTCATGTTTTGTTTTATTTTTTTTTTCACAAATTTTTTTTCTTTTTTTTTTGTTTGTTAATCAGCGAAGAACTTGAGATGCCGCTGACACTTAGGACATCAAACGTGACAGGCAGAGGAGACAACGAAGGACGTCACGTGAACATGGGAAGGACGTCACGCCACGTGCGATCTACAGAGAAGAGAAGCAAAGGGTGAAATTAAATTTTATTGCTAGTGCTTTGGAATAGGCTGTCTGGCGCCTTTGAAGAAATTTTTTTAAATCTCAACCCCAATATTGAAAATATAGTGAAAAAAAAAAAAAAAAAAAAAAAAATTAAATAAAATAACTGAAAAAAATTTGAAAGCTGAACTGGATGAGAAATTCATGTTGACTCGCAGAATAAGCAAACGGATTGATAGAAGTAAATCAATCACAGGTAGGAATTCAATGATTTCAGAGAAAAAAATTTTGAATGTTAATATCATTCAATTTGTATTTGTACAGGTATCAATTTATCAAAATCAGGCTCTTTTTTTCTTGAAAATCAGTAATTTGATCAAATTCTCCAGTATATATGTTGTGCTGCGGATAGGCATAGTACACAACAGTCTCACCACTTAGCAGGAATTGAAATAAGGTTTTGAATTGCCAAAACTAGATTGTGTTGAGGACAATTCTGAGGCAAATTACCAAGAAATCTTGGATTGCAAAATATCTTCCAACAGGTATCATTATACAGGCCTCATCCATTGTAACGTGGTTTGCAACATAACACAGGTAGATAGTGGACCCCAAAATATTCGACTACCTCCAAAGTAGCTAGATCCTATTTTGGAGCTAGCTTTAGCCGAAAAATAGTCAACTTGGCAACTTTTTATCATAACAGTTATAATGCAGTTGGCTTTCTTGACCTTTAACACCACGTCGTAACGGGGGAAACCTGTATATCAATCGGAATTTCAGCATCCCTATGATTTGCAGGATCTATTTCTCCATGTCCCATTTGGAAAAAAAACCTTAATGGAAAATAACTACATTTATTTTCATCGTCCCGTGTTAAAGGGTCTAGAATGAATCTTTTAAATCTCTCATCCAGTCAGCCAATAACTATCATCATAAAGAAAGGCATGGCTTTAAGAATAGTTCACATTCCAGGCAAAAGCTGATTGATTCTGATGACAAATTAATTTCATTTTGGATGACTAAGAGCATCAAGTTCAATTCGGGCAGCTGCATTCTTTGAATCTCTAATTATTTTCACATGGAAAAATGGTGCGGAAAATAATCAACAATTGATTCTATTCGGAGCATCTTGAGATGCTTCTATCTAATTGAGGTCAGGTTGGGATCACTATAAATACTAATTGGATTTTTGCCCCTGAGAAGTACTTGTTTCCTTTTGAAAAAAGTAAAAAAAAAAAAAAAAAAACAGAATTAGAAGTTACTGAAGCAAGAATTAATTCTACTATTACTATTGTGCCCTCAAGCAGCTTAAGGTCACGGCAAAATATGAAAATATCACTTTGAGAAGAGTTAGGAAGTAAATATCCCTCAAGTTATCCAACTGAAATCAGATTGCAGTGAGGCATTAAGAATGTTAATTATGTTGCATAAAATTAAGAGTTAGGATGTTAAGAACGAGATGAATAACCACTGATCAAATTTACCTCCCTCCCAGCATTAGGTGATTTTTTTCGATCTAATTATTCTGTCATAACAAATTCAACAAACCTTATCTCACCCTGAAAATTTCCACTGTCAATTTAGAGTGCTATCAAGTCGTTCATGATTCAAGAAAGAAAAGAGGGAAAGACGAAAGACACACATTTGAGCAATTCATGTCAACATTCAAAATAAATGATTGATACAAGTAAATCAATCACAGGTAGAATAGTAATCTGACTGACTCTTGAATTCATAAAAGAAAATTTGAATGTCAACATCAAGGGAAATAACTATTGATTAAAGTTATCTCCCAACCTTTCCATTATCAATTTTTTTTTTCTCAGTACTTTTGTATCTACAGGTGAGTTCCATTATTTCTTTATTCTAATCAGAGAAGAGTTCTACTTTTGATTAAGAGCATTAGTAAGCAGTGTATAACTTAGAGAGACCAACAGTCAGAAATTTCAATCGGGTTTAATTCCAATTATGCTTTCCTCTGATATCACAACAACTGGACCCAGTTGTCAGAAATGATCAATACTTCTCCCCACTTATAACACAGTTCGCTATGGTATGGTACCCATAATGACCCAAGTGGATGATGGACTTCAAAATATTAATCTCGCTCCAAAATAGCTAAATTGGCAACCTGAGTTATCACAGTTCAGTTATAAGGCGGTTGGACCCAATCACCTGTGTAATAACAGAGGATGCCTGTACAGACATAGGTGACTAAATCTGGAAAAATAACTTGAAATGTTGTTCAGATAATCCAAAATTTGGATAAGTAGTGTAGTGCCAAGCTTTTTTATTGCTAAAAGGCTTGGCACTGCCCATCTTTCTAGCAATAAAAATCAGCATTTACAGTAATCCTATGGCACTCAGGTCAAGCATCTAGTGTGATAAATATGGAGCCTGTATCAAAATATGACAATGGTAACAATTGCTTGCAAAGTTCTTCAAATAAAAGCCATTACTTGTAGGACAGAGGTTTATCAACTTTTAAATTCAAGTAAGAAAATTCAAAGTTAATATGAAAGCGAATTATGACCGATTGGAGTTACATCCCCTTTACTACGGAGTAAATTATTTTGATCTTTTCTTCTATCTGTCATATCAATTTGAAAAATAATTTTTTGGGTCTGTTTCCACCAAAGAAAAGTTCCATGTTTGAAGTGGTATCAAGCTGTTCATGAAATTTGGAGTTAAGAGTCAGCTACATATTTGTTACCTTCCCTAGAGTTACAATTTTCATGAAAATTTTGAACCCCCCCCCAAACCACAAGTTATGAGATTTAATTGGTGAAAATAGAAACTTTAACAAATAATACACATGCTTAAGTGATAGAAAAAAAAACATTTGACTATATTCCACTAAAACCAGAATTCAGCCTGGAATGTGATTTCAATTCTGTAGTTTAAGGAAAAAGAAAAGAAATAAAAAGGGATTTTTTTTTCAGAGAAAGGAAAAGAAAATCAGTTATAAATGCGATTGAAAAGGGAAAGAAAAAAGAAATTATACAATTTTAATTGGACCGGAAAAGCTCCTTTTTTTTTTTTTCTTTTTTAACTTGAAAATAATTCTGAGTGTTCTGCATTTGCTAGAAGGCAAGCAACATAAGTAAATAAAGTGCTAAAGTTCTACTTGATAGACGATAGTCGAACCACAGTTGTTGAGACTGTGAGAACGTTGTTACCAGAACAATCACCAGATCCTTGTTGTTGTTGGCCCCCACCCTCTTGAAACAACAATAACTCAGGCAAGGATATATAGGTAGTGCAAGCACAGTGTTAGTACCACAACTTTATACCAAGCAAGCCTGGGGAAAAGTCAAGAGGATTATGAAGAGTGCACGTGTTTGGAAACAGAGAACAAGAACAGGGGTCAAGGAGTGCAAACAATGACAGGAGATAATTTCAAACGGTTTCTTTCTGCGAGATTGACACTTTCAGAATACAGGTATACCTTGATTACTTAAATTAATTCTTGCAGAAATTCCTGTACTTCTCAAATCCGCACTATTCAAGGTCTTATTATAATTCAATATGCCATTTAGTCAGGCTTACACTTAATTACAAGGATTTGTACGATTGTATTACATTGAAACCCACATTAATCAAAACCACACTATTCAAGGTATTCCTGTAGAGACAGGCTTCTCGTGCGAAAATAATTTCAAATTTCAATCACTAGACCAGCCATTCTGAAGAGCCTCATAAAACAGAATAAAAATAGCATTGTAATCGGAGGTGAATTAACTGTGTTCTAGATATAATCTTCTGAAGTTAAAATCAATATAAAGAAAGTTAAAGAGTAGATTTTAAATAACATGTCAAGCTATTTTAGGACGAATGCCAAAGATATACAAGCTGTTGCTAACTTTTCCACTGTAGCCAAAGAAGCTTGCGTAAAAGCTGTATTCAGAAATAGTCACATTATCCCTGAGGAAAGGTGTATACACAATTTGGTAGATTTCTATCAGCTTGCATTTATATATGCATTTATAGGGAAGATCTATCAGTGTGTATCTGCAGAAGTCATAAGAACAAATCTGAAGCAGCATAATCTTTAAACTATCAATTGCAGCAGGTGGTGGAAAGTATTGTTATCTCAAAGGTATGTGAATGTGCACACACTCTTTGCAACCAGTGCAAAAAGGAAATTAATGTGCACAAAAGAGATTTTGAATTCTGCCGATAGTTCAGTGAGTTTCTGTAGGAAAAAACTGTTGAATAACGGTTGAATTTAAAAGTATACCTATACTTTTGTCGCTAGAAAAAAAAATTGCACCATGTACGCTTTATGCACACACTAGCTACTAAAATTGAAAAGAATATTGTTGAAGAGTAATATTTATCCATTGCAACATGAAAGCCCAAGTCCATTGCAAGTTATCCGTTGAAAGATAAAAGCCCTGAATTACACAGAAGACTGTCAATCTTTATTAACAGAAATCTCATTAGATTAACAATGAAATTGCAATAACGTAAATTTCTGTCATTTGCAATCGATGGGTTAAAGTCAGAGAAAAGCATAACTTGATATGATGCAGGAAGTTGTGCATGCAGTTGCAGAAAGAATAATGGAAGCTTATATGCATAAATGCATAAGAACTTTCAACCACTCATGTCCACGAGGAACATTTTTTGAAAGGGTTTTAGTACAACAGTTAAAGTCAACACCACAGACTTTGAATTGAGGATATAGAAATAACTTGCCAACAGACAAAAGAATGTAATTAGCTACAAAGCAGTTGACATAATTCTTATATCAGCAGATAATATACTTATCCTTATGACAGTGGTTAGAGCAGTTGCAATAACTGACTTAGCTTACATAGTTACAGGCAGAAGTCTTGATAAACAATTCACTTCAGTGATTTAACAAATTCTGATGTAAACACTGAATGTAAATATATAATGCAAAACTCAAGTGTTCATCAGTAATATCAAGTTATAACCATTAGGAATAAACAAAATTTAATCAGAGTTTGAAGACAGAAGTGGATTGCACAGCAGTCTCTTCTTCCTAGATGCATAAGTAACTTCTAGCAATGTGACACAGATTATCTTGTCAAGTGATTTTCTCTTATGATGACTATCGAATTTATCAGTTAAAAAAAATATCTCAATTGATAGTGATTCATGATGGGTGTTCAAATAGGATCTACAAAACAGAACAATCACCTAATCTAACCAAAGTAAATAATTCAAATTCTGACTAATAGTATTTAAAAGATGACTGCTGTAAAAGAGAT